>OX578143.1:133445077-133672577 GCA_951213105.1 Amaurobius ferox | reverse complement strand
AATTTGATTGTAGTTGAATATATATATATATATATATATATATATATATATATATATATATATATATATATATATATATATATATATATATATATATATATTTATATATATATATATATATATATATATATATATATATATATATATATATATATTTATATATATATATATATATATATATATATATATATATATATATTTATATATATATATATATATATATATATATATATATATATATATTTATATATATATATATATTTATATATATATATATATATATATATATATATATTTATATATATATATATATATATATATATATTTATATATATATATATATATATATATATATATATATATATATATATATATATATATATTATATATATATATATATATATATATATATATATATATATATATATATATATATATATATATATATATATATATATATATATATATATATTTATATATATATATATATATATTTATATATATATATATATATATTTATATATATATATATATATATATATATATATATATATATATTGTGAGACTAGAAATAGATCTCACTTTAAGTGTTGTGTTATGGTGAGACAGTTTTATACTAGTTATTTATTGATCTAGAACTTCGGACAATACAGTCTGGATGGCACCGAGTTTTACAACCCGTAAACTTAAAGGTCAGAAAACCATAAATTTAGGGGTACCATGACAGAGGGGCCGAGCTGATCCTCATATATATATATTTTATATATATATATTCACAAGATGATTCATAAAAGTTGGGCTAAACTTTACAAGGTGGTAGTACACACCAACCAAACCACTCATTTTTCGTCATAATTTACCAGTTCAAGGATGCAACGTAAAGAAGCCAGTGGGCACCTAATGGTGACACCGATGAGGTAAGGCAAAGATACAAAAATGATTTAGATGTTGTAAAATGACATGTAATAATAATTAATTACAGTAATGGCTCAAAAAAGCGACCTCCAACCTGAATACATATCTCACAGTGACGACGGAGGGATTGACGAACTCTTTCGAACAGACATGGCATATCGTGTACTTCGACAGCAGCGGACGAAATTCTGGCGACGAAATCCTCTTTAGATTCAAGGGGATTGTCATAGACGAAAAGCTTGAGATATACCCACATATAAAACAGTCAGGACACGACAGATCGGGCCATCATGGGGAACAAGCTATGGGACCATTTCGTCCAATCCATAGGCCAAGAAAAGTGACGTCCAGATAGTTCCTTACCTCTCATCCTAAATACATAGGATTGTGCACCATTGTTATGGAACCATATATGCCGCCAGATGTCTATTGGAACATCCTTCATCCATTCCGGCAAAACATTCTAAAGGAAAATACTGTACATTCTCCCTTTAAGTCACTCCGACATAAGATACGACCATATTAGGCGGTCGCCAATGATTCCTGCCTACACATTGATAAAAAACCCTCACTGATGCGCATGTGAATATGTTGCATGTGGGTTTACACTCGCCGACGCATGTTCATTGTGAATGATCAATGTGCCATCACATGCGAAGGAAGCTTCATCCGTGTAAACACAGTCGTGGAAAATCTACATGCGCCGCACTCTATCCCAGGAAGCAGCGGGCGAATTCCACGCGACGAGGATAATTCGCTGCTGTCATTGCTTGGAATCGCTGAAGATCGTATGGGTGTAACCGTTCCCCATGCAGAATCCGTCATACCGTGGATTGAGGCATACCAAGAGTATTCCCCATTACTCTTGTGCTTGGCCTAACTTTTACTGTGTTCAGAATCGCCTGTTCCACACTTTAAGTTCTAGTACTCCTTGCACGATCTGCATCGGACCTCGTAGCGAGAAAGGATCCCGATTCCCAGAGCTGCCGATGCGAACGATTGAATGTTTTACGATTGAGCAACCAACTATGAAGGAAACAGTCACCACACAGTCGTTGTTCCTCTCTGCTATTCCCATATGCAACTCCATAGATGAAATGCATATCGGCTTTCCCCTATTTGCAAATCCCTCCATCGTCTCAAAAGTTGGAGCTGCAAATAATTGATGCAAACTGATAAGACCTTATATTCGGTGTTACAAAAATTTGAATAAAGAATAACGGTTCTTCTTCTTACCCAGATGAAATTTGCATACGTGGTTTTCTGCTTCAACCAGAAAATAAGAAACAGAATGACTCTTTTAAGTTTCCGAAGTGACCGCTTCTCAACGAGTAAGCATCACATAACACCTTTACATTTCATTTACGACCCTGTATACTATGACGAAAAATGCTTGGTTTGGTGTGTATTCCCACCTCGTAATGAAAGAGACAGCTGACGGGAATTTAACTTTTCAATTTTCAGAAAACACTAACTTTGATACACCCAAAATCTCAAAAAGTTTCGTAATCTGCATTGAACAATTTTGCCCTAATCTTTGCGTCTGTGTTGATCTCTTCTCTAGGAAATTTCTTTTTGCTATTGAGATAATGCATACTTTAAAAAAATATTATATGCAATAAACACATGTGCAATCATGTGCTGTTTGGTTTTCTACATAAAGTCTGTAACGCTCATTCTGCTGTTTGATATATTGCAGTTCAGACTTTCTCGCATTAGGTCTTTCATATACAAAATTCTTTAGCCTTCTCCTGAACACATCCGAGTTTCGTCTCCGATTGATCTTACACTTTCCTCCCTCAATAAATTTATAATTATGTCATCGGTCATCTGTCGTTGCGCATCTTGTCTTGATTGGCTTCTACCGTAATATGTTCTGTAAATGTAAGATTTTTACTAACTCCATGAGTAATAGATTATATCCATAATAATCTTCTTCTTTGTGCTTGCTCACTAAAAATAATCCAGGATTTCACGTGAGTAATGATCCAACTTCATAAGGAAAAGTGAAGTGTCAATGAACAAAAGTGTTAGCTCGGATAACACGGAACATCGTATAATTGGGATTCGAATAATCGAAACTCTGCTGCAGTAATTTACCTCAGTGCCGGAACAGTTATTGGCTGTTTCCTGCCAACAAATCCTAACAAAAGCAAAATCAATGCATCGGTGATACTCTGTGAGCATAATTTCAATTAGCTTCATGGAACATATCAGCAGCTAAATTATTTAATTCTTCAAGAAGTACAGCTGAGGATATTTTTATCTGCAACATATATCACACAAAGTATGCTGACTTCAGGAATTTTCTAAACAACTATCCTTAATAAAATTCTTGAACTTAAAACTATTTCATTCTGCTGGAAAAATTAAGGTGTTTTAATCACGAAAATTCTTCAGCTAATATCTGTTTAATTATGCTTTAAAGATAAGACTGTGGTGAAAGGTGCATTAAATATGTAAGAGATTTGTTATACCTTTAGAGAAACGCGCAAATATTACTCTGCACCCCTTAAGCATTCTGTGTGATAAATAAGATTTTTAAAATTGATATGTGTAGAATGACTCTACTGCTGACGAAAACGACATTTGTGTGCTATTGGATAAGAACAGAGAATAAGTGTATCAAAATAGTTTGTAGTTCGTGACACTTACTCTGGGAAGAACATCTGTTATAATTCATGAGCGGAAATATAAAATTCGCTAATTTAAATTTATTACTTTCACTATGTATACAGTATAATATACAAATGAAGTATTGTAACGGGATAAAAAATTGAAGTTTTCGACGGAAGAGTACATTTAAAGCATCCCAAAACACGAATCGGTCGTTATTGGGGTGATGGCTGTGTGTTTGTCTGTAAGTATATGTGTATCCGTGAATCTGTAGAGATGATATCTAATGGGCGACTAGAGAACGCGTTTCGAACATACGCGAATACAGGCGATTTCGTGAATAGTGGAAGTCTATCGATTTAAACTCAATCGAGTGTTCGGAAGACCTCAAATTTTCGAATAAAATCTTGAAAATATCATTAAAAATTCAGAATTTTCAATAATGCTACGTAAATGATCATTCCGTATGCAATTTTTCATTAGAGAAATATTATCATAAATTTTAAGAAGCTAGCAGGAACCGCTCTCTCGAGATATTCCACATTTTCAAGTACATTTATCAAAAAATCTTATAAAACTAAAAAAAAAGTATTAACTATTGTAAATTATGTTCACTTTTAATATGTAATCTTATGTGATAAATTTGTTAACATCATTCTCGAGATCTAGTTTTCCCATTTACGAGAAAAAATAATTTATGTAATAGTTTTGTATTTTGACGCCCAACAATTTGCCAACAGTCATTTATATACGAGAAATCCTTGTCTCTCCCGTTGTTTGTAACACTTGACGATAAATTTGGCTTACTATTGACGATAACTTGGATACTATTTAGCTAAATGTCTCTAACTTGGCGATATTTAAATCAATGACAAGGATATTGATGAAATTACAAAAAAGCGCTATGTTAGCGATAATGACGCCAAATTGATGAATAAATTATTAAAATATTTTAATATATCGAAGAATAAACGGACAGAGAGATTTAATATACGTTTCCTATTCTGGATACTATAAATATTGATTATCGTCAATATAGAATTGCTTGAAATATAAGTTAATTGGTTGCTTTGAAATAGCTTTACACGTTGTTCCGGAAAAACACCAACTGTACCATTCTATATTAAAAACACTGTTGTTGTTGTTGTTGAGACCCAGGCCGTCTGACCTACCAGAAATTAAAACCACTGTGTCGTAGATCTTATGATTAACTGTTTCAGTATGAAAGAAATACATCCATTGCATTATATAAGGGAATTCGTTGCATTATATAGGGGAATTCATGTGATGCCCATATAAGTTGTTTCATTTATGTAACAAGGTTTTTAAGATGTAAAGGGATTGAAGAAACAATCTTGCATGTCAGCTGTGATTTAGCATGCTCAGTCACAGCCTAAGAGAAACATGTTATTTTCCCGGTTTCGACTGGATTATTACTCTCTCTACAATACATAACATATGCAAAGGGGAATTACGTAAAGCTAAAACTGCGGCTCTCGTGATTTTATGGATCTATACGAAAGAAGGCACCAGCCTCATCAGAAAATACTCGTTATTTCGATTCATCGCTGCCACAGTATCACGGTACACGGCCCGGCTAGTCTCGGCGGAGCAGCGAAAGCCAACACCACCACACGCTCCCAAGCTTAACCCATCTGGCCAAAGCAGAGGCATCATCCACACCTGCCAGCCGCCGGATAAGAAAGCAGAGGTCCAGAGCAAGAAAAGACGGTCGGACCACCATACTACAAGCAGCTAAGAATCAACCTCCGACTGGAAAGCACTCTATTGAAAACTTGCATACTACATCTATAAGATGGATAACAAACGTATTATACTGCAACGAAAAGATCAATGCAAATAATAAGGTAATTTCACAAACTATATCTCCTATATATGTCAACAGGCAACTAAGCTAGTTGTTCAGGTTTTAGACATCACCCACTGAATCGAATTTGGCCACTGGTTTCTTTTCCTTTTTCTCTGTAACCGATGAAATAGAAAGCTCACTCAGGATCATTTCTAACTAAGTCGCTCCTTGCTTCGGTAAGTGGTGCACAACCCTTCTAGGAAGCATAAGTATTTAAGTACAATATTCAATTTTTACTTAGAAAATTACTTAAAATGAAAGTTACAATACACAAGATTTTGATAAAATACTTTCAAACTCATAACATCAACAATTTTTTTCCAAGTCAAAAACATATTCATAATACATATAAGAAGACAAAAGGTACTTAATTTAGGTACAACAGAATGAGAACTGGTTTCTCTCAACAAAACAGAATAGTTTAAAATCTATATCCAAACAAGCATACTTAGCTACATACAGGCATTGGCAATCAATATTCAAACTTAAAACCTAATTTTAGTACAATCAACTTAGAAACAAATAAGCTTCAAAACGTTTAGGAGTTATAACAATAGTTTAAAACTTAATACAGTGCGTACCGAGCTTTGTTAATCAAAAAACACAGATTTTTTAAACACAAGAAAATGGTTCAAAAATATACATATACCAACAGAAAGAAGCATTATGCGTGTATTTAAAATACACGCATAATACAAAAATATGCAGCGATTTCAACATTTAAGACATTTTATAATGCACTTAGAAAATAAGTCTTAGACCAACAGGAACTGTCAAAAGCCATAATTAATAGCAATTTAATGTAGAAAGGGAAAACGCAAAAAGTTGACGAAGTTCAGCAGTTCTCTAATCCCTTGACCAAGAAGTATTTAACAATTAGTGTAATTCTTTTTCTAGATTCGATATCAGAGCATAACTTGAAAATAGTTTCAAGTGAAAAGCTAGATGAAAAATATTTCCTCCTGAAGATGTTCCAAAATCTGCAATTGTAGATACAGTGGATTGGAGTTTATCCATCTCTACCACATTGGCAAGCCGGGTCTTCATTGAAGAGCTTTGCTTAGTATAGTCCAAATACTCCATACTCAGTAAGTGCTTGTTTAAGATAAAAATTGCCAAAAATACATTTAGAAGTTACTTTAGGGATAGGTTGGAGGGGAGCTCTTTCCTTGTTGATGTTATTCCGCCTTTCTTGTCATTCGCATAGCTGGTTATTTTGAGTTGGTTACCTTAGATGTCTTTTGGTCGTTTTTGAAAGTGAAGTCAGCTGTTGGCATATATAGCGCCCCTTTAACGAACTTATCAACATCCATATTACCGACTATTCCAATATGTGGCTTTACCCAATGAAGACTTATGTCTCATTTGTGTTCTTAGATCTTTTACAGCCCTAACTTCATAACCATTTCGTTATTTTTTTCATATGAAGTTAATGCCACGAGAACTGAACTTGAATCCTTAAGGATTTCAATTTCATCAATACTGTGTTCTATAATATATTCTGTTGATTTGTAAAGACCATACTGCTCGACATTGAAGACTATGATGTTGTCATTTGAGTATCTCATTAAGTCGTCATGTCATCTTATGTATACAACATAAGCGCATCCAATCCAACCCTGTGATCCATCTTGGAGCCGTCTGTGTAAATTATATGCGTCCCTCATTTATCACTCTAATTCCACTCAAGTATCTTCTGCCAAACTGTTGTTTGATTCTTATATGATTTATTTTGGAATACTGTTACGGTGCCGCAGTGAGTAACCCTACAGTTCATCGCATCCCCTCTGTTTTTGAATGGTAAAAATGGCATAAATATAGTAAAGACTATTTCATTACGGCTGTGAAAAAATTATCCCACATACTCTACCATCACTATAAGAATGTGAATTCCCCAAGTATTGTTTCGAAATCCCACATCAGTACTCGGTATGTCAATTTAAAAAAAATCATGAATCTTATTTTAGACACTCAAGCATTCCACCAAAACCTGAAATCGTATCCTGATCTTCAGAATTGTGCCCATATATGGGTGGAACTACATTGCCCTATCACAGCAAAGGTATTTCTTACAAGCTTCCATGCCTATAATTTATTTTCGGCTCAAAATCCTATATTTCATATTTAATTATAAAAGCATTCCAGAGTCAATAAGATTTTCCGTCAAAAATTAGGTCGCGACTCACTTAAATGCTAAAGTCAATAACCGCGTGACCCGGGTGAAGAGAAACGTTTTTCAGAAGACCATTTGTTGTACATTTGGGTATTGTTATAAAAATCACGCTTTCGTTTTTATCTTAATATTTCCTTTCAAGAAAGTCGTAAGCAAGAAATGAGTTGCTGGTATAATATATTTCGTGGTTCCGTTTAAGAGTTGCTTCTATGTATCAGATTGCGTGTTTTTGTAAAGGTTGTAAAAATAATATTTAATCGCGAAATATTTATATTATTTACTGCCATTAATACAATTTGTGTTAATTCAATAATATGATGTATAGCAGTTTTGTATTTGCAAATGAGGATTTAGTATGCTGGTTAAAAATATTGATATATTGCCGTAAATCTTGATTTCTATATAGAAATAGCAACAAACAAAATAAAATAAACAAATGTGAGTAAAATTAGAAACCACTTAAATTGAGAATAAAATTGATGTTTTTTCTTGTCCTCATATTATTTTGCCGGCCGGATCTTTTCGAAATCTGCCATTGAGGATACTACATAATTCCGTCTATGCTGGGAATTTCTTATAAGCTTTCTATTCTAAAGAATAATCAGACAAAGCTGACTCCAAATAAATGTCACAGAAAAAGCGGTCATGCTGAGCGGTCATGCTGCATTCCAGCCATGCTGAGAAACAGACCCAGAGGTATGTACCAGTCGTCGCATATATTAGGTCAAATGTTAATCTTTGGAATAAGATTCAAGCAACTTGGTCTCATACTCTGTTCTTTCCTCCTCCTTAAACATTTGTTAATAAATGGATGCAATTTGAATTGTAATAATAATAGAGGTATGAATAAAAGATAAGTTATTTTAACAGTTAAAAATGTGGATTTTAATTTGTAGTGTTTTAAATTAATGATATACAAGGTAGGATCAAAAAGTTCGGAGACTGTGCTGATATCTCCAACCCTACTTGGAGGATAGGGGAACTATTTTACCATGGCGTAGAGACACATGCGACGCGAGATGTGAAAAGGAAGAAGCAGGTACGCAGTGCAGGGTTTTCCCAAACAATGCGTGTCAGTGAACTGTAGTCGTTCTCGTTCGTCGAAAATGGAAATGGCGTTTGAAAAACCACGTGCAAATATCAAATTCTGCCAGTATTTGGGTAAATTGCCGACAGAAGCATTGCATCTGCTGCATCAGGTGCAATGTTTCTGTCGTTGATTTCCTCAACCGCTGGCAGAATTTGATATTCGCACGTGGTTCTTTAAACTCTATTTCCGTTTTCGACGAACGCGAACAGCTGCAGTTCACTGACACGCATTGTCTGGAAAAACACCCTGTTCTTCCTTTTCACATCTCGCGTCACATGTGCCTCTACGCCACGGTAAAATTGTTCCTCTCTCCTCCATTCAGGGTTGGTTGTATCAGCAGTCTCTGAACCTTTTGATCCCACCTTGTATGTTATTACCCGTGGAAAGGGGTAATGGTTGGTCATTGCCTGGTTACATTATTCTTCGTTCACCACACCTTCATACATATAATTCTTTAACTGCACAAACTATTATTTCAATTTATATTACTGGGAGAGATTCTAAGAGAATTCCAGTCACAGTCATTCCAATTTTTCAGCAAAAATTAGGTAACGACTCTCTAAAATGCTAATAAGTCAGTAACTGCGTGACCCAGGTGAGGAATATTGTTTTTCATGAAGCCATTTTTTCTATATTAGGATATTGGTATAAAAGTCACGCTTTCATTTCTTTCCTAACAATTCCTTTCAGAGAAGTCGTAGGCAAGGAATGAGCTGTTACTGCAACATATTTCGTGGCAGTGGCTTCAATATTTATTTTTACAGTAGATTGTGTGTTATTTTAACGTTATAAAAAATAACAATTATTAGAGATTTTACAAATTACTTCTGATGAATAGATTTTTTATAAAAAATGTAATCTTACTGTAAAGATAAGAATTATATTTAATATAGTTTGTGTTAATTGCTAAATTTGATGCACATAACTTTTGAACGAACTTCGATATTAAGAGATAAAGAAAACTAAATAGTATAAAATAAATTATGCGAAAAAGCCTGTTCTTAAGTTTCCTCTGTTGCAAAACAGAAGCGCACGGATAAGTCTGTGCGTCAGATTGTAATGTCTCTGTTTCGTGATTTCGTAAAATTGCTGTTACGTCAAGTTACGTTTCTGCAATGTGACATTCACGCCAGAGTAAAGTTAGATGTCCCATAGCCAATACTGTGTCTGTACAAAATTCAAGCTTTCACAGCCATTGGGTGGACTCTGAAGATAAATATTCTTCAACCAAGACCGCCCGACCTACCTACTCGAAAATGTAACGGATCTGTTTGCACCGCCGGGAAATTCCTCCCGGAAACCTGTGGGGGATACATCCACAGGGGCCGTACCCTCTTTCGCTAGCACCAACCTCTCGGAAAAACTTGCGAACCCACATGTTTAGCGTGATAGTACTCCGCGTGGACACGACAACAGTTTGGACAGAGGCGGAAATCGAACTCTCGTCCGAGTGCAATTCCCCCGCGCTAATCACTGGACTATCGCGCCCCTCTGAAGGCAAATCGAAAGTATATTCTATATACAGGAACACGTTTAAACCACCATGCATGCATGTGCGTATACTAGTATAGAAAGCTTAGTGAGCATGCACAGTTTATAAATGGATGTTTCGCTTTGTTACAGTTCGCTTTAACAAATGATTCTGTAAATCTGAATGCAATTTCGCGTATGTGTGCAAAATTTCTTCTTCCTACCTATTGTCGTTTTCTTATAAAAGCGATAATAAAATTAAAGCAAATGTTGATTTCGCTTTCTTCGGAATTAAAAATGGACTTCGCAATAAATAAAAGTTTCATTCTCAAAATCTATCTAACAAGATTTCAGCATTTCGGATTCCAATGTTACAATGGTCATTTTATAGTTTACTTAGAATTAAAAAACAGCGTCTTGTACACAGAATTTATCTTATTACAATTTCAAGAAAATATTCCATTTTATCCAGGGTATTATTATCGACTAATGTATTTACTTGAAGTCTATATTTTAATATACTTTCGCAAAGACGAATATAAAAAGTTTACAAATTTAGAAACATGGTTATAAAGTCTAAGTGCTTTCTTCCTTTGGTGTGCACTTTTTCAGTAATTTGATAATGAATTTATGGTAAAATAAAACCTTTTATCGGATCTCTGATTAATTTGCACATTCTAATCAAGTCAAAATATTTTTTTAATTACATGCGCTCGACAAATAAATAAAATATCGTTATTTTAACCTTTTGCTTAAGGGTAGGGCAGCGTCCATCCGAAACGAAGAACCTCCCAAAAAGACAGTTATTTGACGTACCCTATCCCAAATAGTTCGATCCTCCTTTGCAGACCTTGGTTTCCAAGGACGCCAACGTCTGCAAACCAATGTATTAATTAAATGTTTGTTTATACTTAATTTTGGACAACACCCATTAATATAGGACTCATCATTCTCGAGATATTCAGTTATTTCTTATTTTTGTTACGCCGATTTCGAAAATACATCAGTTACAAAATATAAACGAAATTTGAATTAAAAGCAAACATTCGGCGTCATTTCAAATAATTATGCGTGTTATTTTGTGAAATTAAACTCAATTTAATGAATTAATAAAGATATAAAGAGAAAATTATTTTGAGTCTGTAGGGAAATTCATGTGCTGCTCTCATGAGATTTTTACATTTAACGATCTAAGACACACTAATACTTATAAAATCTTTCTTCATTTTCACTTGAAACATAATAAGTAACCTTCATAAAATGTCTTTCTTGCATTCGCTTTGATATTACGGCGAATTGTTTTATGACGCTGTCTCGCATTAGCATGGATTTTCGGAGAAAAGTGATAATTTTCCCTCATGCCCATATTGATTTCCTTCTGAAAGAAAGGCAATCTGCCCAACGTGTGCCCCGCTCAGTGTAGTTCTCTCTAATGACAGTCCTCAATCATAGGAGTTGATGAGATTCGAACTGGTAACGATGATTCTTTGAAATCTATTAGGGTACAAAAGAAATGAAACGTACAAAAAGTTAGTTTCAGAGTATTTTCAAAGAATTAATGAATTGAAGAATACTTTTAAATGGATATTATTACGTTTCCTACGAAAGATAGGACATGCACAGACGCATGGTGCAAAATTTTATGATGAAGTCGAAACTTTGCTGGTTATTATATATATATATATATATATATATATATGTGTGTGTGTGTGTGTGTGTGTGTGTGTGTTTCTAAGCAAAATATGTTAACATTTATTGCATTGCTTTCCTTGTATGCATAGTAAAATGTACAAGGAAAATTTATGACGCGGTCGAAAATTCGAATCCGTGTTTTCGACGGAAAAGCACGTTTCAAGCATCCCTGGGTAAGAACCGAACGTTTATGAGATGGTGTGTGTGTGGGAGGGGGGGGGGGGAGAGAGACGATATCTCATTAATGAATGGAGCGATTTGAATGACATCTAGTATAAAAATTACAATCCATGATTACTGGAGGCCTATGGTTTTTACACGCAATCGAATGTTCAGTACCCCGTACATTTTTGAGTGAAATTCTAAAACAGAAAATTTAAAAGTTACGCAAATAGATATTTCTTATGTAATTTTGTTCTTAGAAAACGATACACATAAACTTTAGAAAGTTAGCATGAGCCGTTCTCGAGATATTGCACATTCCTCAAATAAATTTACCAAAAAATCACACAAATTAAAAAAATATTAACTATTTTGAAATGTGTTTACTTATCATATGTAATATCATGCGATAAATTTGATGATATCATCTAGCTCTTTCCATTCATGAGAAAAAAGACTGTGGGTAATACTTTTGCACTTGAACGCCAATAGTCATTTATCTCCTATAAGAATAATTTATTTAAATCTTCCATAACGCTGAGCAAGATTTTAGCGAATAATCTGGCTCATTGTCGCCAACTTGGCGACTTTTAAAATGTTGCCAAATTAACGAAAATATCGGAGAATTGATAAAAATTACAATAAATCAATGAAATAGACGACTAATTGAAGCAAATTCAATATCATGGAAAGAATATAAGTATCTAACATAAGAATAACCAATTTTTCTGTCCGTAACGTTTGGCAAAATTTTGGTGATTAATTTGTCAGAATATCTCCAACTTGCTGACATTTTAAAAGTTGCCAAATTGACGAAAATGTTACCCAATTGATAGAAATTCACAAAATTGATACAGTCGACGCTAAATCCATGAAATGACGACTAATTGATGAAAGTTCAATACATTGGAAATAACATAAGAATAGACAATAAAAATAATCCATTTCTCTGTCCGTCAGGTTTGGCGAGAAATTTAGCGGCACGTTGCCAGCTTGGCGGATATTTTAAATGTTGACAAAGTGATAAAATCTCTACAAATTGATAAAAATGATGCCATATGGGAAGTAATATTTCGCAAATTCTGATTTCTGTCATATGACCGGCATACCTTCTAGTATATAAGAAATGCTCTTTTCTCTCCGTTTATCTGTAACTCTTGGTGACGCATTTTGGCAAACTTTGCGAATAATCTAACAAAATATCGCTAATTTTGCGATATTTCGCCGCAGATTGACGAAAATATCGCCAAAATTGTAAAAATGACGCTACATTAATGAAAATGACGCCTAATTTATGAACTAATTTCTAAATTATTTTTATATATGATCTATATAGCTTATTGAGGATATTATATATATTGGAAATTGTTTATTTAGAGTTGCGCGAAATATAAGTTAACTGGGTTTTTTGAAATAGTTTTACATGTTGTCATTCGGAAAATTGCCAAATTTACAATTCAACGATAAAAACACAACACCGTCGATCTTATACATTATTTTTTAACTGCAAAAGAGTACATTCATAGCGTTATATGCGGAAAGTCATGTGCTGCCCACTTCAGTTTTTTCATACGTTGATATCATATATGCCGAAAAATGTAGTTTTATGAATAAAATATTACTTTTAATTTATTCTATAGGACCGGAAGTCACAGTCCCATTTATAACAAAGTGAAATAGTAGGATGACCCATTATTTTACTCTGACAAGGCGTGGGTAGGAAACACAAAAATAGATGCTTACCTTAATCCCATTACCTCAATATCTTTATCCCACAGTTGCGTCTAATTCAATTGAAATGTAATTGAATAGTAATATAGAATAATGCAGTTTAAGTCTAATGATAAATAATTGTTAATTGTATTTAGTCATATAGATAGTTCCCTCTATTTCAAATATCCGTAATTATTTATTACGCAGGTAATTAATAATTTCTAATTGTTAACTGTAGTTCGTCTTGAAAGTGTCGCGATCAATTTCCTTGCGACGAAAGATGGATACACAGCACTAGTTAGTACCAGGAAAGTATGTTACATCCAACACTTACCTCTTCCAATGCAAGAACCGCACATAACCCAGGCATAGTTTACTCTGGTCTGTGATACACAGGTCGATCAGTTGAAAACCCAGACAGTCCGACTTATCCAGTTAACCTGAGCAACTGTTTGGACGGCCGGACAAGTCGTCAGTTGTAAAACCGATCAGTTGTAATCCGATCAGTTGTAAAACCGAAGTTAAATACATAGTCATGCATAATTGTGGAAAGTAATGACAAATTAAATCTTATAAACATTATTTATTCAAGTTGATATTAAATAATATGTGATTAGATCCAGTGATAAAATGGATAATATTATGCAAATAATCAATATCAATTTCTCTAGACAAGTATCATGAGCCGTCAACATAGAAAACAATTTCACAATAATATGTTTAGTCCATGTGCAAATTATAATTCACACTTATTTTTCCGTACTTAAGTCGCTATTATTATTTCATAGAATATGAATCATTATTATATTTCAGTTCGATAAATTTCTGCATTTTAGAATTAGTCCCCTTTTTGAGTCAGATTAAATTTAACATATTTTACCTCCGGTCCAGTTCATCAAAGAAATTACAATAATTATACATCCGGCAGCTTAATAATCTTAGACACCGGTTCCGGGAATCCGACACATACTTAGCGGGGGCAAGCCAATGGTCCAACCGACCAAGTAATTCTTATGTTCGATATTCCTCCTCTAGAATAAAAAAGGAGCTTTTGTCATGAATTAATGGATTCTTGATCAGGAGGCATCCTTAAGATTAGATTCAATGCTTGAGTCAAAATAATCCAACCAGTTTTAGGCAATATGTCAATCCCTTTGTTTCACCATATTTAGAGCTCTCCGCCGGGATCCTTATGGCTCTCCAGGAAAAAGCCCTACCACTACAGTTACATTCGTTAATACCTCTCTACAAGAACTAATCCTATTGGATGATCCGATACAGCATTAGTGACAATTCTCCTCTTTCCGCACGCCCACGTCATACTCAGACACTCGAGGCTCCAAGAAAATGAACCAAAATAAGAAATCATACGCTCGCCGGACGAAACATGAAAAACCCATGTTTATCTTATAAAACAAACCCGAAAACAGAAAAATGGCTCGAGAAGTGAACTTTTGAGCCGCGGAAATAAAATGTCGATAAAACACTCCCCTCCCCTTGAGGCAAAATTTTTCGAACAAAGAGAGAAAAATTTTCTCTCATACAGACACAATACAAATATAATGTACAAGGATATACAAGGAACCTTTAAGTGTAATGCAGAAAAAACAAAGCATCATGGATATTGGCATCCGCAATTTAGTGTAATTTAGAAGAGAGATAGTGTGTTTGCAACCACTCCACCCCACCTGGAGATCCAAATGCACAGGCAGTACACTCATCACTCACAGGCAAAGGTCCAAAAGAAGCCAAAGAGGATGACAAATATGTCCAAACATCTGAAAGGATCCTTTACAAAACATAAAGATTATATATGTAATACATTTATAAAATAATGATAAACCCATGATGAAAATAAACTGATGAGGACAGCTGTATGAACATTTAAAACACCCTATGTCGATACAACAAAAGTATGTTAAGTTTATTAGTAGTGTAGTGCATTTTAAGAGATTTATTAGATTTACACCCCCACCTACCACACACATATTTTTACCTACACCAATTTTCGTAATAATGTCTTACTAATTATTAATTTGTCATTAATTATTAATTTATTATTAATTTCTCGTGGCATCTCTTGCAAAATGTTTAATCTGTTTGGGTGTGATTGGGAAGTTTTTTGCATCAGGTTAGAATATTCGGCACTCTAAAAGTTCCGCAACTGAAACCTTGATGCTGAAATGATGAATAACCAATTACGAACAGTCATAGATGCCCAGATGGACAAGAACACATTTATTCACAGAAAATACGAACCTCTCTTTTTGAACCTCTCAAGAAACTATATTTGGAGTAAATTTCCACCTTAAATAGACACAGAGAACGGCACATAAATTCACAAACACAAGATGTGATTATGATGTGAATACCCGAATCCCTTATATCTCACACCATATAATCCATATTAGTGAACACTGAACCAAATTTGTAACCGAATACACCGAATGGGTCCGACCATGTATGTAAATAAGTAAAATAAAAAAGTATATTCTATAAAATGTGGATAATAACTTTAAAAGAAATATCTTGTTATGTTTTGCCATCCACTGAGAGCATTTCTCCAGACTTACAGCATTAAATTCCACATTTAATATCTCTCTGAGAATCGTTTTTGTATTATTTCCAACGAATTTCTCTCTATATGGGACCAACGTGATGAAAAAGCTAACGTTTTTCTGTTACCGTCCAGACTGGCTTAAAAAACTTATTTTAAATGTCGTAATTATTTTCATTTTCTTTATTTAAAATTTAAATTATAAATATATAGCACTGTAATTAGGATTGTGTACGTACACCTTTACGATTCTGCTGAAAATATAATTTATTAAATATTTTTTAATTAACTACCCGTTAAAGATTTGCTACAAAGGAAATATGCTTCAATTATTTGTACTTTCGTAACAGAATTTTAAAAACACAATCAAATGAATAGACATTTAAATAAATTGCACATTGAGACGTGGCGATTTTGTCGATCGTGCATATCCAAGTTGCTGTAGAGGTACTGTTGCACATTGGTAGAATGTGCACATTTATGGCATGTACTGTTTATTGTGACTTCTTGCGTTGCGCACCGGTGTGCAATGGTTGATGTGCTCACGTATTGAGTTTATAAGTATCTATATTTTAAGATCTATGAGTTGCGTCTATCATTTATCGTCACTGTTATAAATGTGATATTCAAATACTGACCTCTCGATATGAACAACTCAGCTAGTGTCTTATATTGTAAAAGCTGGATTGTGATTCACTTGTAAAAGCACGTACTGTATAAACATGTATATGCAAATATATAATTCCAAAGATGAAAAAGGCCGTAAATGTAAAAGTATATTACTGTAATAGTGGTTTTATACATTTCAAAAACAATAACCCAAGAGGTTCGCCTTCCCTGATGCTGAGCGTCAGGACTCAACAATGGCTGGCAATACTGTTAATAAAGTATGGCAAGAGACATGTAAATAATTACCATCATTGAAGTCAAAAATAATTCAATTTATATTAAATCATATCAATATGCAAAACAATACAATAGAATCATAATATCCGGTTACAAAAATATACTCTTCAAGTTACCAATCATTAAACATGAAATCAATTTTTATCCAATATTATTGGGCTGGAATTATCATTTACATCAGAAAATATATTAAAAGTTCTTCAGAGTTTTAATCCTATTAACTCGTCTGGTTAGATCAAAGGCATAAAGCCGACATTTTTATCCTTATATTTAAGAACATTTTCCAGTCCTGTCCGTTATGTTTATTTATTCAAATATCCTTCTTAAAAATTATTGAAATTTTACTTACAAACCAGACGCTTTTTTTTCTTGGCCATGAGATGGAATTTTTTTGTTAAATTTGGAAATTTTGGTTATTTAAATTTAGACCAGACCAGCCACAGGTCTGTCATGTTTCAGTTCTTTGTTCCATCTTCCCGAACAAGCTAGCGTCCTTCTCCAATCTCTACTCATATATGACGTCACAACTAAAATCACGCCATCAAGCACTCTCTTTTACTGGCGCTCCTAAAAAGAAAGAATTAAACATCCAACGGACTCTCCAAAGTCTAAGTCTCAGCCGCGAAAAATGCAAGAACATGAAAAGTGCGGTTTCTTCGCAGACGACATTTAACACAGAATATTTTACACTTACATTCATCACGGAAACACTTTTAAAACAGTGAAATTAAAGCTTGTAAAATACCGATACTACAACATATTTGTTACTGATTTTTATATTTTTGTAGCAATTAAGTATGCGCTGAATACATATTTTAATGTTCTTTGATTAACGTTTTCACGATCGCAATTGATAACATAAAAATAAAATTAACTACGACAGATAAATAATTATGAAACGTAATTGTTGCTTGTCATTACCTACCTTTAATTACCATTTTACCATGTTTTTTTAATGTTTAATTAGATTAATTTTTCCCAAATGTTTTGATGATCCTTCATGACAGTACAATTTTGTATCTTTCACATATTTTAGTATCCCTTGAATCATATTTGTCCAGAACTCATTACGGAAGTAAGATATAAGCTTACAATACGAAATTTTCGCATCAAAAAGATATGTTTTATATGTAAAAAAATGCATTACAAATATAATTTTGGGTTTGATGGAAGAGACCAAAAAAATAAGATAAAAATTATAAAAATATATCTGTAAAAATATATATATTTAATAAAAATTTTATTTACATAATTTTATATAAAAAGTATAAAAAATTTATTTCTATAAATATAATCTGTAAAAATTTGTAGTCCTATGACGTTCATATTGTTTTCCTTTAAACGTGTTTGTGTTACGTAAGCTATTAATGTATGGTATACAGAATATTCATCACTTAATGACCTTGAGAATTATCGTGGATATTTTTTTATGAATTTTACTTTTACGTATCTTACTCATGGATCTTAGTTATGGATTTATGTTATGGAGAGATATATGGTTTATCCAATGGATCTCAAAAGTTATGAATCTTGACAATCATGTATCTTGAGAATATGGATCTCTAGAGTAAAATATTCAATCTTTATAAACTTGTAAAGAGTCATAACTTTCATGATCCATATGTAAGTTCCATATATCTCTATACAAGTAAGATCCATGAGTAATATCTTACTTATGGTAAGTTTTCCTTTTAGTAAGAAAAGCTTTATGTCAAAGAGAATATTTGATTAAAATGAAAACTATTCCTTGCGTATGGGAAATTGTAAAACTTTTAAAACAGTGTACATAAAAAATATATTCCACTAATATTCATCTAATGTAATTATTATTTGAATCCATTCATAAAACAAAATTTTAAATTTACACAGACATAATTTCATTATATACAATAGCAACAAACACATATCCACTTACGTTATCTCTCCCATTGCAAATACCAGCATCCAGTGATTGTTTTTGACCTTTTAAGTTCGAAAAATTTGATACCTGCAACAACAGCAATACAATTTGCTATGTATCGCAATCGGAAATTGCGTCACAATTGTTGTAAAAAAATTAACAGGTGCCACACTATTACCTCAATTTGATATTTTCTATAATTCTGGCACATAGCAAGTTTATTTATTACTTCAGGTATTAGCTATTTTGTGAAGAAATGCGATACAAATCTAATAACTGATCACTGTATGAGATATATGCAATAATAGCGCTTTCCGATGCGTTCTCTTAATTCTGAACTCTTTATAAATGTCCTATTTGACCTATTTAAAGAACAATAAGTACGTTCTTTTAAAATTCTTCTTAACATTCTCCTTATATTTCCTCAAATTGTTTCATGGTACTGGTAGACATCAGAATGGATTTTCCTACAAAAATGATCATTTCTCCTATACCCATATTGATTCCCTTCGGGAAGAGAGACAATCTGCACAATGTTCCTCTGCTCAGCATATTGCTCTCCCTAATGATAGTATTCAATCATCGGAGATGATGAGAATCCATCTGTAAACGATAATTCTTTGGAATGTGTAAAATTACATAAGGAAAGAAAGGATTGAAGAATAAATGAAATATAGAAGTAAAAAGTGTGGGTGTTGAAATGAAAGGAAAATATGACTATAGGAATTCGTGGGGTATTACAGAATTTATGTGCCTCTAAATACAAAACAAGAATTTCTTCAATCATGTTTATGTGTCCGTCTGACAGTACAACAACTTGAACGAATTTAGCTTTCTAAACTAAATTTCCTACGATAATTTCAATCTATGAATCTCGAGGCTTATTTGATCATGGATGTTAAAACATACGATAACCCTCAAATTTCCCAATCATTGCTGATAATCAAAATTGCTATCTATGGTTTTAATAAAATATTTTTACGTATATATTTATAAGGAATTACTATGGAAAGAGCTTAGATGACTATGGATTCAACATCGAATTTCAGAGGAGTTAGGGTTTCACCAAGGGTTTACACTTCCGGTTCTTTTTCCAATTTCCAGATCTAAAATTTTCACTTTAATTAAAACATCTATTTTTCAAGATTGATTACAAATCGAGCTTAAATGATAACGGGTATGAATTCAGTGTCAAAATCCTAGAGTAGATAGGGTATCGCACTAAGAATTTACACTTCCGATTCCTTTTCCACTTTTGCTTCAAAATTGTCCTTGAAAAATTTCTCATTACATGCTTCGATAAGGGTGGATGTCTCACTAAAAAGATACTTCGCCTTAAATGAGCACCTAATTAACCATCCGTCTCATAAATCAATCAATTTAGAAGAGTTAGGTTTTTACCGAGGGTTTCCACTTCCAGTTCTTTTTCCATTTCCGGATCAAAAAATTCACTTTTTGTAAAACATCTATTTTTTAAGATTGACTATAAATCGAGCTTAAATGATAACGAATGTTAACATTGAATCCGTTAAAGGATGTTAACGGATTCAGTGTTAAATTCTAGAGTAAATAGGGTGTCTCACTAAGAATTCCGACTTCCGCTTCCTTTTACACTCTTGTGAAAATTGTATCCAAATCTTGCACTGAACTTAACTTCAAATTAAATTTTGTCTTTCTCCTTCAAGAGATCATGAGAAAGTTAATAGATTCATCTAATAAATTAAATCTCATAAATTAAATATACTTCATTTTCAGTTAACCAAGTATCAATTTTTGAAACCAATTAACTGATCTCATGGTCGATTAATCGAGTAAATGACAGATCGCTCGCTGATCGTTGAAAATGATGGATTCAAGAAAGCTAGGAAACAATAATATAAACAGACTTATCGTCAAAACAGATAAATATAGTTACCAATTATATCTTGAATTGAAATTTGTAGTCTTTGTGTTTTTCATTAAAGTTAAGAAAGTCTAAAGTTCAAAAGAGTTTCTTAGAGAACTGTCTAGAGTTCTCTAAGAAATCCTAGAGTTTAAAATGATAATTTCGCAAAAATCTTTTTAAGCGCACGCAATACATATTTATGTGAAATATTAGGATCATAAAATACTGACTTGGTGGGAAAAATTACATCGTAAATAAATATTTATTTTTGCTTGAAGGCAACCATTAATAAACTAAATGTGAATAATCTCTCCTCTGGAATATCTTAGGGATAAAATCCTAAAATAATTTCCCAGCAAAGATTTTATTTGTGTCATGCAAGTTATTAAAGAATAGAATACAAAAAGCTTATTATTTATGATTCTTTAAACCATAAAATATGGAACCATAGTTAGCTGAAAAAGTTTGTATTATATATCAAAGATGTTGACTGGTGGTTTGAAGTCATGTCCGGCCTGTGAAATACTTCCCTGTCCTGGATATCCAGCAAGCTTTAAATGAAGTCTTTTAAACGAGTTAAGTTATTAAGTTACATTTGTACGTTAAATTTGTTAAAAAAATGAACAAACGTCTACACTTATTCTTAAAGTTATTAATGTATTAAAATATGATGCATGAAATTAATATGATTTAGATTTATACCATTAGACTTATTCGATTTCTCATGAATTTCAAGAAGAAAAAGTAGTCAACTGAATTTTTAAGGCAGACATTTTAACCTGCTGTCTGGTAGAAATTATGCAACACTGCTTTTTATGATAATTATCTAAATACAATGATAATTACTCAAATATATTACTTAACGACAACCCTATTAATCTACCATCCCTCTTGAGGACCACATTTTCCAAAACTGATTTTGATCAACGTAGATGTAATGTTAATATGACATCTTAGCTACCGCACGTACTCTTCTGGAATACCAAAAGGCCGTTCTGATAACAAGTTAAAAAAATCTGGTGTGGTCAGCACATGACTTTCACTACAGTCTCAAATTGATTTTCTATTTATTTATTTCTTTAATAATTCATTAAATTAAGTTTAATTGCACAAAAGAACACATATAATTATTCGAAATTACACTGAAACTGCACTTTAAATTCCAGTTTCGTTTTCATTTGGTAACTGAAAATATTTGCAAAGACGGCATAGCAAAGAAGGGAAAAACCCAAATATCTCGAGAATGGCTAGTTCTCTCCCGTTATACACACTAAAATCTCCAATATCACCTGGAAATTTGTCTAAGTATATAGAGATAGTGTGCCTTTATTATCGTATTAGTACTCGGATTTAAATTAAGCAGGCATTTTTCAGCAATTCTTCATAATTGTCTGTTTTGTGATTACGCAAGATGTTTTTGACAACTAGGACATAACTTCACCAGGCATACATTTCAATACTATTCATACATTATGTGAAACTCGAATCATTGATAAGTTTACGCGTTTGAGGACTGTCAAGGATTCTTGCTTTTAATTTTTACATACACAGTCCAAGGAATAATCTACAAATGTCTTCTGTCCAGTGATTTCACAAAGTACTTCATCAGTCTAACCTCGATATGGATGGGTGTGAGAATGACTTTTTTCGAACACGTGCAGGGGAGTATATCCATTCATCACAATGCTTCCCCATACCATCAGATCTAAACGTGTGTTAAGGTCACACTTCCTTTACGGACAGTCACGGATAAATGATGTTCTTGAAAAACAGTTGTTATTCTTCTATGGATTTGACATTGCTTTCTAGTAATACTTCCAGAGTCTTGAAATTTTTTCAGAGAGCAGAGACTGTCTGTCGCGAAACATTCATCCATCCTTCCATCCACTTCCATCAATGTATGCCTAACCTTATAAACGGCCTATAGCTCGCCATCTGAAAGATTTTTCCATATGATACTTGAGGGTCCATAAAAAACTATTTTGCATCGATAAGATAAACATCTAAATCAAATCCTGAATTGCAGAAGTTTGTAGGGATACTTCGTTCACAGCGTTGGTTCAGCCTTTGGGTTGCGTATCACAGTTATTTGCATTCAGCAATAATTTGATCATATTGGATTGGGTGATTGTGATTAGGTTTACCGTTTGCTCATTTTACTCAAAAAGGCATCAGGTTGATTTTATATATATTTTTTATGTAAGTATATAAATATAATTTTAGACAGCGTATTCTCCATATTTTTTCACAAGATTCATGACTAAGCATTTGCGATCATAAGTTTAAAAAAGGATTAATACATGTTTTGAGTTAGCACTTAAATAAAATATAACATTTTTATTAATATTTTAAAAAAGTGTTTTTTCTGAAGGATATTCCGAAGAGACATTTAAAAAATGTTGTTGACATTTTATTGTTCTTCAAAAATTGCTGTGTTACCTCTGAATGAAAGGGGTATATTAGTAGTAAAAACGCAAATGATTATATAATATTATTCATTACGTACTCCTGTCTAGCGAAAACATTCAAATGTGTTTATAATTTCGTGATAGTTCATTTAATGATTTTTTTTAAAATAAAGAACTCGTGATATACCTGATCACATTTGTCACACAGTCACATCCATTTCCGAAAATAATGTTGTCTTTATTTATCTAAAAATAAATATCTTATAATATTCTGTTATTTCCTTTTTCGACATATATTATCCTGCATATTTTATATGTGAATCGTAATGTTACATTCGTGATCATTTTACCACCTAGCGGAGACCAATATTTAGGAAGATACATTTATTATAAAAATTACGTTACAGGTAGGCTCTTAAAATAATAAACATTAGGCCATCTTGTTCATTTCAAGACAGGAACATGCAGTAAAATAATGCATCTACTTGAAAATTTTACCAGACATTGTCAAAGGGTATTAAAATATTTGTAATTTTTTAATTATTTGGCATTTTAAAATTACAATAGATAATGCGCTTTGAGCCATTGATATTTGAAAAATTAAAAGGTAATTATTATAATATAAACATTACCTGTATATCAATCACACTATGCAATTACTATTTTACTTGGTCCATGAAATACAATGAAGCAAAATCAATTTTTAAAAATAAACGGATAGTTAAATGCCACATTCCTTGACTAAGCCATTTCCATAAGAAGGCAACACATTGCCCTTTAAGATTAACATAGATTTTTTTTATTTCGCTTACGTGAGGTATTTCAATATTGTTTATTTACGATGAATAATAGCTGGATGTAAATTTTTGTACGCAATTGGTACTGTAGGGCGAACTAAAAGTACACTATGTAAAACCGAAGAATATATTTTGAAATACTTTTACAAACCCTCTCTTTGAAAAGCATGCAAGTTATGAAATCCGGTTCAGTCCCTATGTTATAGTAGTTTGAAATAATTCCAAATTAAATTTAAAAAACACAAAGTGCAAATTTTAAACTTTGGTTGCTTGAAATGATGTAAAATGTGAATATTACTGAATATATCTTGGTAAAAATTTAGGGTTTAATCATTTGAATGGTGAAAATATTTTCAGTACTTGTTACCATAACCTTAACCATATAAGTTCTAGCGCACTTTAGTAGTACAATAAAGCGCTCCACAGATTCCCATTATTACAATAAAGCGGCTTCAGAGGATTATCATTAAACATGAACGTCAATATGTAATAAAACTGGGTATGGAGAAATCAATCTAACCTTCAAAGGGGACATAAAATTAAAAATCTGATGTGGACAACACATGACTTTCCTTATATAATGTATGAATTTACTACTTTTACAGTAAAAAAATAGGTTTTTCTTATAGTAGATACTAATATTCTTTCCAAGATATTGCGTTTTCGATAATTAGTCGTCATTTTCATTGATTTAGCGTCATTTTCATCCATTTGGCGAGATTTTCGTTAATTTGGCAACATTTCAAAAAGTCGCCAAGTTGGCGACATTCCGCCAAATTCGTCGCCAAAATCTCGCCAAGCGTTATAAACGAAGAAATATGTTATTCTTACAGTAGATAAATGACTATTGGCGTTTAAATACAAAAGTATTACTTAAAGTATCTTTTTTCATGAATGGAACGAGCTAGATCCACGAGAATGATGTCACCCAATTTATCGCATGGTATTACATATGAAAAGTGAACATGTTTCTGAATAGGAAATATTTTTTTTTATATTATATGACTTTTGGATAATTTTTTTGAAAAATGTACAATATCTCAAGAACGGTTCATGTTAGCGTTCTAAAATTTATGTCAATCGTTTTCTAATAAAAAATTACATAAGAAATATCTATTTGCGTAACTTTATTAGCGGTTTTGATTTTTTGGCGATTTTTTCAAAATTTAATTCGAAAATTTAGGGGGGAGTTCTGAACATTCGATTGCGTATAAAAACAATTGGCTTCCAGTGTTTACAGATTGTGATTTTTGTACCAAATTTTGTTCGAATCCGTCCTTTCGTTCGTCAGTTATCGTCTCCATAACCTCACTAACACACACACACACACACGCTGCTTTAGAATACATTGACATATTGAATGTATTTGTGGACTAGACTGGTTCTTAGAATAATGACGAAGCTAGAATGCAGTGTTTCTTCCTTTAAATTTCTCGCTTCATGGTTTCCGTTTGTATTATTGCATATGCTACCCAAAGATTTACCCAAAATTTTAAATTGAAATTAATGAGCAAAATATTACTAATCTTGTGAAATCACGTTGACACATAATGAATATTTTTACGATAAATTTTATACAACCATATTTTTGATATTAAAATATGAATTTAATTTTTCGAGATACTTCTTTTTTTAAGTAAATGATTTTTAATATTATATTTTTCTGATTTTCAATGCATTTTGTTTTGTTTTTCTTGTGAAATGTTAAAATTGCAATGTGGTAGACTGCATATTTCAATGTAATAGGATAGTTGATAGATAACAAGTTTTAATTGGAATAACAATAATGCCATAAACATTTATTTCAGTAAAGTTACATTTTATTGGAAATAATTAATTTATATGGGTACCCTAGGACACACCACCTTTCGGTCAATTGTGACAATTGAAATAAACAATTCAAATCCATCCATTTGTTTTATGCGTTTAGCCATAAGGTCGTAATTTACAAGCAGAGTTTAACAGAACTATAGAGCTCAGCAGGACTTTGCAAACTCTTGCGAAAAAGTACAACTTGTCACATTTTTTCTTTTTTTTTTACTTTCCCTACAATGCATGGTAATGTATAAGGAAGGTATTGGAATCGTGTTGAAAATTGTAACTCGAGTTTTCGACGGATCTACACGTTTTGGGACCACTAGAACACGGAAAGATTATTTTTAGCATGACTTCTGCGTGTGTGTGTGTGACCACTAGAGCACGGAACGATTATTTTTAGCATGACTTCTGTGTTCGTGTGTGTGTGCAACGTATCTATGCACTCTAACTCAATAACTAATTGACCGAATTTCATAAGCTTTTACAGGTAAGTCACCTGTGTATGACCCTGGTGCTGATTAGATTTTGGTACGATTCGGGATAAAAGAATCTGCATTTTTGCAAAATGCAGGTTCTTTTATCCCGAAATATTTTACAGTAGATACATGTAAAATATCATGTATCTACTGTAGCTAAAAATCTAGACAACATTTGACAAAATTTTGTAGATATGTCACTTGTCGGATATCTTATGCTGATCAGATTTTGGTACGATTCGAAAGAGAAGGACATGCTTTATTTTATAAAATGGCCCTTAAAAATAGCCAAAATCTAAAATAGAAAACTACGAATGCTTTAATATATCAATTAAATGCTTGTTTTGTACGCAATTTTTTACGAGAAAAATAACAATTATAAATCAACCCCATTACTATATGACGAACCGTTCTAGAGATATTTGAGGTTTTTGCATTATTGTTACCCCGCATTTGAAAGAAAATGTGTTCAGTTATGAAATAAAAACAAAAATGGTTTAAAAGTGCACATTTAGTGTTATTTTGTGCAATTAAACGCAATTTAATGAATTATTAAGAAAATAAAGAAAAAATGAATTAGAGACTGCAGGGTCAGTCATGTGCTGAACACATCATATTTTTTTCTTTTATAATATTACAATAAAACGAGGTTTTAATGTGATAAAATGAAGCAATTTAAAAGTTTAATTAAATTAGATATTCGAATGATAGTTCGAATTTACGCTTCGAGAATTTTACCTGTGAATAGAATTACTGTTGCAGAGGAGAATTTTTGTATGCAGCAAAGAATTCAGTTGGAAGTAAAAAAATAATTGCCAACAGTCCCACCTACTCATAGGGTTGTCAGTTCAAAATGCTGATAAAGCCAAACAATCATATAAAAATTTCAGTTAAAATATAGTTTTCTGAATCATCACATGAAAATGTAAATGTATCGTGAAACACTAAAATGCAAATTATCTTTTGTTAGCAATTTTATGCAAATCAATCATATTAACACAAAATTATTATAAAAAGGCAAACACAATATTTGCTTGTAACTACCAAACCAGATGTAAAGTAAATATTTTATTATTATTTTATTAACACAACGCAATAAATAGAAATATGCAATACATGGTTTTGTAATATTTCATTCAAAAGTATAAATTAATTATCATGTACAAACTTTACTTTTTTGCGATTCTATTTCGAAATTTGCTCCTGTGAAATGTAATATGCATTAGCCGTTTTGGAGTTCAACAAGATTTTCTGAAATATTTCAAGTATACCTCAAAGTAAGAGAAGCTGTAAATCAGTACCCTAAGGTGTGCTTTAGTGTTGGTGACCATGTGTATGATATTGCTTCTTCGAATCTCTTAGGGTGAGATGAAAATATAAAGATACATATAAGCAAAATGAAATATTTTATAATAAACATTTATTTACTTTCTATTTCTGGAGGATATTTCTTATAAGCATTTAAGATAATTTTCTTCATGCATTTTACTGTTTCTTGTTGTTTCTAATGACCTGCTGTTTCGGTCCAGCCGATACAGGACCAGTGACGCAGGGAAGAAGGAAGAAAGACATATAAGACAAGAGAACAAAGTTTATTACAAACAAGCATCACTGACGAAGGTCGGAGGGGGTGCAGCCTCACATTTAGACGAGGATCCAGAAGGCGGAAGACTGGCTTGCCTCATAAACATCCATGCCTTACACGGGATTCGAACCCGAGCCCATCAGACAGCAGCCGAAGACGCTATCCACTTCACCGCCTGGGCGGCACTGTTTCTTCAAACACTTTTGCATGTTCGTCCCAGAAGGGGCTAAAGCCAAAATTAGATTATACTTTACTTACATATAGCTCTGATTAGCGAAAATATTTAGATTTGTTTGTGATTCCCGGATAGTTCACTTAATGACGGAATTTACAAAATAAATAATTCTCGGTTTTATTTTCAATCTCCCAACTGTATTGAGTAAAATATTAGAGAACATTCATTTGTTAAGTTGAATTCATTTTTAATGTATATAATAAACAAGTTAAATTTTATTTTATCTACAACCATGAAGCCATTTTTGGTAACTTCTTATACTTTTCCTTCTTTCTAGTTTTCCACAAATTTATACATGTGGAACATTCACAAATACACATCAAACGTTTTGAGGATATACAAGGATCAAAAAGTTCGGAAGACTGTGCTGATATCTTCAACCCTGAATGGAGAAGATGGAAACTATTTTACCGTGGTGTAGAGGCATATGTGACGCGAGATGTGAAAAGGAAGAAGCATGTCTGCAGTGCAGGGTCTTCCAGACAATGCGTGTCCGTGAACTGCAGTCGTTCACGATCGTCGAAAATGGAAATGGCGTTTGAAGACGTGCGATTGTCAAATTCTGCCTGAGATTGTGGAAATCGCCGGCAGAAACATCGCACCTGCTGCAGCAGGTGCATCTAATTCTTACTTTTCACATCTCGAGTCACATGTGTCTTTATGCCACGGTAAAATAATTCCCCTCTTCTCCAATCAGGATTGGAGATATCAGCACAGTCTCCGAACTTTTTTATCGTACCTTGTATAACGTTTTGGAGATTTTGAGTGTCAATGTATTTATATCAATGTGTATGCTTTTATACCCATCATGTATGTGTATTTCTGAGGATGTAGATAAGGGATATTCAGTCGAAATTGAGTGGTTAGGATGAACTGTGGTACAACTAAACGCACGATTTAAAGGGTATTAAGAAGATTGTACACATGCGAAGTTATAATTCTATTTAATATAAAAAAGGATATTATGTACGGCCTAACTTAAATATAGGAAGTAAAATAATCATTTCAGTAACATTTTAGAGTTTCTATCCGGAGAAACGTGGTTTGATTCCACTGTAAGATAAGAACTTCTGATAGCTTGGCTTTTCTTTCCAATGTATAAACGTAGGGACATCATCCATAGAATCGGTACATGAATTTAATTTAAAATTCGTTACTATATAAACTTATATAATTAATCTATTATTATAAACTGTACCTTCCATAGCTTTACAACGATGCGATTACATTATTGCGGCATGCAGGAAACATAAATTAATATATATATATATTTTTTTTTGCATTTAGTAATAGCTTGCATAACACGCAAAATTACTTAGAGATAATTATTAAAAGTTTACTGGATATGAAACTCCATAGAGAAAATTTTACCGTTTTTTATTAATTGTGTATAATCCTTTCCATGAACCCTATTCCTTGTTGCCTTTAAACAAAAACGAAAATGTTCTTACGATGCAAAATTGTTTTTCTTATCCAAGTGAAATGCGTTTATGACCCGTGTATTTTATATAATTAATTTCTAGCACGCAGTTTACAAGAGTTCGTGTGATTTATGATTTATGAAGTAGATGCATTTAAAAAAGGAAAAAAAATATTTCTGGATATCAAAGGCATATTTAATGCAAACAAAACTTTATTAAATGATATGAATCTACATTTCAACACGCGAAAAACTCAGATGAAGGACTTATGTTTAAGAGTAGATGCACTGAAAATATAAACTCATACACTCTAAAGTAACTTCAGAATTCTCATAAATATTTATGAAACATATAATTTATAAAGCATACATTGTATATACAGATTATACCCACAGTAATATGTTAAATTTTAACAAAATATTATATATTGTTTGTAATATTAATATGTATTCATTTTTCCCCTGCTAAATAAAAGTTTCGATTTTCCAGTAGAAGTTATATATGCTCAAATTAAAAGTCGTATAATGTTAATGGTGTTACTTAAAAAAAAACCATTGGTCTCTGCAATATCAACGTAGCTGCTATTTTTATTAAAATCTACTGAATGGATTGAAAAAAAATCTGTAAATGCAACCCTAACGGGTAAAAGCAGACAAAATATATGATGTTAGCTTACGTTAATATCAATTTATAAAATATACAACTATCGATCCCTTTTCAAAACTTTATAAAATAAATATTTATTTTTGTACTATTATACTACCCTCTTCGAATTGATTTCAAACGTGGTTATCTAATTTCTTATTCAATGTATTGATTATCTTTGATATAAGAAATGAGATAATTTATTTGTATAATGACATCTTTGGTGTAAAATGCTAGTGAGAATAATGACGAAAATCGATATGGGACCTAAGACTTTTCAAGAATCTAGTCTTCCGAAAAATAAAAGAAATTTAATAATAACAATAGAAATAAAGAAATTATGTTTAAATTATAACAGTAGTTGTTATTACTGTGCACATATGCGAGTTTTTATTATGGTTGTATTACATATATAATGGAAAGGTAAAAAACGTTCCAGTAGCTTTGTTCTCATATCTTAGTGGCCTGATGTAAGAGTTCATGAAACCTGCTTTAAAGGATATACAGGAATTTACCTTCTATTTAATGTATAACAATACAGTCGTTCGTTCTTCAAATTGTATGATTTGTTTGATCAAACTGTAGGTATATAATCTAAGATAAATAATATTGCATAGTTGATTACAATTAAAATAATGTGAGGGATTGTCTATAAATAAGATTTGTGTATGGATATTGTCGAAGATAATGTACGGATGAGGTAATGTATACCGTCTGCAATTATCAGGCATTCTTTAATTTCCAATCAGCGATGATTGATCTACAGGTTCAATACAGTGCGTACACAGGAGTAGGAGGAAGCGAGTGACAACCACTCAGAATGTGTTCCCGTCTTAAAAGCTTAAGTTCTAATGGCAGTCAGACGAACTTTACAAACATGGATAAAGGAGGCTAGAGGCAAAAGAGGCTGTCCCTGCAGTCGTGACCCGCCTCCTACCGTCATGATGTTGTCAACACCTACAGTCATTACCTTGAACGTTACAACTTTCATTTCTTCTCAGCTTTGAAGAAGGCGCAAGAGGGCAATGTTGATCTGATGTCCACCGTTCGCAACTTAGCTTGCATGCATAACAAGGACTTTTTACAAGAGGAACTTCGTTAACCTGGTATACAAGTGCTTAAATGACCTTGGAGACTAAGTTGAAATATAGGTAAATCATGATTCTCTCGTCCATCCTGCCGTTTATCACTATCATGGACATTTGTTCTGCCAGCACACTCTCGAAACTTATTTTCAGATTAACTCTCGTACATCGCCTGATCCTAGAAATCGTATGATCTGATTTTCATGAAGTAATCCAGATATTATGTTCCATAGATTAAATTAATTAAAACTATTCAAATGAATTATTATAGGTCATTCCAAATAATACCCTATTCAGTACCAATAGCATTCATAGATGCAGAACAAAAGTTCAGGTTATATTCTCAGTGCCAGTTAATGCATTATTGTTCAAAAATACAATTTACTACACCAAAGCTAGAATCCGAACTTAAATATAATGCGACCGGTGGGTAATGTGACCCCCAAAGTCTTATTTCGAAAGGTGACAATGTAAAGTAATTCAAAGTATTTCATTACATAACAAAGTGATATAGCTGTCAGAAAGCTAAAACACTATTCAAGGTGCCTAGGTCGGACTATATTATAATAATAGTTAAAAAACTCCTAATATGCTATAACTATTATTATTATTTTTAATTTCCTAGAAGAATTGTAAATTTTTGTTTCTAGCGAATTTCAACAAACAAATTGGCATGTTCAATGTTAGAATCTGACTGACACGATGGTTTTAGAAATGTAGATCACGGTTTGAAATCTTATATCAAAATTCGACCACATAATATATCATAGGCCAACGGCCGTACCGTGCTGAAAACACCGGTTCTCGTTAGATCACCGAAGTCAAGCAGCATCGGGCGCGGTTAGTACTTGGTGGGTGACCACCTCGGAACACCGCGTGCTGTTGGCCATCTCGGGTGCGGTATCCCCGTGGTTTGCGCGCTAGATTTGCACGCTGCCACAAATTCCGCCGTGTTCATGCGGAGTACGATCACGTTAAACATGTGGGTCCGTAAGTCCTTCCGAGAGGTTGGTGGTAGGGGAAGGAGGGTACGGTCCCTGTGGATGCCTCCCCCACTGGGTTCCGGTCTAAATTGGGTGGCACTTCCCGGCCGTCCATACAGTTACCTTACACCTTTCTGGTAGGTCGGACGGTCTGGATCTCAACAACAACAACATAATATATCATATTCGTAAGATAATTCTTCAAAGAAATTCATTTATAAATTTATTTCTTATATTAAACAACAATTTTTAACTCGCATCAGGCACACATGTACAGATTTTTGATTTGGTAGCATATCTTTACACCGTTTTTTCGACTATTTCTTCACCTTTTTTCTTGCACAATTATCCAATGGTAAAGATGTTCTAAAGCAATTGATATTTTCTTTTATCTCTAACACATATTGATTCTCTTTCTAGTTAAGGAGAGAAGTCGTTTCCTTGTGGCACCTCTTTACAGTAATGCTCGTTAATGACAGTGTTCAGTCGTCGGGACAGATGAAAATCGAATAGGATGGGATGATTTTCTAGACGCCAATCATATAAAAAAATCGTAGACTTTCAGAGATAAGAACATTCTCGAGAATATATCTCAGTTTTTCTAAATTGCTCACTGGGTAAAATTGCGTTGATAAATTCAGAAAGAAAAGGATTATAAAGGTATGTAGGGAACAGTCTTAAATATGTTTACATTTGTGCAGATTTTCTTCGCAGAAAGCTAAAGAAATTCACCAGAAATCAATAAATAAAGTACACTCTGTGCAAAGGATAAGTAAAACTTGAGCAACGTATATAAATAGAGATAACACAGTAATTGTGTGTTTAGTGTTTATTCTTTGTGTGTTTAATGATATTGTTTATTAATTGTGTGTTTATTATTATTGTGTTATTTGTATTTATTTACAATGCTCAAGTTTTTCCTATTCTCCAGAAGTTCCTTTCTAACACTTTAGAACATAGTTGAAAAGTGTTTATGACTTTGTTCATTTTGTCTGTCTCTCTGTCCGTTATCATTCTGTCTGTCCGTTACTGCCGTAAAATGACTTTATCAAAATGAAATTTTAGTACGTTGTTCAGACGGTCTGTGGAGCCTATGGGAATATGAAAGATTAATATCACCCAATTAGTTTTTTATTGAACCCGGGTTGAAAAAATGAAATACATTGAACCCTATGGGACCTAATTCTTCAAACATTTTTTAAGCAAATTTAAAATTCACAAATTGCTTTCGATATTTTTAGGAAATATTTACATTATCCCATAAAATATATAAAAAAAATTCAGTAAAATATGTTAGATAGTTTTTTAATTAAAAATTATTTAATATAGGGAAAAAAACAAATTCAATTAAATTCTGACTTTTGGGATATCCTCCAGAAAGAAAAAAAGAGATATATTATATAATAAATATCTTTTTAAGAGTTTAATCATTTTGTATATGAAAGAGGCTTCAGATTTTAAAATAAATTGGGTAGATAACAATTTTTCAATTTTGTTTTTTAATTTTATATAACTCTTCATGATATACTTATTTGATGGTATTTATAATGCACTTTCCTACGTCCTAGAGAGTTAAAATTTGGTACACAGATTAAATTTGTTGAACATTTTATTCTAAAAAATGTGCTAGATCTTTAAATATAGATCCTACTTTTGTTTGGAAATGGCCTGTAAATAATCCCCGTTGACTTCTATAACTCATTGTTGTAATATTGTTAAAAATTCTGATGTGGGCAGCACATGTCTTTCTCTGCAGACTCATATTCACGTTCTCTTTATTTCTTCAATAATAATTTGAGTTTATCTGCACAAAATAATAGCCATAAATATTTTAAATGCCTTTGAATTTGCATGTTAAACTTAAATATGGTTCTCATTTAATAGCTAGAGTTATTGTCAATGGTGGCGTAGCGTAAACGAGAAAAAACTAGAATATCTCAAGAACGGCTAGTCCTAGAGTAATGGGGTTTGTCTTATTGTTTTTGTTGTCAAAAACCACGTATAAAATAGGAATTTAACTGATATAATTGAGCACGCGTAGTTTTTTATTTTTATATTTAACGATTTTTGCGGGCCAATTCGCAAAAATAGCCCGTTCCTTTCTCCCGAATCGTACTAGAATAACCTACCAGTGATTTATATACCAAATTTTGTCAAATTTGTTATATAAATCACTTGTAGGTTATTGAAATATTATACACCAAATTTTGTTAAATTTGTTCCATTAGTTTTTAGCTAGAGTGGATAAAGGCAATTTCTGCCGGTCATTTCGCCTCACAGACACGCAGAAACACACACAGATACACCCTTACACACACATACGTCTTCCTAAAAATCGTTTTTTCGTGTTCAAGAAGTCCCAAAACGTGTAGATCCTTCGAAATTTCGAGTTTCGATCTTCGGCACGATTCCAATACTTTGAATACATACACAAACATACACATATATTATCTGCGTATCTAAATTCCGTGCCTACGCAATTACAACAGTTGTGATTTTAAATGATCCCTTAACTTTTATTATTTCTTCAACGAAGCCTAATTTTAACTTATGCAGATTGCAAATATCTCAAGCGATTGTAAGATGAGTTACATAAGAATTGCTAAATTTTTTTCACACAAAATTATTTAGCTCTGGAGTCTGTAATACAAGTTATATGAATGAAATATTCATTGATTTTGCATAGAGAATCAGATGATTTATATTTCGATACAGTTTTTAATATTTAAGTATAATAAATTACTGTAGTACTGTCATTTGAATAAAGTCTATTATTGACGTCATTAGAATAAAGTCTATTATTTTTCGATGAAGTCAAATTTTCTAATATAATAAATTATTGCAGTACTATGATAATGTAAAATATATCACCACTGAATGTATCACATTTTAGAGATTTTTAAATGAAATTGCATTTCAGTTGGAAAGTGTTTCATAATCAATGCTTGTGCATGATTCATCTTTCTTGCTTAATTAGTACATTTATTTTTTGAAAAAACAGAAAATGCTGTGCTCTAAATATTTGTTGCGATTGCTTTATTAGAAAAAATACAATTATTATGCTTTCTGTTAGGAAACCCAAGTAACTCCAAGCCAAGCAACCTTTTAACACATTTATTGAATAAACTTTAGCTTAACGGTACAGTTTCTGCATTTTAGATCCATAGATGTCAGAATCAAATTCCGCTTTCGGTTTGAAGTTTCTGTGGTTTGGAATATACTCAAAGTTATCGGATGTAGGTTATTAACGCGAATCAATATGACTCTTAATTATAAATTAACAGGAATGTGGTTCAACTCAACTTTTTCATAGCAGCTTCCATTTTTAGTAGATTTTTCTTTTCTTTTCTTTTGTTCCAAATTTTACAAGAAAAATCAGTTTGTGGGTCCAAATGTTTTTTTTTTTTTTTGAAAAATTGTTATTGTGGGTTCAAATGATTACAATCATTGCGTGTTACCCTTCACTTTAAAGGTATTGAATATATATCTTTCGTTTGATACCATATATGACAATGTATCCGCGGGGGTGTAAATATCACTCGAGGAGGTCACTGACGTCATGAACAAAAAACAAGAAAGATCAATCATGCATAAGCATTGATTATGAAACACTTTCCAACTGAAATGTAATTTCATTTAAAAATTTCTAAAATGTGATTCATTCAGTGGTAATATCTTTTACATTATCACAGTACTACAGTAATTTATTATACTTAAATATTTAAAACTGTATCGAAATAAAAATCATCTGATTCTTTATGCAAAATCAATGAATATTTCATTCATATAACTTGTATTCCAGACTCCAGAGCTAAATAATTTTGTGTGAAAAAAATTCAGCAATTCTTATGTAATTCATCTTACAATCGCTTGAGATATTTGCATTCTGCTTATGTTAAAATTAGGCTTCCTTGAAGAAATAATAAAAGTTTAGGGATCATTTAAAATCACAACTATTGTAATTGCATAGGCACGGAATTTAGATACACAGATAATACACAGATAATAGATATGTGTATGTGTATGTACTCAAAGTATTGGAATCGTGCCGAAGATCGGAACTCGAATTTTCAAAGGATCTACACGTTTTGGGACTTCTAGAACACGAAAAAACTACTTTTAGGAAGACGTCTGTGTGTGTAAGGGTGTCTGTGTGGATATTACATCCACTCTAATTGAAAAACTAATGGACCGAATTTCATACAATTTGGTAGGTATGTTTTTTGTGGGAAATCCTGATGTTCATTAGATTATAGTACGATTCGTAATAAAAGAATCTGCCTTCTTTGCGAAATGGCCGCTGAAATTGCCTTTATCCACTCTAGCTAAAAACTAATGAACCAAATTTAACAAAATTTGGAGTATAATATTTCAATAACCTACAAGTGATTTATATACCAATTTTAACAAAATTTTGTATATAAATCATTTGTAGGTTATTCTACTACGATTCGGGAAAAAGGAACGGGCTATTTTTGCGAAATGGCCAGCAAAAATCGTTATATATAAAAATAAAAGACTACGTGTGCTCAATTATATCAATTAAATTCCTATTTTATATATGATTTTTGACAACAAAAAGAATAAGACTAACCCCATTACTCTAGGACTAGCCGTTCTTGAGATATTCTAGTTTTTTCGCGTTTTCGCTACGCCACCTTTGACAATAAGTCCAGCTATCAAATGAGAACCAAATTTAAGTTTAACGTGTGAATTCAATGTCATTTAAAATACTTATGTTGTGCAGATAAACTCAAATTATCATTGAATAAATAAAGAGAACGAATATGAGTCTGCAGGGAAAGACATGTGCTGTCCACATCAGAATTTTTAACAATATTACACCAATGATTTATAGAAGTGAACGGGGATTATTTTCAGGCCATTTCGAAAAAAATGTATGATCTATATTTAAAGATCCATCAAATTTTTGTCGAATAAAATGCTCAACAAATTTAAGCTGTGTACCAAATTTTAACTCTCTAGGACGTAGGAAAGTGCATTTAAAATGCCATCAATTAAATTTATCATGAAGAGTTATATAAAATTTAAAAAAAATGAAAAATTGTTATCTACCAAATTTATTTTAAAATATGAAGCCACTCCCATATGCAAAACGTTTAAACAAATGGAGAGATATTTATTATATAATATCTCTCTCTTTTCTTTCTGGAAGATATCCCAAAGTCAGAATTTAATTGAATTTGTTTTTTTCCCTATATTAAATAATTTTTTTAATTAAAAAACTACTTAACATATTTTACTGAATTTTTTTTTATATATTCTATGGGATAATGTGAATATTTCCTAAAAATTTCGAAGCAATTCGTGAATTTTAAATTTACTTAAAAAATGTTTGAAAAATTAGGTCCCATAGGGTTCAATGTATTTCATTTTTTCAACCCGGGTTCAATAAAAAACTAATTGGGTGATATTATTTATTTATATTCCCATAGGTCCTACAGACCGTCTGAACAACATACTAAAATTTCATTTTGATAAACTCATTTTTACGGCAGTTATCGTGCTAACGGACAGACAGACAGACAGACAGACAGAATGAACAAAGTCATAAACACTTTTCAACTTCGTTGTAAAGTGTTAAAAATTACCGTAGCTTTTTTGTACAACAATGATTGAAACTATATAAGTATCGTGATCATTCTGTTTGTGTTCGCGTCTTACAGTGCAACTAGTTGCATTTTTGATATAGAGTGACAAAAAAAGGAGATATCTGACCGACAGCTAATTTATTTATTTATTTAAATCAATTCGTAATCTTCCAATATCGGTTGGCGTCTAAATCCTGCAGCTGAACTAGTTGCATTTTTGTTTGAATGTGATGCACTTAAAATATATTATAATGAACTTATCTGACTTGTCCCGAGTTGCGTCCAATATTTTTAAACACAATTCTGGTTCAGCACGATAAGATAGCTATGTTTACTAAGCCAAGGTTAAACATTAATAATTAAGACCAAATTTTGAATAGTTTCATCAAGAAATTTTTTCACCTACTAGATTAACGACGACACGAATGTTAATTTCGTTACATCTAAATGAAACAAGATCATAGGAATACATGACAAAGCATATGTGTTAACATGATCGTGCTAACATAGTACTAATTATTTAGAGTACTAACATCTTTCAAACTTAAGTTAAAGGGGAAAACCTATTTCTACGCAACTGAATTTTGAAATTTTCCAGAAATTATTTTTCATAAAGCATGGAACGTTTATTTACTTGAACTTGTAATAAAATCTAAGGTATTTAAATACCCAAGAATTTTCCAGCTATTTTATTTGCGATCTGAAACGATAAATTATATCAGATAAATGCTGCAGTCTTGGAAAAAAGTACTTAGTTTTTACAAAAAAAAAAGAACTGTGCTTTACTGTTATCTTTCATCGTTTATTTTTAATCTCGTAAATTGCACCGATCGTACATCAATTTTACTCTGCATGAAAGCTTGCAAGAAATTCGCATTATGGCATGTTATGATAATAAATTAATTTGTCTTTGAGAAAATATTACATTGGAAATGTGTTCTTATTCATATAACGTAGAAATTAATTTAAAATATGATAAATGATTAATATGATATTTCCCAAATACTAAAATTTTAAAATAATTCTCTCATCGGGTCATTTGTGCGTTATTTAAATTATTTAAACTTAATAATAACGTTATCTTTATATTTACTACAGGAATTATGACACTAAGTCTTTTTTTTTAAATATACTTGTATATATGACTTTCGAAACCATCCTGAAGCTCCATCTTGACTTAGAAGAACAGTTATATTGTTTGCACACTTATAGTAACAACTACGAGACATAATTTAGTTGAGTCAGATTTTTTATTCCCCCCTCTTTTCCTAGAGAGGGGAGAAATGGGGTATCTTTATAGCGATTTCATTTGGTGTTGAATCGGCAACGTAGATGGACTCGTCCAATGAGCATGCTATAACAAAAGAAACGTTTTAAGTTCAATTCTTAATTTATGAAAATTCAACAAAGTGTAAACTACCAAAAGATTCTAGAGAGAGAGAGAGAGAGAATTGAACTGCCATGAGATTAATCCAAATCATCATTGGTGATAAGTCTGTGAGTAATCCAATTACTGGTATTCTCTTACTATAAAACGCTCTGCAATAAAAATTATTTGAAATATTGTCACACACGTCTTGCCCTGCTACTAATTAGCGTTTGAGATAAAATGAAAAATCACAAGGGTAATCCGCCCCTTCCAAAACCATACGGAGAAGAAAGAGATTGGTCGCAACTGCAGCAATCCCACTGCACACGGCACATGCCTCCAGCCAGGAGACGCGTGCAAATACGTTATCTACAGGATCGCAACCAACAGCACTACTCTACTGCACCAACCACCAAGGCGATATTACCCTCATAATCACGCCATCAAGCTGGTCCCCAAGACAACAAAGAAGCCACGACAGCAGAAGCGGCCACCATCAGCAACTGGCTCAAACTCATCTACATATAAAAAGAAGAAATGAAACCTGTCTTGTTTGCGAGATAACCTGCAAAAAATAATTAAAATAAAGAAAATATTATGATTAGATATATCAATTAAATGTTTGTTATATATGCAGTTAAATACAAGCGGCAGTTTTTCGATTAGTACACGCTGGTTGTGATCGATTAGTACACCTTTCGATTAGTACACCCTGGTCATGATCCGAAGAAAGGGGTAGACGCCCCCTAAAACAGTTGTAGTCACATAAGTAGTCACCTAAGTAAAATTACTAAATGTGAACATTTGTTTAATTAGGCCAACTAGATTTTAAGATACTAATTTTATTTTACATTTTATTTTTAATATTTTTAAACAAAATACAATGTTGAATTACCTTTGAAACGATTGAAGATGCAAAATAATGGTCGAATATAATCGAAAATTTTATTTGCATAGTTTTCGGCTAATACGATTGAAGAATGTACAAAGAAAAATATGATGCATAACAGTTAGTCTATTTTTTTTTTGGAAAGAGCCATAGCCATGCGATGCAAAAACGATGTATATGCAGTCCATAAGATTCCTTAAAATGAAAAAAAATGGACATAAAATAATGCGAATAAAATAATGCTTACGTATTATTGCAAAACAATTTATGAAAAGCTGATTCTATTTATATATACTGTACGTATATTTGAGTCCTAAGAAGTACTTTATTTACATGATTATTAGGTCACTTCATTGAAAGTTCAAATTTAAATTGAAAAGCACTCAGAACAAAGTAATAAATATCCCAAATACTTTAAAATGTTATCAAATAAACTTCTAGAATATCATTTGTTGGAACATTAGTCGCATTGGGAATGGGAATAATCGAAGTGAAAAGAAAATCTTATGATCAATAATGACCTTTTTGTTCTGGAATAAATCAATAAGTACCCCACGGAGAGAAAAACAGCTGCTGCTGTCTTCGAATCTCAAGTTTAGTTATTTTCTTACCAGATGAGTAATATTTTGGAATTTTAGATGCACTAAATTGAAATGGGAAGTCGTTAAGGATAAATGTTACAGTACAAATTTGCCTCCGAGTATTGATTGAGGATAAAAAATGTCAATATTTAAATCATCTAAACATTAAAGAACTTAAAGAGGGATTCAATACTTATTTATAGTTTTTGTTTAAATGTTTTCCACTTATTTAAAATATTTTGGATATACATTTATCTTTAATAATATATATTTATTCTTCTGTTAAGTGATTAATTGATTCATTTAAATACTATTTCTCTTAATGTATTGTCAGATAATATGTTTAATATTTTTTCTGCATACGCATCTAGTTTCCACTTTAGACCTCGTCATTTAGTAACTACATCTAAATATCTAAAATAAAAAATACATTTTTACAGAATTAATTAAATTAAAATAACATAAAATTAAACTGTAGATTTAAAATTGCGTTGCTCACTTTTGGACCCCAGAAATTAAACCCCCACGACCAAAACAACTTAGTTTTAAACCGGTAACTTTTACAGCAGTGATATGTGTGATGACAGGCGAAGATTTTGATTGACTTTAGAGACAATTTTTCTGACGCCATGACTTGACTTTAAATTCTATGTAATTTATGGTAGAGTAATAAAAAGTCCTACAGCAATTTATGATGCAATTTAAAAGCACCGCACCGAAAAAAGGGTCACGTGATGTTTTGGACCGCAGGCCATGACGTAAGGTGGGCGATGATGAGTTTTCTAGACCGTGGGCTATTAAGCAATATGGCCAATGACAAAGCTCGGCACATAAGCCTGCTAGCCAATGGATATATGGAGGCGGAGCTATAATAGATGAATGGAATTCCGTGAGAATTCAGCGACTGCAGGCAGAATCCAGTCTGAGGAATGGGATGCCGTGAGAGCGTGCAGAAAGAATCGCGTCTGACAGTCCAGTATGACAAGCGTTATGAGTCCAGGGTACTTATATAAAATATAACGATCGCTGCCTATTGCACAGTCATCTACAGGCGTTGTTGACGGTCGTCAACAACGCCTGCAGGTAACTGTGACCAGTGAATCAAATGTGCTCAATTTTAACATTGATGAGGGCATTTAATGTTAATAATGAATTTGACTCGTATGTCAATCTAAATCTTCCCTTTTGTCATTACACCGGTAACGCCAGCTTTAAAATTTTATTATGAACAACGTAAAATTGAATACGAAATGTAAATTATAAATGAACATTTAAATAAATATTTTAATGATTTTAAATAGTAATTTTAATAAATAATTAAAATTAACTGTCTCGTCATTTTAAAGGCTGCACTTTACTGTTAATCTTTTATGAAGTATGTTATTTACAGGTTGAAGCCGGACTACACACAATAGGTAGGTTATCACGAAAACAAGCAATGCTAATTAATTTAAACCCCCCTCTTTCTAATGGGGAGGTAAATAATTATCATAACATTTTCGTGCGATTTCTTATAATTAATATGACTAATATAATGTAATATCGAACTGCAGATTTCACATCCAGTTCGCTTTTTACGTCATATTTCCCAGATGAACATATAACACATGGGACAGGAATCGTTGCAGATGAAAGAATTTTCAGAAAAAAAATCGTAATTTGCATAATTATTACTGTAAATAAAAACATATATAATGAAAAATTATTCCACCAAGTAATAAAGAACGACAGCCCAAAAAAGTGAAGGCCAAAATCCTGGCTGGGCGCCAAAGTATATGGAATGGAACCTTCCCTCGTTTTCTTTGGACCTTTTGCTTATTGTAGTTGTAAGTGGAAAGCATTGATGGTACATTCCTACCTGGGTGGTATCGTACTTGGCGCCAAAATAAGCAATTTCATTTTTATTTTTGTCTGACGTTCTTCATGCCTTGGCGATTTTTTTTTCAATACAGTAGCTTCTGTTTAAAGATATCACATATTTTTATGGTGAATATTTTTTGTTAAAACGTACTTGACTATGGTTTACGCTTGATTTAATCTTTTAGGGATTTAGCACTTTTGTCAGTGATTTTCAATATGAAGTTTAACCGAAAAAATACAAAAACCTGCAGTTATGCAATTTTCCTTTTATATAGACTACCACAAGCCTGAATTTAATTTAGAAATTTAACATTTTTGTGCCTCTGTATTCGCTCTCTCTCTATTTCTTCTAACCACATTTTAAGGCGTATGTATACTGTGAATGCAATGGAGGAAGTTAATGTTGCAATCTAGCGGGATGTGTAAGATAAAATTTTTGGACGGTTCGGAATGAAACACAACATAGACCATAACCTAGTGTATTGACATCCACAGCAACCATTCTTCCTTCTCTTGCCTCCAACCTCTGGGAGAAGATTTCGGTTCCATGGATTTAGCTTTCCCATACTCCACAGAGACACGGGAAAAATGTAAAAAAATTCTTGGAGTCGAAATATGGTCCTTCGAATACAATCCTTGTGCCTTAAATACTCAACTACACCGTCACTCTCCTCGTATCTGTTTTATTTCCCAAGTCGCCCAACTTACTCAAATACTGTTGAGCAGTTACAATGGAAGGTCAGAAAAATACAGAAATAACACTAAGAATTACATGGACAATATACAAATACAATACTGTAAATTGAAATTGTAATTACAAATAATGTTAATTGTAATTACAAATTGTGTACAAATAAATGTTACTATGTACAAATAATAATATAATTGTGTACAAATAAATGTAAATTGTAATTACATATACAATACTGTAATATTGTAAATTAAATTTTTAGTACAAAATTTTTTAATAAAATCCAAAAGAAGAATCAACCAAATTAAGAAAAAGTAATTTAGAAAAGTAAGAGCAGAAAAGAAATAAAAGAAATACGAAATAAAAAATTGAAATGATAAAAGATATGAAATAAAAAATAAATAAAACCATAGAAATGTATACACTAAAAGAACAGTGTAGATATTAGTACAGAATAATATTTATCAAATAATTTTAAAAACATAACCAGTTTCAGTGACACGGTCATAAATACTCTTAGCAATTAAAATAAAATTTTCAATTCTCTTAATTGAATTTTTATTTTTACAAATATTAGAAAAGCAAATATGTGGATTTTTAGAATAAGGTTTAGTCAAATGAAATTTCTTGGTGTGAGGACAGGCAAAACCATAATGATCAACGTCCCCATAATTATTACAAATACAATTTGAGGTGGATTTAATATTAAAATAATGCAGATAATCTAGGAAAGGACAATGTCCAGTCAGAAACTATATTAAAAATGTGTTATACATTTATAGTTTGAGGTCAATAAAAAGTAGGAAGTATTCATTTCTAGGCGTATCATTAGTTCGTGGAGGAATATAATAAATTTAAAGAATTTTGCCAGTTTCCAAGTAATTATTTTTTTACAAAATTTAATAAGGCAGGGGTATGGAAAGAGGATTTTAATAAGAGGCTAAAAAAATGCAGCAGTGTTGGCAAAATGGTCAACCGTTTCACTTCCAATATGATTTCCTCATGTGATTGGACGCAAAATATATGATTATAAATATAAGATTTAAAATATAAGATTTGTAGGATGTAAAATATTTTCTTTAATAGTTTTGATATAATTGTATTTATTAGAAATATCTGTGGTGACATGTAGGCATCTGATCACAAATGTAAGTTGTAGGCCTCTGATCACAACTGTAAGTGATAGACCTCTGATCACAACTGTAAGTGATAGACCTCTGATCACAACTGTAAGTGATAGACCTCTGATCACAACTGTAAGTGATAGACCTCTGATCACAACTGTAAGTGATAGACCTCTGATCACAACTGTAAGTGACGAGGAATGTTCTGTAGGAAATTTCATCATATATCAATTTTCTCTGTATAATCATATACTCGTCGAGAGTTTTTATATATACAGGGTGTATATAAACTTATGGTCAGAACTGTAAGGGGTTCTAGAACTCACCGAGACAAACAACTTTCCCAATACAATGTGAGGTCGGAAAGCAACCGGCGAGCCACGAGAGGGCGCTTTCTCTGGAATGGATGAAACGTCGCGTCAAAATGGAGAACGCAGTAAATCCGCATGCTATATGGTCCAGAGGCCGCCAGCAAAGGTTCTCCTAGAATGTGTGGGCAAGGATTATCCACGACCAATTAATTGGCACGTATCAGTCACCATACCGCCGAGACTTACAGAAGTACCTCACCTCCCTCCAGCAGGTGCTGCCAGATGTACTACGTGTTGTACCAGCAAATCATCGAGTAATTATGTGGTTCCAGCACGACGGAGCGCCTGCACATTACACCAGGATTGGGCGGAACTACCTGGGCATTGCCTTTCCGAACAGATGGATTGGTCGTGGTGATTCCGTCGCGTAGCCTCCCAAATCTCCCGATCTGTCCTGCCTGATATTTTTCCCCTGGGGACAGCTAAAAAGAGCCCTTTACGAGACGCCGATCGAGTCACCAGAGGACCTTGTCGCCCGAATTAGAGTAGCAGCTGCAGACGTTCTCGAAATGCTAGGAATCTTCCAAAGTGTACGCGATTCACTCCGTCGCCGCTGTGACGCCTCTCTCGCAGTTGGTGGTCGTCCATTTGAGCATTTGTTCTAAACATCTTGTCAATAAATTTCCATTATTCGTCTTCACTGTATTCGTCTTCACTTCATTTTGACGCGACGTTTCATCCACTCCCAGAGAAAGCGCCCTCTCGCGGCTCGCCGGTTGCTTTCCGACCCCACATTGTATTGTAAAAGTTGTTTGTTTTGGTGAGTTCTATAACCGCTTACAGTTTTGACCATCAGTTCATATACACCCTATATATATAGCTTAAAGAGAATCCCTCTCAGGTAAATCTGAAGGGATGGTTCAAAACGTTTTAAATTACTTGTATACTCTGCCAATTAGCCAAGTTAACAATATAGAAGGGGGTGACTGTCTTCTTTTAGGGATAGTATTTGCATTTGGTGCATCATGCGCGGGAACTTCTAGTTGAAGCATAGGCTTGACGGTAAAAACGGTGTGGGGACTGCACATTTTAGGCACGTGCAGCGTGTCGTTTTTGCCCTGTTTGGAATCATTCCTCATCGAGGACCGGGTGTTTTTAGTAGTTTTCTTAAATTCAAAGGAATTGCCAGTGTTAAAAGCAGCGAAAATCGTAATAGGTGCCGTAGAGAGCTGAGTGATAGGAATAGAAATACTCTCGTGAGGGGAACTCACGAGGGGCTCACCAATTTTGGGCTCCGGGGGTAATTTCCTCGCTGTGTCTGCACATGCAGCGTTAGCCCGTAACAAACTCTATTGCTCTTCCCTAATCTCATCAGACGGAACCTCAATCAGGTCCATAAGTTAATCATAATCAAGTTCCATACCTTCTAAATCAATTCCACACTCTTCGTAACTACCAATATGTTTGAATTGCAATCGAAACTTTTTATGGTCAGCATTAGATTTCTCGGATCTAGACGCTTTCTTAAAATCGTGCAGTGATCTAGGAAACCAGGCATGTAGGAGCACGAAGTGAGGAGCTCAACAAAATGGCGCCCTTTGACGATTATAAAGATTTTGTAAAGTTACAATTCCAAAGTTACAATTCTCAAAGAGCAATTCCGCATCTTTCCGAACAGAATACTTAAATTGTGCCTTCGATAATTGTTCAGCACATAATTATTGAGAACACGTGTAAGAGACTCCAATTGTTGAGGGCAACATATTATTAGGTGGGTATCAGAAGTTTGATAACCACATGCACTTCGCACTAACTTTCCGCACGTCTCATGTGCAACCGCATGTAAATGTTTATAGCAATATTAAAAAAAGTCATTTTAAAATGTGAAAGCGTCCGTCCGTCTTGAATCATCTCCCTAATAAAATAGTGCATGTATTTACAAATTTTTATTTTTTATAAAATATTTCTTATCGATGCATTTTTAATATTTATATATATTTATGTACTGTACTTTCGCCTAAGGACCCAAATAAGGGTTAAATCGACCCAGTTTTCTTTAAGAAATAAGCAACTAGGAAATATTACTCCCTGTTATGCAAAAATAAGCAAATATGAAATTCTAGTAATTTTTTTTCACGGTCATTAATTAAAATAATTATTTTAAAATATTAACGCTATTGAGTAGGTTAAATGACTAGACGAAACGTATTAACAATGCATTTGATGCATTAACAATTGTGTTTCTGATACTTTTGACTACACCCATTTTACACATTCGGAATTCCCTTGGGTTAAGCAGTTCACTCCAAATCTATTTTCAGCAGATGCTAAAAAAAACAAGGTAAAACGCGAAAATTGAACTAAATTTTCAGCCTGGATTTAATATTGTCACTCACTCTGCCACAAGATTCAATATTCATTTAATTTTATTTATGGCAGTTTATAAGCAAAGTTATTTCTACGTCAGTTATTTGAGCTGCCCATAGAAAATTGCTATCAATTATGATCTCAATTATTATTAGATAGAGAATGATGTTATGAAAAATGAAATACTTCTTTCCTAATGCTTATATATATCGATAATATTTATGAAATATATTTTATATAATAAAGGGTTTTGTTCAAAGCAAGTGTCAGTATATATAATTAATGTCAAACAAGAATGCTACGCTCAATGTGGTCACAGTAAATTAAAAAAATCTGTGGACAAAACATGACTTTAATTATATAATGCAATGAATTTACTACTTTTACAGTTAAAAAAATGTTATTCTTATAGTAGACACTTATATTCTTTCCAAGATATTGAATTCTCTTCAATTCGTCGACATTTTCATTGATTTAGCGCCATTTTTATCTATTTGGCGAAATTTTCGTTAATTTGGCGACATTTAAGAAGTCGTCAAGTTGGCGACATTCCGTCAAAATTGTCGCCCAATTCTCACCAAGCGTTATGGGCGGAGAAATAAGATAGTCTTATACCAGATATTTAACTATTGGCGTTCAAATACAAGATCCACGAGAATGATGTCACCAAATTTATCGCAGAATATCACATATGAAAAGTGAATATGTTTCTCAAAAGTTAATATATATATTTTTTAATTTATGGGATTTTTTGACAAATTTATTTGAAAAATATACAATATCTCGAGAACGGATTATGCTAGCGTTCTAATGTTTATGTCATTCGTTTTCTAAGGAAAAGTTACATAAGAAATGTCTATTTGCGTAACTTTATTAAAGGTTTTGATTTTTTGATGATTTTTTCAAAATTTCACTCGAAACTTTAGGGGGTTCTGAACATTCGATTGCGTTTAAAAACAATAGGGCTCCAGTATTCATAAATTGTGATTTTTGTACCAAATTTCATTCGATTCGCTCCATTCGTTCGTGTGATATCGTCTTCACACACTCACTGACACACACACACACACAGACATCACCTCAAAAATGTTTGATTCGTGATCAGATATGCTTGAAACGTGCTCTTCCGTCGAAAACTCGAATTCGAATTTTCGACCCCGACACAATATTTTCCTTATGCATTATGTATATAAAGAAAGTAATAAGTAGAGCAAACTCTTGGGACAAGCATCTTTGGAATTTCCTCTTTCAGGGAACAGCCGAATAAAAGGTCTTTTGCACAAATGACTTACAGTAAGGGAATAGTTTGTTTTTCAACGTCATCACTTCAGGGTTAGACTGTGGTGAGTAACGTCACACCACATTCTTAAAATGCATGCTTTTCAGTACAGAATTCGCTCTTGTGACGTCACTTCAAGTGTCTAAGTCGTGAATAAACGCATCCTTCGGAAAAATATATCTGCAAAATTTGAAAACATGGACCATGAAACCACATTACGCACATATACATATTTCTAGTCATTTCACCAGCGCTTCACTTGTTCTCAAGACAGGTGATCCCAAAATGGTGTACCTATATACTTAATAAAATTTCTAAATATGAGAAACTGCCTGAAATTTAAGTGTAAACATTGAATGGCGCAGTTTTTGAGAGGAAAAGTTGTATGAGTTTTTTGAAAATATCTTTGTAACTTCATCTCTACTTCGAATTTTCGATTTTTTTTCAGGAAGCTAAAATGGTTCGAATAAAACCAAAATCGAGATTCCGGCTTCGGTGAAAGTGCGCGAGCATTTTTAAAAGTGGTGAATTTTTTAATTATTTCTTTGCATCGTCATATCTATATCGGATTTTCGAAATACACGCATGTCCAAAAGTTAAGCAGCAAAGTGAAATAACGGTTAAAAAGAAAAGTACTTATTCGAATTTATAGAAACTTTCACAGATGATGGGGTATAACAAATGCCACTAACGTGGGGAAATAAAGAAAATTATCAACAAATAATTAAATGATATAGATAAAAAAAAATCTGATGTGGGCAACACATGACTTTCCTTATATAATGCAATGAATTTACTACTTTTACAGTTAAAAAATGTCAATCTTATAGTAGATACTTATATTCTTTCTAAGATATTGAATTTTCTTCAATTAGTCGTCATTTTCATTGATTTAGCGCCATTTTTATCAATTTGGTGAGATTTTTGTTAATTTGGCAACAATTAAAAATATCGCCAAGTTGGCGACATTCCGCCAAATTCGTCGCCAAATCTCGAAAAGCGTTATGGACGGAGAAATAAGTTATCCTTACAGCAGATAAATGATTATTGGCGTACAAATACAAAAGTATTACTCAAAGTATCTTTTTTCATGAATGGAACGAGCTAAATCCACGAGAATGATGTCACCCAATTTATCGCATGGTATTACATATGAAAAGTGAACATGTTTCTCAATAGGATTTTTTTTTATTTTATATAACTTTTTGATAATTTTTTTGAAAAATGTGCAATATGTCGAGAACGGTTCATGTTGGCGTTCTAAAATTTATGTCCAATCGTTTTCTAATGAAACATTACATAAGAAATGTCTACTTGCGTAACTTTATTAGCGGTTTTGATTTTTTGACGATTTTTTCAAAATTTCACTCGAAAATTTAGGGGGGTTCTGAACATTCGATTGCGTATAAAAACAATAGGCTTCCAGTGTTTACGGATTGTGATTTTTGTACCAAATTTTGTTCAAATCGGTCGATTCGTTCGTCAGTTATCGTCTCCATAGTCTCACTGACACACACACACACAGACATCACTTCAAAAATGCTTGATTTGTGATCAGGGATGTTTGAAACGTGATCTCCCGTCGGAAACTCGAATTCGAGTTTTGGACTCCATCACAATACTTTCCTTATACATTATGTATATAAGGAAAGTAAAATGGAATTTTGAGCGGTAATAAAGTTCATCAGTGGAGGTGTTCCAATGCGGAATGCGATGACCTCTACTGCAAATATATGCCCGACAGCGTCAATTCATGACACGAATAAGATCATATATGGCAGTTTGGAGTATCTTTATCCATGCAGACATGTTCTTAACTCATAAAGGTTCCAAGGAGATTCATGACGAGAACTTAAACATCTCTCAAGCATGTCCCATACATTCTGTTACTATTTAGACTTTTGATACATTTATCGATCGTTACGAACGGATTGCTATAAATATTGCAAAAATCATCCGAAATTCAGTTTAAACTTTTAATTACTAAAATACTTAATCGAATTTTTAAAAATCACTCCGGTGTTTATCGCTTTTTATCTTGAGTTATCTCTGTACGGAATCTCGTAATCGCACGTGGCTTGAATTTTTAGCTGCGACGCGTTCACATAGAAAGACATACTACAATCATACATTATATTTTATTATTTAAGAAAAATGCATCCATGTATTACATTCAAAGATATAAAACCTGTTGTGGAATAAACATTTACTTACTATCATTTTTCATAACACCAAAATATTTACAAAATCGTTTAAAAAATTTAGTAGAAATTAGAAGCATACCCATTTTTTAAAAATAAGAAAACACTGAAAAGTAACGAGTTTTCTTCAGTCTATAAAACACTTTATTATCTTAAAGTGTCGTGTGTTATTTTGGGAGCGGAGGGGAATGCAGCTACAAACAGTCACAGGTGCGCAAGATGTGTTTTTTATCATCATGACAAAACTATAAATCTTTCTCACATGGTAGGAAGGTTACGTAATAGAATAAGAAAAAATATGCTATGGATATGACACTCAATGTCGCACACATTTTTTATAAAAATTCAAACATATATGTTTCTTAAATGCAATCGATACACATATATCGCTTTAAGATGTAGTCGATGGTAGCTCTTCTTATCAAGATTAACTATTTATAGATTTGATATTCAATTGATATTCATGTGTACATTGAGACTGACTATTCCTTTGACTTTAAAATCTAGTGTTATCTAAATAAACCTTCATTTAAAATGAATGAAGTTAATATTGGGATTGTTGAAACTCGCATGCCCTATTGGTATAAGGTTATGGCATGTTACACTAAATATAGCACAATTTCTGTCCTCAATATATCAAGTTGCTATATTACATTTTGTGTGCCCATAGCATTTTCCCAGGAGGGGACAAACCACTGACGTCAGGATAAGATGTACAACAAGGAAGCAAGAATAAGAAGTTCAACATCGACTAGCTTGATTCCTACCTTTATGACGACCTTGTATGGCCAGAGGGGGAAGCCGCCTCTTGCCATCCTCTATGGGCGCCCATAGACACAGATTGTAAATTAGGATATTTTATAATGGGGGTGAGCAAACTATCCTTGAGACAAATATGTATTTATAAAAACCGGATGTCCTTTTTAATATGTTTTTAAATCTTTCCCTAATAGGCTACCAATTTGAACCAGAAATTATCAGCTAGTATTAGGTTAATATTGAAAAATAAGCATTTGCAAATATTTGCGGCCAAAATATAGCCACTATTGGCTGGATAAGAAATTGTAATTCTCTCGCGAATATTGGCGGACGATATATAAAATATTGCTTGAATTATTACATAACAAGTTTCGTCAGTATTTTAGGTACAGCTCAAAATTATAATTCAAGGTTATAAGTTTTGGGGAAAAAAAATTAGAAAAATATTGTGACGCTACTGTGGTTTGAACTAAATGTAGATCCAAGTGGTTGAGTAGTTTCAGATTATTTCAAAATTCTCCAAAATGTTTATTTAGATAATATGCGGAACAAATACTAGTTTTAAACACTGTTGCAACAGTGTTGTTCATAATCGTAGAACATTCTATATTTGAATCAAATTTGGAATCAACCAGCTGAGTTTGTAAATGATTATAATTACACTGCTCACAACACAAGTAAGCATAAAAAAAATCGTTTGAATCTTCGTGTAACTCGTAATTTACATAAAATGATCGCTCCAGCTGCTGTAAAAGTAATTGTAAAATAAACATTTCGTTGGAAAATATCTTGAAGCTATTAAGAAAAGTTATTTTGCTGTGTCGAGGGCAAAACTGTCCACATTTGTCCTGATATGTGAGAGTGAATTTAATCCCGCAAAATCACCCACTAGATTGACTGACAGTACACATATGGTGAAACTGTGGTGGTAGATTTAGATATGAGCGCTTTACGTAATTTGGAATAACCCATGAATAACGTAGTCATGAATCGTAACATTCGCACATTGTAATCATGGCCGCAAATCCCAACCATTACCTACTGTCATGATAAAAATTATCAGACATTTGTTTTTTTTAAAAAAGAGCATCTTTCGAATAGTGCCGTCGTGCAAAAAGGTGCGGCTCTTTCCGAGACCCCCTTTTCTTCCAGAACATTCTAGGACGTTCTTGACCATCCAAGGTTGTCAACAGAGGTCAAAGTGAGAAGCGAGGTAGCCAATCAGGTGCGACCTCTGACCCGGCAACGGAGAGGTTAAGACAACTCTAAAAGGGACTCGATACACGGACTCGCTACAGCTAGGTCGCATAAGAATCGAACTGTAACGGTGGAGCGGCGGCTCTGGCCCCGTTTTCCCGCCGAAGTGAGTATGGAAGCTTTTTCGATAGTATATTCGACAACTGATCAAATAACCTACGACAAAGGTAATTCATGCATAGAACTTTACTATTATAGAAAAGACGAAGATGTGCATTTTTTATCTGAGACGATGTAAGAAGATAGCCAAAATGGCTGTGTTTCATCCGACAAGTTATTTACTGATGCAAGTACATTTTGAGCTTTTACAGCAGTTTGCCGGCCTAAAAGAATGGGAATTGCATCTCCCTTTCTTACAGGTGCTCGAGGCATTGCTGGGAAGGAATATTGACTCTAATAATGTCCAGATTATGAAATAATTACTTCTGCAACGTGATCCTAGATGATGAATAGAACTGTGCCTGCGAATGCAGATTCAGCTAAGACGTCGGTGATGATGAATCAACAGCGTATAAGAAGCTTGCAGCAATGGTGTATCGAAATAGTGCAAAACCAAAAATACCGCATAGTGTCTCAATTAGTGCAAAGAAATAGTGATATTGTGTGCTCAAGGTATCTCAAAAAGTGATTGAAAAATCCAACGATAAGTATGATGATTACAATATATTAAGTGCACGAATACGTTGTAAAAGAAATACTGGTGAGTACTTTAAAATGCATTATACTTTGAAAGGCAAAACTATTTTAATTGATATATGTCGACAAGAAAAGAATGCGATTTGAGAATCGAAGGATCAGTTTGAGAAAGAAAAGGTGTAAATAGATATTGAATAATGTGTCTAATAGAATAGTGTAAGATAATTTTTATTGTATGAATCAAGCATAATTATCGAAATGTGAATAATTTGTAATAATTGTTTAAAGCTTAATGCTATGTTTAAATTTAGTAATTATATATTGAGTAACCAAACTTTAAAATGGTGATATCTAATGATGAAGTATAGATGGTTAGTTTGATAAACATGTTGAAATGTATATATATATATATATAATAATCTCACATTTATGAAGTAGAATATTTGAATAATGAAAAGATGATCAAAATTAAGTATAAAATGTAATCATACATATTTAACAATTTAATACACATAAGTAGATTGAAGTACATGTTGATAATAAGCTAATTAACACAACACACCCAATATAAGTTTACTTTAAGACAAATGCTGATAATATGAAAATTAGATTAAGAATCAGATTTGAAAAATACACATGAATATGATTTTGTATTGAAGTTGAAATTGACATGAAGGGAATTAAGTATTGTATAAGTGTGAACTAAGTGAAAGTAAATACACATTCCTTGTTTTGCAATTGCAAAATCTTCATACAGGGCAAGTCCTGATAGAATTAAGTAATTATAGCTGCTCACTATAATTAGGAATATATTTGGCGTAAAACACTAATTTCACTCTTCGATAACTTAAATATCTAAACTCAAAAAGTATCGATGGAATTTTAAAAATTTAACATAACATTCATTGTCCGCAGAAGAAACAGGTGATCGCCTTGGATTAGGACATTCTAAAGTACTCTGAAATTCGGCAAAATTAGAATTACCTTGTTAATTTGGATTTAATTGCTACCTATGAGTTTGGAATCCCTAGAGGAATTGTATGGAAAGTGTTTAAGAGAATATACACATGATTACTAAGAGAATTTTGAAAAAGCAAGTAGAATGATTTCAAAATTAATAATAATAATAATAAGATAGTTTGGTATATTATGTTTCTAAGGCAATGAATTCAAAAGTACTTAGTCGAGAGATTTCTCACATAACTTTTATTTATCGTGCAGGTAAAATAGGAGCACGTCTTAAATTAGGCCATTCTAAAGTAACCCGCATCTAAAAATAAATTTAATTAACGTGTGGAAATTTGATTGATAATTTACAAATGAGATAATAGCTGCTGGAAACATGGAGAAGGTGATTTATTGAATCAAACAATACAATGAGTTAGTACAAAATGGAAAATCCAAACATAGAATTTGAAATTAATGAATTTAGAAAAAAGTGTACACTTGGCTGGATTTTAAATGAAATTAACAATAAGATATCATATTTTTTTAAGAAAGATGGTTTTGTAATGTTGAATTTATAGAATTAGGGTGTGTTTGTAAATAGCTAGAAATAACACCATTGATGAATTTATGATTCTTTGAGAAAAGATAAGAATATGATGATATTTACTGGTTTTGCAATAATTGATGGTAACAAAAATAGTAGTGTTTAATGCTTGATGAAATGAATTTAATTGACATGTTTTAAAATAAATATATTATTGGTATCCCCACAAATGAGTGTATTTATTGTAATATTAAAAATAATATTAAGAGGTATCAGGAATTAAAGAATGTCACAGTATTTAAATTCATTATAAAACAAAATGTCTTTCTTTTCCTGATACCTACCTCCTTGCACAAGTTCCTTAACATAATCATTACATCAAAACACTACACATTAAAATCCACATTTTTAACTTTTCAAATAAATTATCATTTATTCACACCTTTATTATTGTTACAATTAAAATTACATTAACATTAATAAACGCTTAAGAAAGAAAAAAGCACCGTGTGAGACCAGGTCTTTTAAGTCTTATTCCAAAGATCAAAAATTGATCTTATATATATATAGGCAGGCACACACCTCTGTATTTCGGGTCTGTTGCTCAACATGACTGGAATATTTGCCGCTTCTTTTTCTGACATTTGAAGTTAGATTTTGTCTTTTCCTAAAACATTTTCACTACTCAAAATAACTATTTTCTCTTAACAACACTGCTCCAATTATCACCTTTTCTCTCTCTCAACTTTTGGAATAATATTTTTGCAGTATATTAAATAATTTTTTCTTATTTTGATCACATCATTTGGCCTGGGGTTCAGACACACCCTTCTTGCTCTCATTGGATGCTCCTCAGTGTGATGCCACATCACTGCATCATTGGCTCTTTCAGTTTCCAATGAAGTTTGGTTTCAGTCCTAGCACTAGGATACAGTACATTTTCTCCAACCACACCTGCAATTTGTATGACGTGTATTTATTGGGGTCATGACTTTCCGAGCCAAGACTGTCATAAAACGGTGTCTAAAAGTATGCTCTTTGTTTCGTCATAAACACCAAAATTGCATAAGTTGCCTCCTCGTCTCACAGAAACAGACGCTCAAAAATTTCTGTAAAAAAAACTCGACAATACTAAACGAATTATTATCAAGTTATTATCTAAATCGACAGACATTTAGTGATGGCAGGCAATTGACATTCTATAGACACATCTTATTGCTTTTGCTGGATTGAAAATTTTATTTGCAGTTATTTATTATTTAATTAAAATCGGCTGAGGACATAAATTCTGAGAAAAAGTGGCCATGCTCGTTTCCAACATACGCTCTTCTGCAGAATGAATTTTCTTAACCAGTATACTCAAAACCATATATATTTTCAATTTGATTAAAACAGTTTAAAACAAAACGAAGATTGAATTAAGCGAGAAAAAAATAAAGCAGTACCTTATAATATTCCAAACACTATTCAATATGTTATTAAATTCGATAAATTATGGATTGTATAAATATAAAGTGCGCTTCATAAATTATATTTTTCATAAATATTTATGAGAATTCTAAAATTGCTTTAGAATTTAATTTTTAGTGAATCATATAACACTTCGCTGAAACGTGAATCCTTCATCTGATTTCTTTGCGTGTCAAAATGGAGTTTCATATTAACATATATACGCAGAATAAAGTTTTGCTTTCTTTAAACTTATTTTCTGTGGAGAAGAGTTTATTATTTTTATCTCCGTCTACTCTACGAATCATAAATCACCATAACTCTTCTTAAAGGCGTGCAAGAAATTAATTATCTAAAATATACTGATCCTGAAAGCATTTGACTTAGATAAAAAAGAATCTTGCATGGCTAGTAAAATTTCGTTTTTGCTTGAAGATAGTCATTAATACATTTTTTATAATCTGTGCTATGAAATTTCGTGGATATAAAGCCTAAAAGAATTATCTCTTTGGGTAATTTTGCGTGTCATGCAAGTTATTATAAAATGCGACAAAAAGGTAATTTTTGTGTAAGAAGTGAAAGCTGTGGAAAGGTGAGCTTATTTTTATGGAATAATTACGTACATTTATATAGGAAATGAAAAAATGTATTTAAAATTGAATAATAAGTACAGATTTTTTTTGTTTTGTTTATAATCTGGGAAAATAAGAGGATCTGCCAGATATAAGAAAAGAAAAATTTTGTCTGAGTATGGATTCGAATTGGATCTTCGGCTGGACAAAGAAAACTGAAATGATCTTTGACACTATTGAAATGATCTAAAACAGAACTTTTGATTATTGAAATGGTTACCATTATTTCTATATTTTAAGTAGAGTTTACAATAGTATTTTCATGTTTTTGATCAAATCAATTCCTGACTTGTAAAAATTCCTCTGTTTTTTTTCTTGTATACGATAGTAATATGTTCAGCTTAAATTCCCGTAAAATTTAGCTTCGATTACGTCAATAAAATATATCGGGGTTTTAAGTATTTATATTTATTTTCAATAAGAATATTATAATTTTTCCATATGAGTATAATATTTCCGTTGCATTATTGCATCTATTTCATAAACATATTCATTTTTAACACTTTATAAAGTGGTTGAAAAGTGTTTAGGACTTTGTTCATTCTGTCTGTCTGTCTATCGGTCTGTCTGCCCGTTAGCACAATACCTGCCGTAAAAATGACTTTATCAAAATGAAATTTTAGTATGCTGTTCAGACGGTCTGTGAGACCTATGGGAATATAAATGAATAATATCACCCAATTAGTTTTGGATTGAACCCGGGTTGAAAAAAATGAAACACATTGAACCATTACCCTATGGGACGTAATTTTTCAAACATTTTTTAAGCGAATTTAAAATTCACAAATTGCTTCGAAAGTTTTAGGAAATATTCAAATTATCCCATAAAAATATGAAAAAATTTTTAGCAAAATATAGTCGGTAGTTTTTAAAATTAAAATAATAGTTGCACCGATATTATATGAAGAGATCACGTAACCCACTTTAAAATAAAATATGGTATCCATCTTGTGTCAAAATCGTGATTTTTAAAGTTCTTTTTAATTTATATTTAATGTTGTATGCTTCCTAAAACCGCTTTATTTTTACTTAATTTTTGTTCATCTACGTTCTGAAATAATGCAATTATAATATATTTGAGTTTAAATGATCATCAAACTTTGATTATTTCTATAACATTTATTTCTAATTTTGACTTATAGAGAATGTAAAGACATAAAGATGTAGGATGAGTTGTATAAGAATTGCTGAATTTCTTTAACACAAAATTATTTAACTCTTTGAGTTTGAAATATAGCTGATATGAATGAAACATTCATTGATTTTACATGGACATTCATGGAATGAAACATTCATGGATTTTATAGCAGACTTTTTGGATTAAGTTTTAAGCATAGAATTAAATTACGTTTACCTCCATGGTTTTAAGTTTTAGATAAAATAAATTACTGCAGTATTGTGATGAATGAAAAGAATGGAATAAAAGTGAATGAAGGAAATATTTACGGCTTTTACATAGAGAGCCAGGCAATTTATATTTCAATGACGTCATTTGAATAAAGTTCATTTTTTTCGATGAAGTTTTAAGTTTTCAAATGTAATAAATTATTATATTACTGTGATAATTTTAAAAATATTACCTCTGAATGTATCGCCTTTTAGAGATGTTTAAACCAGGCGACTTATATTTCAATGACGCCATTTGAATAAAAAAATTTTTTTAAGTTTTCAAATATTATAAATTAATGTAGTATTGTGATAATTTTAAATATTATTACCGCTGAATGTATCTCATTTTAGAGATGTTTAAATAAAATTGCTTTGCGGTTGGAAAGTGCTTCATAATCAATGCTTTATGCATGATTGATCTTTTTTCTTAATTTTAACTCTTTAATTTGCTAAAATTTTTAAAATAGTGTATAAATGTTCTGTAGTTTTAAAAAATGTGCAGTAAATCCTAATATTTGAGTTCAAATTTTCAATTCTAATAATATTTTTTTAAATATCACCTGTATGGGAAATATTATTTGTACAATTGTTCTTCATTATTGGGAATGGATACTTTATTGACTAACATTCACTTGACCACCACACACACTAAGAGTTATCCTAACAATGCATGTTTCAATTATTTCTGTAATTATGTTTCCCACGCACTAAGTTGAGGAAAAAAGAAGTGATAGTAATTATAGCTTCCAACTTATAAAGGTAGCGGAATGAACACGAAGGCATCTTTTGATAAAAACAACAAGTTTATTCTTAAAACTGTAGAAAATCGTAAAATAAGCACCCATTAATGTAATTTGCAAATAATAAACCAAAATGTACATGGGGCACCCTTTCTACCGTCTTTTCTACTATCGGATGCAGATACACACGGCACATTCCAACTCGTGCTCCGCACTTCGCATTTTAAGAATCTGGTCGTCAGCTCCCTCTGCCGTTCGCAATCCGCGATGCTGCTATTTAAATTTAGACTCGTCTTTACCCGGGGAAGACACTGCTTGAAAAATAAGAATAGAAATCATTAATCCTTACAAGCTTTTTCATAATAGATATGCTTTTATAAGTAGAAGAAACAACATCTTTACTTCAATTGATGTAGCCTAAATAAAGTATATTTATCGTGATTTTATCACAAATCGAGTTTAACTGTAAATACATCGGTGGGGTCCCTATATACCAGAAATTACTTTTGTCTGTTTGTGAGTCAAATCGTATTATATGTAATTTCAAAATTACTTGTATACTCGCTGTACTTATATACTCGCCGCTGGAGGGCAGTAGTTTCATTCAAGCTCCTAGGTAAATGAGACGTATTTTTAGTTAAATTTTCCACATACAATTTTGGGTTCAGAGATTTTCTCGGGCATGACGATTGACAAATTTTTTTATAGCATATTATTATTCATTTCTAAGAGATCCTTTCTAAGGGTATTTTTATGGGAATGTTAATTTATGAGGGGAGTTTAAAAGTTTGGTTACCTCTGCCATAGACAAGTAGGGAGAATTTGTAAGATGCGCAATAGAAAGTTATCTAATTATCAAACGAAATTCGCCAATTTTCTGTAACTCTATTACATGATATTTTAACTTTCTAATAAGTAGTGTTATACAGCAGCTCAGTTTCCCCAACTTTAAAGCTACTTATGTTTCATCATGTCTTCAAGCATTTCATCTTTAGATTGCGAGTATTTCTCCATGTTTATGATTTACATATTAAAAACTTAACTCAGATATGAATTTTGCCATTCATTAACATGCACTGCTCTTAGATGAGCTGCAATAAGACAATATGAAATATAATATAAGACAATATAAGATTGAGACAATATGAAATAAAAACTGAACTCAGATATGAATTTTGCCATACAGTAACATGCACCACTCTTGGATGAGCTGCAATATGGCAATATGAAACCATTTTATAACTATATCCGTGATTTAAGAGAAAACTTTAATTTTTAATTGTAATATTGGGCATTTTACTCTGTGTTCTTTTGCATTATGAAGAGTTATCCCATAAGTCCTTTTACACCCGTTTAACTTTCAATTGAAGCATTTTAGAACTGCAAAAGCAAGGTCTACTACTAGGAAAGTGTTTATGTACTATCGATAAAGAAAGTTTACAGCGCTTCTAGCGATGAATTCAAGAAGTTAGAAATCTTATCTAAAAAGCGAAGCAATATACGTGAAAATGTTCAACTACAAAGTTGTAAATCAGTATAAAAGGCTGTTCAGCATAAAAAGACGTACAGTTTATACATACCATGTACACAGACGGTACAGTGAGGTACACTAAAAAATTACTTTTAGGCTGAATTATTTGTTTACTATATCTATATAACATTTACATTTTACTGCAAAAAAAGATAATTCTAAATAAATTAAAAATAGCTTATTACATGGATTATTATTTTTCCACGCTTATTTTCAGTTATCGTCTTTAGAAATACTTGAGAATAATAGGACATTTGTATAATGATCTTTTCTTATTGATCTCATTCTTTATTGTCTGTGTACATGTTATTTGCAAACCATACGTGCTTTCACACGAAACTTTTAATAATGTAGATAGAAAACACTCTACATCTTTATAGTAGAAATTTTTATGTCTTCCTTGCTTCGTTTTCAAGATAGAAATTTTAACTTCTTTAATTTGCCACTAGTGGCGCCTCAAAATTTCTCCATCGATAGCGCATAGTCACTTTGCTATTAGTAAACCCTGCGTTTTCTGCTCTAAAATACATCAATAGAAGGTTAAAGTTATATATGAGAGAATCTTTTATATGAATGGATGGCATTTAAAGAAGATTTTTTTAGTTTGTCCAAGAATGTGGTGTTTTTCCATGATCTTTGGAGATAATGAAGCTTACCACACAAACCTGGCCATTCTACATTACAAATACTACATTCTACATTCTACAGTATCAAATCTTTCTTGATAGTACTGTAAAAGATATAACTGCTTATTTACATTGCCTTCATACGCCCAACATGTATATCATGATAAGCTCATTATGTATATATTATACTAGATGATTCCTATAGTAACGGACTTAATTTTTAAGATCAATTAGGAATAATTAATATATATATATATAGGGGAAATTTGGAATATTAATTGTAATAATATGTTGATTTGAAATCAAACCATATGATTATAATTGTGGTTTTTAATCTTTAATAACGCTTAATAGAGGAATTATATACTTTAGCGGAGGCTTAGCGGAAGTTCTTCTATATCTCTATATTGTCAACTTATCTTTGTCACAAATATGGGGCTTTCTTATCAATTTTCCTTTAACATAATGCAATGGATTTTCCTTTAACATTTACTATAGTTACCAATCTAGCGATACATTAGAAAAAAATATGGTCAAATTTGGCGAGTTTTAAAAAATTTCCCCAAATTTGAGAAAATATCGCCTGATTTCTGAAAATGACACCAAATAAATTGAAAAGACTATTTTCAATATTTTAGAAAAATTAAGGTCAATCTATGTGATAATTCTTGTTTGTTTAAAGGAATTAATGTTCTTGATTCGAAATATAATAGGTATCATTATTTCAGATGGAGACACATTTTGTTAGGGATCTAGAGTTTCATAAATTATGTTTATGATTAAAATGACAATTCTGTTTTAAATGGAATTCAAAGGCTTTAACAAAATTTATAAAACCAAAAATGTGAAAAAGAAATTAATGTATACCTATTTTTAATAATGTCCTAAAAAGTTGAAAATATATTTTTTCAATTTTAGCAATTTGAATGTGCACATTAAAAATGGGCTGTTCAGATCAATTCTAATATATTGGCTGTTGATGTTTATAGTAATCAGAATGTAAATATTTAATACAGGTGACTCATAAAAAGGTTATTGATTAAAAGGCAGTTGATTACATGTTAATTTTAACAGTTAATATAGACAATTGTTCTCAATCTGTCTTCGTTTGTAATCTGCAGATCCAAATTGTTAAAAAATTTTAAATTAAAAAAAATAATTTTTACTTTTACAGACGTTATTAAAATAGATTAAATATAACAAAAATGTTTCTTTTGTAATTTTATTTTTACTTAAATATTAATAATTAGATGATTACCATGGCTTTTAGAATTCTGGAATTGTTTATTTTCGATATATCGTATGTTTATAAATACATTTAAAAAAAAGTTGCCAAAAATTTAGGACTTATTCAGTATTGTTACATAATTCGTTTCATATTTGCACTGTTATGTGACATATTCATTAGTACAATTCTTGTGTTAAATTATTTTAGAATCACAAGTGCTTTAGAAGAGCAGATGGGAGAGATTTTGTGTTTTTTTTTTATAACTCTATGCACCTCATCATTAACTCATTTATTGCTTAATTATTAACTCTAAACACTTGCCAGTATTATAAAGAATACAAAATTTATTATACTACATTAGCATTTAAGATGATGGTTTGAAGTTCTACTCTCCCTAAACAGTGACAAGGATTCACCGAAGTAAATCTTATTTCTCAACACTGCTGACCCACGATCGTGGGGAGGTTTTCAGGAAACTTGAGCACAGTTTTAAGGAAACTTAAGCAACGTATAAAAATAAATGTTATACATTACTGAAGTTTTACTTATCTTTCGCACAAAGAGTATTGTACTTATTGACTGATGATAGGAAGTCAATGGAGTCGTACGTCTAGTGAATGCAGTTGAAATTGAGACCCGTCTGCAAATTCAAATATTCCCTCTGGTTCTATTGAATCCTCTGTTTGAACATGAATAACATCATGTTTACCTGCAAAATAGAATGCTCAATTGCAATACTCGTGGATATTTTACGCTACACAACTAGAGCAGCATCCTCAATTCTCTGAACCCCAGAGAATCCAAGATCTCGAATCGAGACATTTTCAGAGGATGTGTGTGTGTGGTGTGTGTATGTGTGGTGTGTGTTTGTGTGTGCGGGTGTGTTTGTGTGTGTGTGTGCGTGCGTGCGTGCGTGTGTGTGTGTGCGTGTGCGTGTGTGCGTGTGCGTGTGTGTGTGTGTCTATGGAGACGATATCTCACGAAGAAATGGAGCGATTCGAATGAAATTTGGTACAAACATCACAATCCATGCATACTGGAAGCCTATTGTTTCTAAACGTCATCGAATGTTCAGAACTCCCCTAAATTTTCGAGTGAAATTTTGAAAAAATCATCAAAAAATCAAAACCTTTAATAAAGTTACGAAAATAAGCATTTCTTATGTAATTTTCCCTTAGAATACGATTGACATAAACTTTAGAACGCTAGCATGAACCGTTCTCGGGATATTACATATTTTTCAAATAAATTTATCAAAAAATCATCGGAATGTCGCCAACTTGGCGACTTTTTGAAATGTTGCTAAATTAAAGGAAATCTCGCCAAATGGATAAAAATGACGCTAAATCAAAGAAAATGACGACTGATTGTCGAAAATTCAATATCTTGGAAAGTATATAAGTATCTACTAGAAGAAAAACCTATTTTTTACTGTAAAAGTAGTAAATTCATTGCATTATATAAGATAAAGTTATGTTTTGCTCACAACAGATTATTTTAAATACGTAGGAATAGTCATTATTGTTGAATTGTTACTTTCCTTATATACAATAATGTATAAGGAAAGTATTGTGACGGGGTCGAAAATTCGAAATCGAGTTTTCGACGGGAGAGCACATTTCAAGCATCCTTGATCACGAATCGAATATTTTTTAAGTGATGTCTGTGTGTGTGTGTGTGTGTGTGTGTGTGTGTGTGTGTGTGTGTGTGTGTGTGTGTGTGTGTGTCAGGGAGACTTTGGAGACGATAACTGACGAACGAATGGACCGATTGGAACGAAATTTGGTACAAAAATTACAATTCGTAAACACTGGAAACCTATTGTTTTTAAACGGAATCGAATGTTGAGAACCTCCCTAAATTTTCGAATGAAATTTTGAAAAAATCGTCAAAAAATCAGATCCTCTCATAAAGTTACGCAAATAGACATTTTTTATGTAATTTTTCATTAGAAAACGATTGACACAAATTTTAGAACGTAAACATGTACCGTTCTCGAGATATTGCACATTTTTCAAAAAAAATTATCAAAAAGTCATATAAAATAAACAAAATTATTTGCTATTGAGAAACATGTTCACTTTTTATATGTAATACCATGCGATAAATTTAGTGACATCGTTCTCGCGGATCTAGTTCGTTCCATTCATGAAAAAAGATATTTTGAGTATTACTTTTGTATTTGAACGCTATTAGTCATTTATCTGCTGTAAGAGTAACTTATTTCTCTGCCTATAACTCTTGTCGAGATTTTGGTTTCGTATCTGGTGGAATGTCGCCAATTTGGCGTCTTTTTAAATGTTGCTAAATTAACGATAAACGCGCCAAATGGTTAAAAATGACGCTAAATCAATAAAAATGACGACTCATTGACGAAAATTCAATATCTTAGGAAGAATATAAATATCTACTATAAAAATAATCTATTTTTTACTGTAAAAGTAGTAAATTCATCATATATATTCATCATATATCATTCATATATATATATATATATATATATATATATATATTGAGATAAGTCTAAGTTGTACACATTAAATTTACCAACTCTTAGGAGTGTTCAAAGTACTCCCCTCTAACGCAAATCTAACATTGTAGTTGAATCCCCTCTAACATTGTAGATGAATTTTCCAAAGATAAAAATGCTTCAAGCCATCCAATTCTTGGAATCGATGAAAATATGCTTTTATAGCCTCATGAATCTCATCTTCGGAATGAATGCTCGTTGTCTTTTTACCATTGTTAGTTTGGGGTCATCTTCAAAATCCCATTCTCAACTTTCTTGACGTGTTGGAACGTCAAAAGACGGTATGTACGTTTTAACACCAGTTATGATTTTAGAAATGATGCGATGTCCACCATCATTAAGTAATTTTAGGGTTTCTTTACTGATTTTGATACCTTCAGTTTTTTGGTGTTCTGTTAAAGTATGAGGGATCCAACGACAAACTAATTTTTCATATGCAGTCCTTCATGAATAATTTTATGTATAGCTGAGGATTCAATGTTAAGTTCCTTCTGTATCATTTGATAGGTACAGCGATAACCATTTGATTAACATTTTTCGAATGTCCGACACATTTTCTGGGACTACAGCTGACAGCCGTCTTACTGTGTGTTTTTCATCCAGGGGAGAATTTCGATCTCTTCTAAACCCTGTAAACCATCTGAATACAGTGGCACTAGATGGAGCATCATTTCCATATGCTAATTATAGACGTTGAAGCCATTCTTCATGATTTAGCCCCACTTTAAAATCATAGGTCGATAATGCTCTAGCGTCAACTCCATTTACATTTCTTTCAAAATTTATTCTACGATAGCTAAATTGTAATTATATAATTCATACACATTTCATATAAAAATGGTGTTGTATGTACAGGTACTGATTTTCGATGTGTATACGGCAATAAACAAGTCTGTTTTGGTATTGTATATGATAGCTTGGTAACTTGAATACAGTATACTGGTTCTGTTCTTATACAGTTCATTTTCCCGTTTGTTAGTATGATGATTGTAAATCCCTGTCTTGTATGTATTTTATTTGTGGTGTTATATATAATTTTTTGGTAACTGAACTTCTCTAATTAGTACCGGCCACCCGGAGTGTTTCAGCGGCTGTAAGCATGCTTTAACCGTAGAGTGGGTGTCACAAACCCCTGGCCAATTTGTAGTACTTTTTTGTTCGTTTTCTCTTTTTTACATATTCCATTTGGATATTTATATATATATATATATATATATATATATATATATATTTATAGCAAGATTTTACATCTATGATCTGTTCATCCTGCATACCTTATACTATTGGTTGTCCTGTCTCCTACTCTAACTACCTGAAAGGGTTTCATGGAAGGTCACTTTAACTTGTTCCATCCCTGGTCTATCTTGTTACCCCCTCTCCCGGATGCATCTCGGCTTTATTTCATTCTGTTACAACTGCCCACATTCATACCATGTGCAAGGTGGTTTCTGCCTCATGGATCATGGTAATTCTTGAATTCCTAATAATATTTCAATTTTTCCTCTTTTGGTGATTGTAATCTGAGTTTTGGCATTTATTGTAACTTAGTATTGCCAAATCTGAAATAAGCACATGTTTGGGTTAATTAGAATTAGATGGTCAGACCTGAAGAGGAATTTAAGTCTAGTTAATCTCCAAAATTAAGTTCATGCTGTTTATTTCTTTTATCGGCATTATAGCCGTGGTTTGACTGCTTTGGGGATTTTAATATTTCATAATTATTTGGAATTAGTTATTACTATTATATCATTCTGATATATATATATATATATATATATATATATATATATATATATATATATATATATATATATATATATATATATATATATATATATATATATATATATATATATATATATATATAAATATATGATATATATGGAAGTGAAGACGAATATTGAACAGCTTTTAACTATCTTACAACAATGGGATTATGCAAGCAAAAAAAAAAGCTAGTTCTATTTTTCCAGGATTCGTCGAATTTTAATACATTAAAACGTTCCACTGGACTAAGTTCACTACTAAATTTCAAATATTACGATGTAGGGAAGTCCGTTAAGTGTGCCATCAAAAAAGTTGTAACTGCAACCATCGGACATGGCGAATTCAATAAATGATTTTTAAAATGTTTGATTGGATAGCTGATGTAAAATTGATTACAAAATCGCAAAAGGCTAAAAATTTCAAAATTAAATATTATAAATAAAACTTTTTATGTTATACTGCTTAGCAAAATGCACTAAACATTAAAAAACAATCTTTAGCTATCACGACATACTTGCGTCATATGAAACTAAAAGTGAAATTATAATTCACGCATAAAATAATCGCATTTGGACAACTTTTAAGGAACACTAGAAGTGATAAAATAGGAATGACATATATAAGAATGATTGCATTCAATTCATTAAAAATTTTCTTTCGTTATTTGGATTTAACAATCCGTCATTCATATATACGTGTCTTCAATGCTATCACCTCTATTGTTCTTTAAAATTCAACTAAGGCCCAAATACAATTCCTTTATGTGCGGTGATAGTTTTATCTTTAGTCGCATATGACCAAGAAGGTTGTGATTGCTAAACATTAGTTTTTACATTTCAGTGCATTTTACTAAAATTGTGTATCTTCAAAAGTTTTGCATACTATTTTATTTCAGTTTTAATTTGTATTGTGTTACTAATGTATTTTTATAAAATTGATGTTTTAAATAATTATTTTACCAAAATTTGGAAAATTTTTGCCGAATAGTTTTGATTCAAAGTGGATATATGTATGCATTAAACAGATAGATAAAGACAGACTAACACACACATATACCATGTTATAAGGCTTTTTCTGGTGTTGAGGTTAGGAAAACAGTCACTCGCCATTTAAGTTTTCACAGAACATCACAAGATTTAATAATACATAAAAATTACAAATATTTTACAAAGCACAGCTAGGATTAGCTATATCTTACAATACGTTACCTACGTGCTTCGATTGCCATCTCGAACTCGACTAATTTGTAAACAAAACAAATGTTCATAAGTCTGGTTGAGTGCTGCTATCTAGTGTCCTTTTGGGAAAATACTGAATGCCTCTTACAATCTCCTCCTCTGGTTCCGACGTCAAGGCAACGGGGGGCGGCTGCGTTTACGTAGAGGATTCATGGGTTGTCCACTGTCCTCTTGGAAATAGGCTTTCAAGGCAGATGAGTGACAAAAGCCAACTGATACTTGAGAGTTTTGGAGTGCAGAGTTTTTCATTTGATCAGAGATAAACAAATTATGCAACTGATTTAAAGTGGAAATGTTCAATTTTGATATCCATCCTTCAAAAAACTTCCGATTTCGAAATAGAATTACGTGCAATCAGTGCTTTTTCTATGTTGAGAAAATAAATTTCAAAATCTTTCTGCCACCAATTTAAATCGTTGTAAAAGGATGCCACAGATGTTAGAATAATCCTTAAATTTCTCTTCAAGCTTTCTAGCAATGAGTTTTGAAACATTGCTGGCCAGTGCTCCTATGAGATGAGTCCCCCACAGGTCGTCCGGAATTTTTAGGATCTTCATTTGTCTTTCAAATAAGACTAAAAACAAGCTCAGATAATCTATTTCAGGGTTGAAACTTGGTAAAATTTTCTTTAGGACCACTTTCATATGGGAGATTTCCTGTTGAATAAATGTGGATGCAGTTTCTTTCTGACTGGCCATCTGTAGCCTTTGCTTTCCTATCTCAAATTCTCTATTTTCCTTTTCCACTCTTTCTTTTTCTAGTTGTTCGTTTTCTCTTTGTTCGTTCTCTCTTATCCTATGTCCGTCTTCTAGTATTTCCGAAATAATACCCTCAAAAAGATTTCTTTCAAATTCTTCATATTCCTGGTACGCCTTGTTATTTAGAATAATATCCCTAAGTTCAATGATTTTCAGATCACCATTTCCGTTTTCTTCTAAGTCAGTCGCTAGCTGTGTCAGATCAGCCTTTTTATTTCTTTTCTCTAAGAATTACATCGTCATTTTTGCTATTCTTTTACTAGTATAAATGTTCAATTCTATTAAATTAAAAAATTATTCCAAATTATTTAAAAACTAAATTTTTCTAAGTGTTCTAAATGACGATGCAGAAATAACTTTCACTTCAATAATTCAAAGAAACAGAATTTTAGTCTTTAAGTGGTTCAAGAACAACACTATTATCAAATTCATATGTATTTCAAATATCTCATAAATACCACTTTAATCTACTTAAAAATCAATAGTATGTAGCAATTTTATCCATTAAAATATAAAAACTTCAACTTATGAATATATTATTACAACTTACACACAACAGTACACTCGGAGCCAACTGCCGTACCGTGCTGAAAACATTGGTTCCCTTTAGATCACCGAAGATAAGCAGCATCGGGCGCGGTTAGTACTTGGGTGGGTGACCACCAGGGAACACCGCGTGCTGTTGGCAAATTTCGGGAGCGGTAGCCCGGTGGTTTGCGCGCTGGATTTGCACGCTGCCACAACTGCAGCCGTGTTCATGCGGAGTACGATCACGTTAAACATATGGGTCCGAAAGTCTTTCCGAGAGGTTGGTGGTAGGGGAAGGAGGGCACGGTCCCTATGGATGCCTCCACCACTGGGTTCCGGTCTAAATTGGGTGGCACTTCTCGGTCGTCCAAATGGTTACCTTACACCTTTCGTTCCCGGTCGTCCATCTTGATGCTCTAAGTCCTCTGGACGAGCCGGACGGCCTGGGGCTTTCACCTTACACCTTTTTGGTAGGTCGGACGGTCTGGGTCTCAGACAAACACACACAACAGTGCATTCAAAATAACATTAAAACAAAAGTACGAGACCAATTTCAAAATTCTCATATGTCAGGATTGACAACATCAATTTATTCCATTTTATCCAGGGTGGCTCTTAACTTTAAATTCTCAAAATCATGGTTATTTGAAATTAAAAAGGTACTTATCTAACTTTCACTGACTCGAGATGAAGATAGAATATTCCAAACTTTACTGAGGATTCGGAGTACCATGTTGGTCGTCACTTTTTATAAGGCTTTTTCTGGTGTTGAGGTTAGGAAAACACTTACTCGCCATTTAAGACTTCACAATACATCACAATATTTAATAATACATAAAAATTACAAATGCTTTACAAAGCATAACTAGGATTAGCTATATCTTACAATACGTTAGCTACGTGCTTCGAACGTCATCTCGAACTCGAATAATTCGTATACGAAACAAATGTTCTTAAGTCTGGTTGAGTTCTGCCATCTAGTGTTCTTTTGGGAAAATACAGAATGTCTCTTACAATGTTATTAACAGGAGTGTTGCTCAACTCGAGTTTCTCATACCAGAGTCCATTTTTATGTATTGATTTTTTTTCCATGAAATAGCTGATCATTTGGACTAACGATGCTTTTTAAAAGTTTTCTTTATCATTAAAGAAATCTTAAAGAAAAGCGTTAGAGTGCTTGTCTTTACAGCTGGAACCGAACATACAAAGCACACGCAGTCTCGATCGTGTCGGTTTCTAATATTAGACATTGTGTGCCCGCCTCGATGAACAGTGTTTAGTTTAAATGTTACATAACATTTTGAGACATCAGTTAATTCACAGTTCTAAGGAAAATCCAAAGGAAAAAATTGTGGTTTACAGGTTACTTTCATTTTATTCAGCTGTGAGGTCCTCCTAGTCTGGTTCCAGATTCTGCTGTTGCCTGTCTTCAAGAACGGTTCCGGACATAATCCCGACAGCCGAAATCCCGACAAGCCAGAATCCCGACAGCCGAAATCCCGACAAGCCAGAATCCCGACAGGGTCGAAATCCCGACAAGTCAAAATCCCGACAAGGTCGAAATCCCGACAAGCCAAAATCCCGACAAGGTCGAAATCCCGACAAGCCAAAATCCCGACAGCCGAAACCCACTCTTGCACAGACTAATACAACACTAAGGCGGTCATCGCAGTGATGTCACTAGGGTTAGAATTTACTAATCAGCACTCCCCCCCCAGCACATGCGCTGGACTCACGCTGGGCCCACGCACATGGCTCTCTACGCCTATATGTATAGCTTGATCAAAATTATCGGCGTTTTTACATCTCTACATTTTACAAATTAATAGTTTTAATCACTAAATCATAACAATTATGCCATTACTGAAATAAATTTTGGCAAATTGAAATGACAAAGATTAAAATGATATAACAGGTCGGTATAAGATTTAGGAAATTCATTTTATTAAAAAAGAAAAAAAAACACTTACACATTCTGCATACGTTTAAATAGCATATTCAAATAGCATATAGCCATTGTTGTAGCAAGCGGATGGAGACAAGAGGGAGGGTGAGTCCAGTGCATGTGGGTGGGGGGGGGGAGTGCTGATTAGTAAATTCTAACCCTTGTGACGTCACTGCGATGACCGCCTTAGTGTTGTATTAGTCTGTGCAAGAGTGGGTTTCGGCTGTCGGGATTTTGGCTTGTCGGGATTTCGACCTTGTCGGGATTTTGGCTTGTCGGGATTTCGACCTTGTCGGAATTTTGACTTGTCGGGATTTCGACCCTGTCGGGATTTTGGCATGTCGGGATTTCGGCTGTCGGGATTACGACCCAGACCCCTTTAAAACTAGTTAAAACGAACTGTCGTTATTGGGAACATTATAGAAGTTGGATTTCCATATGCATTCTTCTTAAAAATACTCCTGAGAGGAACAAAATTCCTTTTTCCCATGACATTCGCTTTAACGAGGTTTAACTACAATGAAGATAAAATGTTCTTAAATGTATAATAATCAATTAAATTTGTTTTAATTAATTAAAAAAAGTTTATTAAAAGATCTCTTTCATCGAAAATGACAGAATTTGGGACACTCAAACCCCTCCACCACGGTAAGGTGAGACCTCGTCGGAGGGGACCCCCCTCCCCCCACCTTTTCCCCCAAATTTCCCATACTAACCAACCGACAATTTCACCGACCGACAACGGTATTTACTCGACAGACCTGGAAGTACGATGGACATCCGAAGTCGACAAATGGAAAAGGACTTTGCCCTCGTTAGTTTTGCATTTCTCATCAGAGTAAAACCAAAAGTATTGTTCGATAATAACTTTTGTCATAAATTTCCATTCATTAATTTGTCTTAATATGATCTACTCATTGCTTTTTATTCCGCGTACAGCTTTCGTTGCAGTCAAAATAATTTTTTACCACTTCCATTTTGTGGACTCATAAAATAGTCAAAATCTACTGCGATTTTTCCTGAAAATTCAAATTTTCTGAAATGAATGCAGCAGATATTGTTTCTCTGTCATAAAATTTGTTCAGAGTGCAGGAGGGAAATCCAATACTACAACCCGTATGAAGAAGCAATTAGCATTAGCTACAATTTCACCAATTTCTGTGTCCCTTTAAAGCCTGTGTGCAAAATGTCGAGCCAGTTTTGCATTATTTTTGTAGCCTATTTCGGTACATTATAGTGGAAATTATTATTATTATTGAAATGTAATTAAGTTTAAATATAAGATATTTTACAAAGAAGCTGAAAGTAAGTGCAGTGGCAAAGTAGGGAGTCATAAAGAGGAAGACTACCCCTTTAAAATTGCATCTATACATATGAATTTGCGGGAGTGGTTTCAAATCTAATTCGGTTTTGCTCTGTGATGAGAGATGTGATGATAACGAGGGGTAGTTTCTTTTTCATTCAGACGATGGAAACTTGAGAGGAAACTCAACACTCTGGAAAACATAGACAAACTATTACCGAACGAAGCCTTTATGAATGAATTCGAATCTTAGGCCACAAGAGGAAAAGACGAAACCTGTAACTTCAAAGGGAAAGTAAGACTGAAACAAGAGAAAGAACGAAGAGAAGAAGAGCCAACATCAAACTTCACGAAGGAAACTGGGAACAACCTGGAACCGACGAAGACTTAGAACGGAAGAGACCTTGACCAACCTGGAACTCAGTGGCAGTGCTGCTTCTCCCTGAAATGAGACTATTTGAGTAATTAATGACAACAAATGATATTATCAGCAATTGCACTAGTTGCACAAAATTATTACATCTATTGCACACTATTGCATTAAACTATTACATCTACTGCACACTATTGGATTAAACTATTACGACCTATTGTATTAAACTATTGCATACTATTGTATTAAACTATTGCATACTATTGTATTAAACTATTACATACTATTGTATTAAACTATTGCATACTATTGTAATAAATTATTGTTTTTGTTATTAACTATTACTTATTAATTATAAACATTATTGTAAATAACAATTGATGTTAACTATTGCATCTATTGTGATTAACTATTGTAAGGAATACTGATAAAAATTTAGAAAAATGGCTAAATCAATAAAAGCAACTTTTCTTCATTTTGCTCAACTTTTCTGATTGAGATATAACCAATGGATATTAGTTAAGAAAACTTTTGAAATGACACCACTTTTATTGACAAATGTTTTCCAGAATTTCCTTTTGTTTTTGACTTTCACCCCTTTTTTTTTTTTTCCTTTTTTTTACAAAGAATAAAACTAATTTTATTTAATTTCCCCGTAAAACAGTTTTGAAAGTAGTGTCTTTAAAACATAATAAAAAAATTAAAAAGGAGTTCAAAATGAGGAAGAATTGCTTGTCGAAATCATGCATTTAACTTAATCTATGCATATTTATAAAATATAACATTTTAAAACTAAATACAATTAAAAACTATATTAATTCTTAAAAACCAACGAATTTTGAGGTTCAGCCGAATAATTTAAATTCATAATAAATATATACTTAAGTCATTATCAATTGCGAGAAAGAGAGACACTCTATTTTCAGGAAAGAGACAGTGAGTCTTGGATAACCTTCAGAAGAGACTTCTCCGCTGTTTGCGTTGCCTGCAATAGAAGAAAAACAGTATGTAAGAATATGTTCAAATTAAGTGCTTGATGGCAATATTTTAACACTGACCCTTACTGTTTAACATTTGTAAACGTTTCTAAATACTATGGGCTGCTTTTAGAAATTAGCAACCAAAATAATTTTCTCTTAAAACCATTCCATACTAAATTCAATGCTTCTGTATGTCACTTATTATGGCATAAGGTTCTCCGATTCTTGTCAAACATTTTACATTAGTATAAACAATAAGGGATTTTTTTAAACAAAACCATAGCAAGGCAATTTGATGTCATGGGCAAAATCTAGAAAGGGTGCCATTTTACTCATTATCGCACCATCCTTGTTACGGCACTATTTGTGATAATGAGTCAAAATTTACTTACAAGTCCTTTCTGAGGTAGTACATCTCAATGGTGGCTCGATTTGCCTTGAATCGCCAGCTGTTGACGTATCTCTTGGTGCAGCTGTTGAAGGAGCGCCAGATGGGACTGTCATCCGAAGGTGGCCAGTCCAGAAAGGGGTCGTATGATCTCTTTCTGTATCCATAGTTTTTCTCTTTTTCCAGATCCTGGTCTAGTTGCAACTGCTGCCAGGTTTCTCGAAGGAGACTCTTCTTCACTTCGAACCACTGCTTGACGCGTATCACTGCGGCGGGGTTGCCGTTATCTCCTATGACGAACCTCCTGTCGACCCACTCCTCGAAGATGACGCATTCGTACATCAGGCTGAAAGAAAAAACATTCATTAATAGTTTTACAGACTCTCGATGGGTTCATTTGTCAACGGGAGGATTCTGTCCGTAAACAGAAACAGAAGCTTCGCTCTAACATTGGGTTAGGGACTCATATTGCTTCTAAAAGTATGTAACTCATAATTTATAATCTTTGACTGGTTTTTATGTTTGCGTAAACATTTATTTATCAACCGAAAAAAGTGCATTAATTTAGTTGTAAAATGGGTTCATCAAAAATAAACAGATTAAAAATAATAATTACACGTTATATGAGATTTGACCGAAATGATCATAATTGATGATGTGTATTTCAGATTTTTATCCTTCCACTGCTTTTAAATATTGATTTACTGTTTTAATGAGTATAGAAAAGTTTGATATGTCAACCATTTTTGTCACTTATGAATTTTCTTGAAAATTGATTTTTTTTGCTTATGTGTGTTTTTTAAAGCAAGGGCGCAGAGTGTGAATAAACTATTGTAAGACATGAGTGAAATCACATTATTTGCTATTTTGTGTATTGTATAACAAGACTAACCTTAGTTATTTTATGTTTTTTAATTCGAACCCTCAGTTCAAACCTCCATTCACCCACGAAGTTTGCTATATCTGAAGCTCCTCTGGAGCAAATGAAAATCGATATTCAAAGGAAAAATTGACTAGTATATTAACTGACCGATATCTGCAAAACGAAACCAACTAAAATGTGGTCTGTTCGAGAACTGATATGCTTCTTAAGCTGAAGCCCATTCCTTTGAAAAATACATTCAATGCCCAACGAAGTTCCCTCATTATTTGGTAGAAATTGCACAATAAAAAAAACATGAGGTGTAGTATTATTTAAAGATGACAACCCTTAATTCAAATAAATGAAATAATTGAAACTTCATTTTTTCGTTTCAATCTGTGTCGAATATTATTCGAAGTCTCTCAGCAAGTTGTAAATATGCAATAGACATACAGGGTGTAACGGTAGGTAAAGAGGAGTAACTTGTTCGGAAGAAAAAACATGTAATTAACTATTTTATGGTAACCATTAAACAATTTAACTATTTTATGGAATGAAATGTAAATTTTTGTAAATTACACGTATTCCACAAAATTTCGCAGTTTAATTGAGCGCACAAGCTACTTTAAAATGTACATACCTCTCTACCACCCTTTCTCTTTTCAGAACTGCTCTTTCCCACTTCAAACGTTTCACTTCTTCTTTTCTTCCTTCCTTTGCTCTTTTCTTTCTTGCTTCCTTCTGCTCTTCTTCTCTCTTTCAACCTCTCTTTTCTCTTGAGCTTCTCTCTTCTCTTCTTCATTCTGTCCTTTGCAACAGCAATTAAAAAAAAAAAAATACGATTAATTTTTAACTTCAAAAACAGTTGCATTCAGGTACTCATATTGAAATTATTTAAAGCAGATACATTTCCAAACTGAAAATGAGTTATCGTCTTATTCAAAGTTTTGAATGCTTTGTTGATTTTGTCTTTAATATTTATGTTTATAGGGGAAACAAAACTTTAGGTCACCCGTGATAAAAGACTGATACTTTCAAGGATAGCGACAAGTCGTATCGATTAGTGCATTTAAACTAAAATCTACAAGGCAAGTTTTAGCCTCACCCTGTTGTCCCCCAACCCCAAAGCTTTAATTTGGCAATGCCAATAGACATTGTAGGTAGTTATGTTTTGGCTTACGCTTTAGACAGAGTGGCATTAAGAATCCATTTAGGAGCTTTGAAACCCTATTCGGTCATCCATTGTGACGCTACGCTATGTTACTAAACCCCCTTTAAGGACACGGGAGGCAAACCATAATAATAAAGCCCCCCCCCCCAAACACAAATGTGACCAGTTATACATTGTAAGTCTTCCAAGAATGATAGAAACCTTAATTTGTTGAACTTTCTCAGGTTCGAGAGGTTGGTGGTAGTGGAAGGCGGGTTTGGTCACTGTAGACGTTGCCCCCACTACTTTCCGGTCGAAATTGGGTGGTACTGTCCCGACCGTCCAAACGGATACCTTAAACCTCTGGGTAGGTAGTTCGAACGGTCTGGAACGAAAGAAGAAAGAACTTGCTCATCGCTAACTCAACGCAGTGTCATCGTTGCTCTTATTACAATATTTAGCAACTGTTCTTACTAATCTGTTTTTAACTGCCGGATTTTAAATGAAGATAAAAAACTTTTATGCATATCTGTGAATTGTTGACATGAAAATATTATGTATAGGAAAAGTAATGAACTAGGATATTCAAATTCGAGCATGACCTAGTATGGAAGACGAGGGTAAGTAGATACATCAGTAAGTTGTTACGGTATATAATTTATGCAATAACACACATTCCTAATTTTGTCTTTTTGGAAAAGGCACTTATCATTTTTACCGTAAATATGTGCGAGTGTTATATATAAAGCAATATTAAGCAATATTGTTTTAAGTACACAAACCTGCCTTTGAGAGGCGTTCTCAAATTCGGAAGACATCATTTGTGTCTTCCGAATTTGGAAACGTTCCTTATAGGCGAGTTGTGTTTTTGAAATTTGACTTTGCAGCTTCGCGTGATCTAACCTAAATTGCAAATGAATTTTATACCGACCATGTGAAATTGTCAGTTCCCATAGAAGTTCGAAAAATTGTGATTTATGGCGGGTGTCATTCTGCCATTGTAGATATGTTTTTTATGCTAACGAACGCATAATAAGCGCGAAACCGGTCCATGGATACTGGTATCTTCAAAGGAGATGTGTTCCGAATGTTTATTTTGATAGTGTATTTCATTTTGAGCTCCCACAATCTAATGGACGCAATTAGTAAAGAAACAAATTTTAATATTTTTTTCATTTCGTTGCTCTTTGATGTTTTCTAAACAATTTGGATGAACTGTTTAACATTTTTTCGAATTGGAGGTTTATTTGGCAACTGAATAGAAAAATAATTTCAGTGCTATTTAGTGTATTTATCTGGAATGCTAAGTTGTCGTTTGAGGCAAGTTGATACTTTCAGGATGGAGCAAGTATAACTATCCATTCATTTACCTCAATCATAACTTAATAATTATTTTCGTGACATTGGTTCAGAATGGGTCGTACCAAATCTCGTGAACAATTCATGTGGGAAATATTGAAAATGGTTTACACAAAAATCGAAATATTAATAACCTGTAAATAATATATTATATAATAAGTCCTAAATAATAGCCAGCTATGGAAATAATACCGAGAACACCTGTCAATTTCATAAACGCTTGTTTATATTAAAAAATTTAATCCATTTTTTCCATTCGCATGGAAAAGTTGTACTAAATAAATCTCCATAGCAACAGACGTCACTCTTTAGGATGGAGCTCATAAATATACAAACCAACTTTTCGGGCATATTGAAGTCCAAGTGGTGGTTGCAAATACATGGGTTACCCTATTTGTTACTAGACAAATATGCTGTTTTACCGGTTACCTAATGATCTCTTAGACTATTTATAAGCCATTTTTTCTTTTCTTTTTTTCTGGGAAAACGAAATAAACCATTTCTAGAATAATTTGAGTACCTCGGTGTGGAACACTCACCCATAATTATTTCAATAACATTTTTTCAAGTGGAAATACAAACAGAGCTAACGCTAAAGGATTACGTTTCCGGCTTGGGTGCGCTTCAATATGCCTGACGAATCAGCTAGTATGTATAGGAGAAACACGCTCTCACTTCCATCCTTTCCCACCTCCCGGATCGATCCGAAATCAACTTTTATAGACCCACTTAGAAAAATTTATAAAAAATTCAAAAATAGGTTCATTTACTATTTTTTCATATGCGAAAATATCATTTCACATTTACAACTAAATTTAAAATTGTGTGAATCTTCAAATCGCAAATGCAAGAAAATGAAAATGGAATTATTTAAAATATGTATATTTCGATGCGTAAAAAATATAAAACTAGGAAGAAATTTTATGAATGGTCTAAAAATGGAATAATTTGAAATTTAATATTTTCATAATATTGTTATTCGAAAATCTTAAATTTCGAATCATTCAAGTAAATATTTAGAGAAGATATTTTCATACATTTCTATTCTATATTACTCAAGTTTATTTTTATAATCATAAGTATTAGAATACAAGAAATACGTATATTTTTATCCGTTTTTGTTTGCACATTATTCTTTTGAATTATTCCGTTCATGTTCAAATGTTTATTTTTTAAAATTGGCAACAGTTTAGTGATACCTGCCGATGCATTTAGCTTATCTGCGTTACTATAAATTGATTTTATGCCTTTAACACTCAAATCGTAACTTAAATGATCGACATTCCTTATAAATTATGCACTACTATCATTGTTTCATTAATTATTACTGTTTCCTACACAAAATAATGGTATCAAAATCAATGGTATTCCAAGCAAAAGTCATATTCATGACAATGACTACAAACTCTATTATTTAGTTTTATAGTTCTCTACCTTAATGTATCTAAACATAAAATGAAAAACAATGGGTGTGTTCGTTCTTGAGTTATTGTGTCCAAACTTCACACACACACACACACACGAACATACGTATACACACACGGATGTATATCTGGCAGTGCTTGAAAGGAGTTTTGAAGGTCTTAAAACATACATATCTGCGAAAATCTCGAATTCGAAAATTTTTGGAATGGCAAAGCTATCTATACAATAGCATCAAACATCAATTATAATTTTTTATCGATAAATTATGAGTTCAATTTATTTAAATTATTGAAATAATAATTAAAACTATATTTCCAATCAATAAATCAATTTGAAATATTTTTATGTCATTAATATTTCGTTTGGATACTGTTTCAGTATTAAATAGATTTTATTCGGTATCTTTTGAGCGTACACAGATGTTTATGGCTCACTGTGCTTTCAAACTAATTGACTATTTTTGATTTTAACTATTTCGGAAAATGAACTTAATATTCCTCTTTCAATCCATTATTTTCAGTTCTACATATCTGCGTCTTTCTCCGGAGATCTAACTGGACTATTAACAAAGATTAGAAATTCTTGAAACTCAAACAATAATGTTATATACCACTAACCCAGTTTATGTACAATTTTTTGACTTGATTGGTGACCGTATTCTGCAAATCATCCCAATATCGCACAAACGAGTAATTCCATATATAAAGTTCCGATGCGTTTTCGACTTGATTGGCGACCGTACCATATTCTATATATCAGCCCAGTATCGCACAAACGAGTAATTCCATATATAAAGTTCCGATGCGTTTTCGACTTGATTGGCGACCGTACCATATTCTATATATCAGCCCAATATCGCACAAACGAGTAACTCCATATATAAAGTTCCGATGCGTTTTCGACTTGATTGGCGACCGTACCATATTCTATATATCAGCCCAATATCGCACAAATGAGTAATTCCATATATAAAGTTCCGATGCGTTTTCGACTTGATTGGCGACCGTACCATATTCTATATATCAGCCCAATATCGCACAAACGAGTAACTCCATATATAAAGTTCCGATGCGTTTTCGACTTGATTGGCGACCGTACCATATTCTATATATCAGCCCAATATCGCACAAACGAATAACTCGATTTAACGCTCAGGAAACCGATGGAATAAATAGATGTGTCTTTAAAATATGTATAATTATTAAGTAACCTATACAAGTTTTTAATCACAGGGTATTAAATGAAGCTTATATTCATTATTTTTTAGAAAGTAAAGTTGTATATAAACTATATGAGTTCAAAAGATTCTTACTCCCTTAAAAACAAAAACTCTTCTCAAGCAGTAAATCTAAATCAGATCGACTTCCATAACACCGCTCTAGAAATGACATTAAAAATTTTTTTAACTCATTTTTTTTAATATCTGTTAAGTCTTAAATTTTCTAACTAACGTTTAAAGTTAAATTTGTTAAATTTCCTCATTTTTGTAGTGGCTAATGGTCACAAATATAACTTACATGACAGAGACACGTACAAATATTATCAAATAATAAAAATATCTAAATCGGATGCATGCCTTGCGTATTAAGTACATTTTTTTATATTTCTTATACATCAAAGTATTTAATAAATCATTTTGAAAACTTATATATATTATAAATTTCTCACTCATACATATTCAATTTCTCACTCATACATATTTAATAGTAGATAAAAGGATGTAAAATGAAAACTATTTTAGAATAATGCTCATAAAGGGAATTTTTAATATGGCTTATGTAACTTTAAATATTCAATACAGTAAAACAAACATTGATTGTGCTATGGATATTATTAAAGAGTTATTTACATTTATTAACAAGAATTTTTTTAAATTAACATTATTTTAAAATACTTAATTATTATAGAAATAATTGCAAATCGAAAATGTATAGGGAATTAATACGCGCTGTTAAAATATAACTTAAAATGCAATTACAAGAATCTCTTTATTCCCTTAAACATGTCGAGAGTACAGTGGTTAATTTCTAAATCGGGAGACAGTTTCAAGAACGTTTTAACAAGTGAATGGTTGGGGTTGAAATGAAAAATGTTTACGTTGCCATGTTCCAATTTTTAATTTCAAATACTATGACTGTTGCCACCTCTTTTAAAATATATTTTCTTTCTATTTGAAAGCAGAGTTTTGAATATGGAGTTACAGATTTATTATCTCAAACGATATTGATGTTTTCTCAAAATGAAGTTTTAACTCTTTTACCTCCATGGTGCTGAGACTCAACGGATTAAAATCTGACATATTGTCTTGGACGTTATTTCGAAATTTACTTGACTTCTTAATGGTTTGACTTAAATTTACTAAACATGGTTTATTAAAAACTTAAATTTACTAAAAAGAAATCAAAAAATTAAAAAAAGCAACATTCAGACTTTTTATGTTTTGCTTACAGATGATTCTTGTATTTATACTTTTAGGCACAGCTAACTTACATGGCTTTCGGTCTAAATTGAGTGGAACTGTCATATTGCAATTGCAATGAAATATCACTTCCTATTGCAATAAAAAATGAATTGTCTCTAATAGATATTCAAACGCGTATCCGTTACCATGGAAACCTACTAGTCATTATGAGCATATGAAAAGAATCCTTTTAGATTTATACGTAAAAATGGTGCCCATTTCATAATTCTGTTAACATGTTAAATGGTAAAATATATGGAATCTTATTTTGGGAGTGACAAAATGGTTTATTTGTAATAATTAGAAACATTATATCAAGTTATTATTACAAATTTCTTTCCGGTTTTAATTGTTAATTTTTTTAAATGAAAGAATATCAAAATTAGGTTTTTTTTACTGAGAGGTAAAGTGGTGTATGTGTTTTAAAAATAACGTTGTATTGCTCCCCTTATTTCAAATTTATGAAATTTTTGATTTTCTCGCTGATTTTGAAGCTAAGCCCATTTTATAATTCTGTTAACATGTTAAATGGTAAAATATATGGAATCTTATTTTTACGCGTGACAAAATGGTTTAATTATAATATTTAGAAAAATTATATCGAGTTATATTTATAAAGTTTTTTCTAAGTTTTAATTGTTCATTTTTGTCAATGAAAGGATGTTAGAATGTCTTTTTTTTACTTCTGACAGGTAAAGTGGTGCAAGTGTTTTGAAAATAGCACTGTAGCGCCATCCTTTTTTCAAAATGTTGGATTTTTCTGCTGATTTTGAAGCCGAGACGGAACAAATGAAACAAAAGCAAAACTTCTTGTTAGAGTGGAATTGCTCGATCATTAAGAAAAATGCGTCTGATCTTTTTATAATTATTCCTTCGAATCGTTCAACCTAATTTGAATTTTTCGAAATATTCGATTGCACCTTTGATTTGGAATTGAAACCTAAGATCAAATGAGACCCATCCCGAGATTATGGATCGCTTGGAGGTGCTCTATCATTTCTAAAAGTGGTTTTGAGTTTTGGATTATCTCTTCGCACAGTCACCCCTAATTCAAATTTTTGAAATTTAAAAATTTTCCCTTTGTGTCAGAGCTGAAGTCCAATCGACAAACATCCAAACCAATATTCTACCTAGAGTGGAAGTGCTTTATTATTTTGATATGGTATTGACTAAATAATTAACCATTTATTTACTGACCACTAATTGACTAAATTTCGCATAATTTGGTGGATCACTTATGGGTTATTTTGGGTCTGATTATATTTTGGCACGATTCCAAAAAAAAAAGAACCTGTCGTTTCTTTTCGCATGTATCCACTCTAACTGGAAAACTAATTGACCAAATTGCACAAAATTTAGTAGACCAGTCACCTGTGGTTACCCTACATAAGATGATGGATGATAAGATTTTGTTATGATTTCGAAGAAAAGAACCTGCCTTAATTTAGCAGAATGGAGCATTGATTCAAGGTTTACAATCCGTTTACATATTTTTTTGGGGTGCACATGCTTTTCGTTTTGGCCCTTATCAATCGCAGAAAGCCTTTATGATTGACCTACTGAATTTTACAAATCTACTTATTCAAATATAAAATTAAAGTATTTTTGTATCATTTGTATCTTGTTTTGATACTTTTTGGTGCGAAATAGTTTTTATTCGATCTCTATTGGGGTGAGTCAGAAATTTAATTCTAACTTTGCTTTCAAAGCAAATATCTGTGATGTCTCTTGATCTCCCCCACCCCCTTTGAGTCCATTATGTTTAGTTTCGGACATTTAAATTTCGATCCGCTTGGCTCTCAAAACAATTGACGAAGAATAAATTTTGTGGGAACTTGGTAAATAACGTTATTAACAACTCACTTAGTTGTTACGATTTTTATGCTGGTTGACGAACGTACCCTGTTCTTTGAATCATCCTAAAATCTTACTAATTAATATCTTAGGTTTTGTATTCAATGCTAAATATGCCGATTAAATTTCAGTTTAAGGGCAAACTATTTATGTGTAGCTAAAATCTGTGCAATTATTATACAAGTTTTAATCACAAGATATTAAACGTTTGAATTGATTATTTATTAGGCAGTATAATCGTGAGTATAATTGACTAAAGTCAAAATTCACAAAAAACAGGAGACCCAAATCAAATAGTCTGACATAAAAAAGCTTTAAAAGATTTAATTAAAAATTATTTATTTCATATCTGTCTGAAATCTTTAAGGTTTTAAATTGCATTGCCTCATTTTTACAGTGGTTAGTAGTTATAAATATCACTTAGGTTATTGAATAATAAAAAAAATTATATTCAGTAAATATTTAAAATCGGATGGATGTCTTGCGTATTAATTATATTTTTAAAATTTCTTCAAATTAAACCTATATACATTGTAAATAAGATCAAAGATACATTTATTAATAGGTGAAATGGAGTAAAATTAACTCTAAATATTTTCAAATAATGTGCATATAGTGAATGTTTAATATGAATTATTAAACTTTAAAATATTAAATAAAGCGTCATTTAAACATAAAGTGTTTTATGAAAAGTATTAAATTTTAATTTATATTTATTAATAATTCAAAAGTTGAAAAAACGTTATGATTTTTAAAATAGTGCGTCATTATAGAGATGATTGTATCTCAAAAATGCATGTGAAACTAGTACGCGATATTAAATTATAACCTAAAATGAAATTACAAGAGTGGCTTGAGCTTCTTAATCATGGCGAGCAGTTAACTTGCTTCAGTTTTCTAAAATTATTACATAAAATGAAGACCAAGCTTTTAAAACGTCTTCACAAACTGACGAATTAGATTGAAATGAAAGACTTTTGCGTTGCCATGTTCCAATTTTTTAATTTCAAATCATACTAGTGTTGCCACTAATACTTTTGAAATGTTTATTTCCCAATTTTACTATGAATTGTTGACAATCAATGAATTAAAAACATGACACCATGAATAAAAATTGACCCCAGCTCCATGCATGACATTGCTTCTTTTGCAGATGCATAATAAACATCTTTTTTATTGATTATTTAACGTTTTGACTTCAATTTTTGACGAAAATATTCTTAAATATAAAGACTTTTATAGATGTAATTTATTTCAACATATTATTTTGCTGCGAAAAGTGTTGACATGTTCCATTAGATGTTCTTCTATTAGATGTTTTCTCCTCATTTATATTTAACAACTTGTGGTGAGAAAGCCATTGGTTACTTTTATGAACAGTCGCAGTTCGCCAAAACCAAAAGTACTAGTTTCTTTCTTTCGTATTCGTTCCTTCGTATTACGTCTAGATCAAAATAAGTTTAACGAAACTATCATCCTATTTAACTCTTACGAACATTCAACAAATTTAAATCAAAATAAAATAAAAAAAATCTGATGTGGGCAACACATGACTTTCCTTACATAATGTAATGAATTTACAACTTTGAAAGTAAAAAAATATGTTTTTCTTATAGAAGATACTAATATTCTTTCCAAGATATTGAATTTTCGACAATTAGTCGTCATTTTCATTGATTTAGCGTCATTTTTATCCATTTGGCGAGATTTTCGTTAATTTGGCAACATTTCAAAAAGTCGCCAAGTTAGCGACATTCCGCCAAATTCGTCGCCAAAATCTCGCCAAGCGTTATGGATGAAGAAATAAGTTGTTCTTACAGCAGACAAATGACTATTGGCGTTCAAATACAAAAGTATTACTCAACGTATCTTTTTTCATGAATGGAACGAGCTAGATCCACGAGAATGATGTCATCCAATTTATCGTATGGTATTACATATGAAAAGTGAACATGTTTCTCAATAGGAACAATTTTTTTTTTCATTTTATATGACTTTTTAATAATTTTTTTGAAAAATGTGCAATATCTCGAAAACGGTTCATGTTAGCATTCTAAAATTTATGTCAATCGTTTTCTAATGAAGAATTACATAAAAAATGTCTATTTGCGTAAATTTATTAGTGGTTTTGATTTTTTGACGATTTTTTCAAAATTTTATTCGAAAATTTAGGGGGGTTTTGAACATTCGATTACGTATAAAAACAATAGGCTTCCAGTGTTTACAGATTGTGATTTTTGTACCAAATTTGGTTCGAATCGGTCCATTCGTTCGTCAGTTATCGTCTCCATAGACTCACTGACACACACACACACATACTTTCACACACACACACACACACACACACACACACACACACACACACACACACACACACAGACATCACTTCAAAAATGTTTGATTCGTGATCAGGGATGCTTGAAACGTGCTCTCCCGTCGAAAACTCGAATTAGAATTTTCTACCCCGTCACAATAATTTTTTTCTAAACAAAATTTCAAATTTTTAAAATATTATAAAACGGTTAATAATTGAATAATTGTTTTAAAAATTTAATTATTATTTTTTGAAAAATTAATAAATAAATAAAAAAAATTAATTATTAATTTTTTACAGTTCTTCATGTAGATAATATATCACTTATCCACCTTTAAAAAGTTAAAGTCAAAGTAAGATTTTATTTGGTTTAAAAGTTGCGGGCAATGACTGTCATTTTATTCTTGTTGAGAGACATTAGTTTTTTAACTTAATTATTTAAAAGTATTTTTAATAAATGGACATTTTCTGAGACTATTTTTTAAAACATTATAGTTTCATAAATCTGCGCCTAGAATTTAATTTTTTTAAGTTAATAATTAATAGAGATACAAAAAACTGAAATAGGTTCACATTTTAAGAATTTTTTTAATTTTAAAAGGTATGTGACCTAATAAATAAATAATGCCGAGGTGCACCTTTCCGTATCTTGAAGTACTTCAGTACCCAATTTCTATGCCGTACAATGCTTCAAAATTATATTTTGAAGGCTGTTCTGCAAAAGATGTTTCCAGTTCTATTTTTCGAGGATCCGCCAAATTTTAAATAATATAAAATACTCTACCAAACTAATCCGTGTGTCAAATGTCAGCTCTCAAGTACACAGGAAAGTATTGTAAAAATGCCATTCGAGATATTGAAATAGACATCGGTCAAGATTAGTTTAATTAAGAATTTTAGCAAAACTCTGTTAATATTGTACTATAGTTGTGATACTTAAAAGCTACCACAAATTTGAGCACGTCAGATGACAATACGAGCACGTGTAAAAAAAAAAACCAAATGACATGGAACCTAAACTGACATTAAGTATTCATTAAGGTATTTTTCCAATGACCAGTAAGGACACGAATTTGGCGACTTTTTGGCGCCAACTCTCTTACGGCGTTCGGTGTTTTTAAAATGCATCTTTAGCTTATAGAAAGACATTTCTGGCAATTCCGGTTTTTTTTTTCTGCAAATTTAACAATATTCTAACAATTTAAAACACTCGACTTGATACTTAGAATAATTTTATAGATACTTAGAATAATTTTGATACTTAGAAGAAATTTAATAAAAAAGATACTTAGAAGAGATTTGATAAAGAACAAAACTTATAAAGAAATTTATAAAAGTTGATACTTAGAAGAAATATGGGTATTTTTCGGGTAAAGGGACGCCAGTCGTTCTCTTCCGTCGTTATTGTCCACGTAGACGTCCCAGACAGCACGTCTCAATGAGCAAAGACCAGCATAATGTGCGGCAGAAAAGGTCGCTATCCGGAAACAGCCTTTTGTGCAATAGTTGATTCGTAGCAATTCGAACATAGATCTACACCCGTTAAAAAACATCACAGAATCCAGCCCTGCTGACTGTCAGAGCTCGCACGTAGCAACAGCTATTCGTGCAACATGTGTTCCGTGGCTCATGCAGTGATGTAGCAATTAGAACATGGATCTACGCCTGCAACATGCGCGTATCTCATTACGCTCGTGCGTTACAAAATCATCACAGAATCCTGTCCCTCTGGCTGTCGCAGGTCGCACGAAACAACAGCTATTTGGGCAAAAGGTGCTTCGTGACTCATAGAGTGATTTAGCAATTCGAACATGGATTTACGCCCGCTAAAACACCACAGAATCCGATCCCGCTGGCTGTCGGAGGACGCACGTAGCAACATATGTTTGTGCAACAGGCTCATATAGTTTTGTAGCAATTTCAACATGGATCTACGCCCGATAAAACATTACGTAATCCGATCCCGCTGGTTGTCAGAGGTCGCACATAGTAACAGGTGTTCCAAGGCTTATAGAGCGATGTAGCAATTTGAACATGGATTCGCGGCATCTGTAAATTAATCGCAGAATCCGGTCCCCCTGGCTATCGGAGGTTGTACGTAGCAACAGCTATTTGTGCAGCAGGTGTTCCGTAAGTCATAGAGTGATGCAGCAATTAGAACATCGATATACGCACGCTTTGTGGGCTTACCTTGCTACATCTGCTAAAAACATCACAGAATCCGGTCCACTGGCTGTCGGAGGTCGCACATAGCAACAACTATTTGTGCAACTTGTGTTCCGTGGCTCATGCAGCGATGCAGCAATTCGAACAAGGGTATACACTGCAAAAACACGCTGGGGAAATATCACAGGATCCGGTCTCTCTGGCTGTCGGAGGTTGAACATAGTCATTTCTGCAACAGGAGTTCTGTGGCTCATAGACTGATTTCCATTTTGCATCCGCCGCTCGAACGTAAGCCTGTGCTCTATGAGCTATGGAACACATGTTGCACAAACAACTTTTGCCACATGCAATCTCCAACAACCAGCAGGGATGGATTCTGTGATTTTTTTAGCGAACGAGCGTAGCGAGGTAAGACCACGAAGCGGCCGTATGTCCATGTTCGAATTGCTACAAACCAACTGTTGCACAAACGTATGTTGCCATATTGTGACCAAATCGACCGTCGCCCCGTTAACCGAAAAGTACCGAAATATGCTAAAAACGATACTTAGAAGAAATTTGATAAAAAGCGGAAATTAGAAGAAATTTGATAAAAAGCATAAAGTAGAAGACATTTGATAAAATGCGGAACTTAGACCATTCGTACCCACTTGCAAGCAACCTCTGATTCATTCACCATTCAATTCCATTCATTTTACCACTAAAAATCGAACCATAAAATCAATACTAAATCTTTCACTCTTCACAGCCATTTAGCACACACAAAACAAATCAAAGAAACTTAAAACACGATGAAAAATATCGCCAAACCTTGCTCCAATCTATCAAATTCCAAAATCAACACGTGGTTGAATCCAAAATCAACGTGGTTGGTTAATCAAAAAACATTCGAAACGACCGAGAAGAACAGCAGAAGCAAGAAATGACCTGCTGTTTTGCACAAGTTGCCCAAAAGAGGGTTGGCAGAGTTATCAAAAATATACAAATGTCGGAACATAGCATTCCGCTTATCGCCGATTTAGGGCGACAAGAAAAACCGTTTGCCGAGGCTTACTGCAAATCAATCAGCCTCTGGGAATTAAGGATATTGAATGTATCAGTTTCCTTGGCATAACACTCGGGTGCAGTTGAAAAAGTTTGTTTCTCACCTGACCGCTAGTTGCAGGGGCGGCGACAGGGATTCCTCATCAGGCACTTCCCTGATGGAAGGGGATTGGTGAAATAGTAATATGAAAACTGATGAAATGCATTATAATCAAACTAAATTTGTCACCGAGTTCGCCAAATTTTTCGTCAAGCGTAACAAACAGACATACTTGATTTTCCTATGCACAATGAGAAAGAAAATCCATATATGTCTGCATTATTCACGACAAAAAACAAACACTGATCCCTTATATTGCCTTATAAAATGTTAGAAAAATATTCTGACTTTATTTATATAAAAAAATTGAAATATTGAATACTTCTATAGCGCGAGTCGATTTAAACCCTCCATGAAATATCTAAGAAGCAGGCAACAGAGAGGATGAATAATGACTAACATCACCAAATGCTGCCATTAAATTGACTGAATAGAAAAGAATATGGATTCCCTCTTGATATCAAGAACTTCACGTTCCTCATAAAAATCAGCATCTGGAACCGATTTAAAAGATTGTTTCTCTGTGTAGTATGAAGACGAAAAGAGAAAGTAAAGTCAAGGTATTTTTTTTCAATTTCAACTTTGATCTTTTTGCATACGATTCTGAATTCTATAAAGAGACATTTTGCTTTTAAAAGATTATCGTATTTGATTTATAGTAAATTGAAAAAAACAGTAAAGCTTTATAAAAATGTATATTCGTACCCAAAGTGGTATGGATCTTTTAAGGAGTTATTGGCACATTATTTTATCAAGTCACTGGTTTCGTAAGGAACTGTTACCCCATGTTGGTTCAGTAAAGTTTATTTTAAAATAAAACCGTTGCACTTTGCGATTCCCCTGGGGATTTATCTATATCAATTCAAATTTGCTCTTTTGAATTCGCTTCCGATTAGCTGACTCTGAATCCGTTGTAATGTACTCATATCTGATTAGTTGATAGTGATTTGGTTGTCGCTGCATTCTGCTCTATGCATATTGAAAACAGCTGCAGATCCATATATGCCTTCAATCTCCGGTATGCGAATCCTTGAATGATTATGAGACTTTGATATTATTTGAGTAACCCCAGTCAGGGACAAAGTCTCTTTATGCGAGCAGAAATAGATGTAAAATGAGAATTAAAAGTTAAAATTGCAACCAGTAAATAATAATTTAAGAAGTTAAAATTAAGAAGTTAGAGCGATTTATGTGACTTACAGAGTAAATCGAGCTGGAAAGGAGGCGGGCCTACAAGTCAAAGATTTACTCTTTTGCAATTGGCCAAGAAAATTTCCACAAGATTAAAGGTTTTAGTCAGGGGGTCATCGTCTGACTTGAAGACTTTCAAGGAATATTTTAGGAAGGCAATGATATTGTTAATTTCGAAATGGTTTTTCAATTTCTTAAAGAGTTTGATAAATTCAAAAAATCCATTGGAGGTTTCAGGGCTAAAGACAGCAGCAACACTATCATTGGAGTCTTCCACGCGATTTTCGGGACTACTGGTTCCCGTCTTGGCAGCGTTTTCGGTTGTCTCTGCGACTGCAACCAATTGCAGCACTTAGCTGGAAAGTCTGTCAGCTTTTTATACTCATGCATGGGGTGATCTTCTTCACATTTTAGACACTTAGGCGGTAGACTGCAGCACTCACTCGAGTGGCTACGTAGCTGACAATTGAAACATTCCTTTTTTGCCTGAAGACTTCACCTTAATTTTCATTCTGATAATCAATTCAGTCGCGCTACTCCCCGCCCATCCATCCGTGGGCTCTAAGCAGACGATAAATGTGGGCAGAGGTTCACGGTTGCAACGGTCCCTCAATTTAGACACTCTGATTGGTCGAAATCCAAGCTCGGTAATTGCGGCTTTTAATTTTTCTCCGTTGGTGTCTACAGGGAGTCCTTTAAAAACTACCTTTTAAGGTCTTTTTTTTCTGAGATTGATGGTCTGAAAATTAGTTTTCTTGTCTTTAAGATAGTTTTGCACTAATCTATAATCGTCAACATTTTCGGGAGTAATTTTGATTAAATTACCTGTCAGTTTACCGTCAATGGGGAGGGAAGTAATTTGATTCATCACGGCTATAACTCCTCTCCAGTTGGTGCAGTCTATGTAAAAAATCTGGCTTTGTACTTAGGGGGGGTAACTTCATCGATCGCCACGCTCTCGTCCATCTCATCAACAGTTTCCTGCTGAAAAAGGGCGAAAAGGTTTCGTATGGGAAGTTCCTGGACAGGGGCAGCTGTCTCAGCAGGAATGCCGGAACATTTTATTCGTTTAAAAGGGGTCATGAAATCATCATTCTCGGGGCATTGGCATTAGGGTTATCCAAAAAGAAATCTGCAACAGGCTGTTGATCCTGCTCGTTGCCTCTGCGGCAAGCTATCAAATTTAAAACGTTACCATGGTAGGTAAGGGATTCTAAATGCCTGAGACTGGGATTATCTAAAATAGAAAGACCGTCAGAATGCATACATGAGATTATGTTCTTGATCTTGTCCCTCTTGTCTAGATCATGGGTCTTCAGCTCGTTGGAAAAATACTAAATGAGCATATCCACTGTATGCACGTAGTTTCCGACAATCGGGTTTACATAGGCGCGATTAACTGCATATGCTGTGTTGAGAGCATCGACGTAGGAATCCTCCATAGTCCAGTTCATCTTGGCGTCATATTTTGCAGTAGTGATGCCCTCATTTTCAGTAGAAATAGCAGCCGTATCCTCCCTATGTTTCTCAAAGAGCTTTTTGTCTCTGGACGAAAAATATCCTCGAACTCGTAGCATTGCCTTTACTCCCCCTGACATGATGCACCTACCAAAGTACAGGTACAAACACTATCAGACATAAATAGTACCAGCTCCGCAAAACAGATCTAAACTGAACCATTGACCGCACATGCACCTGGAGGTCTTTTCACCATATGACCAACGTACGTACTTTATGTATACCGTCAGTTTCTCACTTTTTACCAAGTTTGACTCAAAATTTAGATGTATTACTTCTGTCACTGCTCAAGAGCCGTGAAAATTACAAATTACAACCGATTTAAGCAATATATCGTTGAACCTATTATAATACGTAATTCATTTATCTGTTAATATAAACATTGATTGTTAACTTCCATTTCCTTGTACAAAACTATTTATCGCTTTATTAAAGAAGAGCATCACTTATAAAATTATGAATATCAGTCACTTGTGAAGAATAAGAATTAGCATCAAAATGGAAAATAATGAAGTTAAAATAGTAGTTAACGAGTTCAAAAAGTACAGAAATTTAGTGTGAATATTTAAGTTATAAAAAATTGATTTTTTTTATAATTTTTAATATGTATGTTTTACACCATTTAATGCTGAACTCTATTTTTGTTGTTTAAAATATTTAACGTATATTAAACATAATTTCATTTAAATTCAAGGAACATTACAATACCCTCCTTTTAGGTCCTGATATTTAGTCAGAAAAATATTTCCCTTGTTCTAAACTTACATTGACCAACTGTCAGTGTTTGCAGCTAAATTAGATTCACATTATTACTTTCCTTATATACATAATGTATAAGGAAAGTATTGTGACGGAGTCGAAAATTCGAATTCGAGTTTTCGGCGGGAGAACACGTTTCAAGCATCCCTGATCACGAATCAAGCATTTTTGAGGTGATGTGTGTGTGTGTGTGTGTGTGTGTGTGTGTGTGTGTGTGTGTGTGTGTGTGTGTGTGTGTGTGTGTGTGTGTCAATGTGTCCATGAGTCTGTGGAGACGATAACTCACGAACGAATGGAGCGATTCCAATGAAATGTGGTACAAAAACCACAATCCATGAATACTGGAAGCCTGTTGGTTTTAAATGTAATCGTATGTTCAGAACCCATCTAAATTTTCGAATGAAATTTGGAAAAAATCATCAAAAAATCGAAACGTTTAATATAGTTACGTAAATAGACATTTGTTATGTAATTTTTCCTTAGAAAACGATTGACATAAACTTTAGAACGCTAGCATAAAAAAATCCCATAAATTAAAAAAATATATTAACTGTTGAGAAACATGCTCACTTTTCTTACGTAATATCATGCGATAAATTTCATGACATCATTCTCGTGGATCTAGCTCGTTCCATTCATAAGAAAAGATACTTTGAGTAATACACTTGTATTTGAACGCCAATAGTCATTTATCTGCTATAAGAATAACGTATTTCTCCATCCATAACGCTTGGCGAAATTTTGGAGACGAATTTGGCGGAATGTCTCCAACTTGGCAACTTTTAAATGTTTCCAAATTAACGAAAATCTCGCCAAATGGATAAAAATGAGGCTAAATCGATGAAAACGATAACTTATTAACGGAAATTCAATATCTTGGAAAGAATATAAGAGTATCTACTATAAGAATAACCTATATTTTTGCTGTAAAAGTAGTAAATTCATTGCATTATATAAGGAAAGTCATGTGCTGCTCACATCAGATTTTTTAGAATGTATTTATAATGCATGCAACAAAATAGAAAGTAATGGCCAGATAATCTGTCGCAGTATATGACACGCTGTGTTTAATATCTTCGCTCAAATGCAATGAACCAACTAAGGTGAAACTTCTAATGCAGTTAAGAAATTTGGAAAACCACTATCGAGCGTTGGCGCTGAATAAAGCAACTTCAAATGTTATTGACTTTCGTGAACTAGACTGTTGTTTTAAACCTCGCATATTTTGAGTCAAATAAGACCTTTATCACTACCAGTATAGAAAGAAATTGAAGCTAATGGTATCAAAGCCGATTTATACTGCCAGTGGAATTCTTGTTTCAACTGGCTTTACATCTAGTATAGTAAAAAATATTCTTAATATTATGAAATGGGTGACTGATTCATTAGTCCCGTAATTTTCTGTTTATAAACAGTGGATTACCTATAAAAAAATCTTCGAATTTTGATGTTGCCGATTAGAGCAGCCAGGGATTACCACGCGTATTTTCTCAAGCTGAAACACAGTAATTATACTAATCTGTATAAATAAAACTAAAAATCTACCAGTGTGTATGTTTGTCTCATCATCATGAGAGAACGGCCAACCGAATTTAATGGCATTTTCGGATTAGCCTTGGAATAGTCGCACATAAAATTTAGTCCATGCTTCTAGGACCAGGGGCTGCTAGATATTAATTAAAAACGCACAAATAAACCTTATATAGAGATAGCATTAACCAGGCGATATTTTTTTCCGCCAATTTATTTGAAAAAAATTATATCATGTTGCTAAGCAATGAATTTAAAGCTAATGTGTCTATGCGACGGACGACTTTTATTAAATCTTTTCAGATTAAAATAATAAAGATATGTATATAAAATACATTTCACCGATATTGCAATATGTAACTGGATTACATCTATTACGGTCTGTAGTTTTAAACATTATCATTATTGATATCTTTGTTGATTATTGATATTTTCAATTTATTACGTCATTGTTTTATTTTTGCAAATGTTGTTCAAACCCATATATTGAACGTAGTACGGTTAGTCTTCTACATATGCACCGGTATATCGTCTAATCTATGAGAATATAAGTAGTACAAGTATATTGGCATGTATTTTGACATATATTGGCATATATTGGAATCAATTACGGTCTTCTGGTTAGTAGTATATATATGTACGTATGAGCACACATGTACTATATACACTAAAAACTATATTTTATAGCTTATTTTTATCTTTTTTATATATAAAAAAAAGGTATCGATCCATATTAATATTAAAAACATGATTTTATATCTAAATAAGGCCTTTTTTACATTTAGACCAAATTTTAACTTTTTTTTAGATAAATGCGTGAAAATGATTAAAAGAGCCCCATATATAGGACGGTGAAAAGGATTAAATAAATGCGCTTCTAAATGAATCCTCTAAAAAGATACTATAAATTTGAAGATATTAAAAAATATAATGCCATTTTAAATGACGTCAAAAAAAAATCCTTATATTTTTAATACTATATTTTATATATTAAAAACATGATTTTATATCAGGCCTTTTTTTAGACAAATGCGTGAAAAAAGAGATCAAAGATAGGCCGCTCCATTTTGGGGCTCCCTCATACATAGGTAAATGCGCTTCTAAATTAATCCTCTAAGCTTTAAAATAAATGGGGGGACCATAAGTCCCCCCATAAAAAACAAGAGATAGGTATTTTTAAAAAAAATAACAAAATGGCTCATCTGACCCTAAGGTGATCTGGAACTCTGATTCCACAGCTGTTTTAGAATTCTAGAACCAGAGTTCCAGATCACCTTCGGATCAGGCGCCAAGGACAATACAAACATATATAAACATACAGGACATAGAATCCACAGATTCAACCCACCACTTATTATTTTTCGATGATTTGTCACTCTATAGGATCTTCGGCAAGAGCTGACTGACGTCATTTTTTGGCATTAAATCATCAACCCGAATTGATTACCAACCCGGGCGAGATTTGAACCCGGGGCCTCTTGTATACTAGCCCCGAGCTTTAAGTGTTTGCCAATGGGTACCCATAAAATGAAGAACTATTCATTAATATAACCTTTACATTTGAAAAACAACTTAAACAATTTGAAAAACAGTCATATTTCAAGCAGAATACTTTTAAAGAGTTTTAGTTTATTTGATTAAAAAATAGTGATGTTTATAAAACGTTATATATTTTTAAAATGAGACATTTTTTAGTGCTGCCATCTAACGGAAAAAAATAATGTTTATAATATCCGTTTTTGCTATCACGTAACGAGGAAGTGATAATCGCTTCGTTAGATGTTTTATTATGTGGATGAAAAAAACACTGACTGATAAATAATTCGTTCTGATTAAATGTTATATTATGAACGGACGCGTTTTATAGAAAGGAAATTTTATATGAACAGATAAGTATAAAAGACATCTAAAGAAATAGTTTTAAAGAATTGATGTTAAATAATAGTGCTGCCCTCTATATGTGTAATATTAAATTAAGAACTCTGAATTAGTTCATATATAAATGAACTTTTTTGAAGATAATAAGACGAAATTAATCTATGATTCGGAAGAAGAAGAATATTTTTATGTTATCGATTACGAAAGTTTAAAACAAAGATATAATAGTAGAGTTTGTTATTTTAATCGATTAAGAAGGAGATATAAGAATATCCTCAAGAAGTTGAGGATATGTTTTTAAAATTTTTAGATTTTATGTATTATGAGAAATCAATTAACTATTACTATTTTATGAAAAAGATTTGTGATATTTTAAATATTGAAAATAATATAAAGGTTCAAAGTGTTAAAAAGAAATATGAAAAAATATGGAATGATTTCTTACAAAGTATTTCAAGAAATGTTTCCTAATAAATGGAGCTTACAAAAAAGTGCATACACTGTTTGACTATGAAATCAGTAAATGAGTTTTACATATATCATAGAAATGAAAAAATTTATTTCCAAAGTCATTGCAAATGTTGTGATTCCATAATCAAATATAAAAAATATAAATGTGAATGTGGTATGCAATATACCTATACACATAAAAAGAGACATTTAAAAAGTATTTATCACAGTAAGCATGGAAAAAGTATTGTATAAAATGTTTCCTAATAAATGGAGCTCAACTTAAAGTCAAAGACTATTGGTGAACTTAGAAAAGTAGTAAAATTATTGAATATTAAACAACCTAAAGACTGTAAGAAGAATGATTTAATTAGATTATTAATTAAATATATAAAAGAAACTGGAGAATATAAATATGTTTTAGTAGAATTATTAAATTTAGATATATCAAAATACTTGGAAAAAAAGAAGAAAATATTTATTAGAAAACCTCAAAAACGTAATAAAATTAAAAAGGTTTTTGATTCTTTTAATTTGAAATTTGATAATAAGGAATTTAAACCAAAAGAAGAAAAAAAGATTAAAACAGAAGTGAATCTTAAAAAATTATTTACAGTTATTAATGAGGATATATTTGGTTTGAAGTCAAAGACTATTGGTGAACTTAGAAAAGTAGTAAAACAATTGAATATTAAACAACCTAAAGGTTGTAAGAAGGTTGATTTAATTAAATTATTAACTAAATATATCAGAAAAACAGGTGAATATAAACCTGTTTTAGTAGATTTATTAAATTTAGATTTGTCAGCATACTTGGAAAAAAAGAAAAAAATATTTATTGATAAACCTAAAAAACGTAAAAAAATTAAAAAGATTTTTGATTCTTTTAATTTAAGATTTGATAAAAATGATTTTAAATCTGTCTTTCTTGAAGAAAATGTATTTACAGTAGAAGAAAATCTTGAAAAGTTATTTACAGAAGATAGAAAATGTCGTATATGTGGTAAATATTATGAAGATGAAGAAGAACATATAAAGAAAGACTTAATGATTAAAAGATCAAAACAAAAAAGAAAATGTATTATTTGCGGTATATATTATAAACATTTAGATAATCACATATCAAGTCGAAAACATAAAAAAGCATTAGATGAAGGTAATGTAGAAATTAAGGAATATGAAGCTGCTTATAAATCTAGATTAAGATCATATAGAATTAATAATTTTAATAATATTAAAATCCCTCTAGAATTTTTAGAAGAGAAAAGAAAGGTTGTAATAGAAAAAATAAAGCATATTATGAAAGAATTTAATGGAATAAAGGTAAATTTTAAATTGTTTTGTTTGTATAAATTAAATGAAGAAATTCAAGAATTTACATTCAAAACTGAGAATCATATTATATTAAAATCTAATGATTTACATACTTTTTATGATTATGTTATTGACAACTTAATAAATGAATCTGATGATTTTATATCAAAAGGATCTGGTTGGAGTCTTGAAGAAATTAAATTTTTGGAATTGAGAATAAATAAGTATCAACCCTTGAGAGGATCAAGTTATATTGATTTACCTGAAAACATTAAATCTAAACAAGCTATAATAAATGTAAAAAATAAAGATAATAAATGTTTTATGTGGTCTATATTATCAGCAATTCATCCTGTAAAAAAAATACTCAAAGAGTGACAAAATATGAGCAATATAAAGATGAATTACATTTTAAAGGTATTGATTTTCCTGTTTCATTAGATAATATTAAGAAATTTGAAAAACTAAATAATATATCTGTAAATGTTTACAGTAATGATGGTTCAATTTATCCACTTAGAATAACTAACAATAAATTAGAAAAACATGTAAACTTGTTTTATATGAAAGATCATTATTGTTGGATTAAAAATATGAATAGTTTGATCAGATCACAAATTACTAATCATCATATATTTTTATGTGATAGATGTTTAAATTATTTTTATTCTGAGGAAAGATTAAAGATACATGTGGAATACTGTAAAGATGCTGTCACAATTAATATGCCTAAAAAAGATGAAGTTATTCAATTTAAAAATCATGAAAGAAAAATGAGAGTACTATATACTATATATGCTGATTTTGAATCTCTCTTACCTAAAATTGATACATGTGAGCAAGATCAAACTAAATCATATACTGTGAAATATCAAAAACATGTAGCAGATGCATTTTGTTATTATATCAAATATGAAAATGAATACTTTAAACCTCCTGTTGTTTATAGAGGACCAGATACAATCAAAAAGTTTGTATCTATGTTAAAAGAGGATACTCTTAAAATTGAAAAAATTATAGAAGACAAAACTAAAAAATATGAAAGTATCACATCAATGATAGAGTTCGATGAAAATCATTATAAAAGAACTAATATTTGTCATATATGTGAAAATCAAATCTTAAATGATGAAAAAGTAATTGATCATTGTCATATAACTGGAAAATATAGAGGTCCAGCTCATAATGTTTGTAATTTAAATTATCAAATACCAAAATTTATTCCAGTAAAAATTCATAATTTAACAGGTTAGGATTCTCATTTGTTTATAAAAGAACTTGGATTTGATCAATCAAAAATAGATGTTATACCTAATACTGAAGAAAAATATATATCTTTCAGCAAAAAAATAGGAGGTATGAAATTGAGATTTATTGATTCATTTAAATTTATGTCTTGCAGTTTAGATAATTTATCAAAAAACTTGAGAAAGTTACCAGAAAATATTGAGAAGTGTCCACCAAAAATACGAAAAATGAAATATATTAAATACTTAAAATCTAAATTTAGAGAGACATCATTACATTTTCCTGATGATAAATTAGATCTCATTACAAGAAAAGGTGTATATCCTTATGATTATATGGATTCTAGAGATAAATACAAAGAAACAGAATTACCTTCAAAAGATAAATTTTATAATAAATTGAATGAATGTAATATAACTGATGAAGAATATAAACATGCTCAACGTGTTTGGAAAGAATTTAATATAAAAAATTTAGGTGAATATACAGATTTATATGTTAAAACAGATGTATTAATTTTAACAGATGTATTTGAAAATTTTAGAGATGTTTGTTTAAAAACTTATAAATTAGATCCAGATTGGTATTTTACAGCTCCTGGTTTATCTTGGGATGCAATGTTAAAAATAACAAATGTTAAATTAGATTTATTAAATGATTATGATATGATTCTCATGATAGAAAAAGGTTTAAGAGGAGGTGTTTCACAATGTTGTAATAGATATGGAAAAGCAAATAATAAATATATGAAAAATTATGATAAAAGTAAAGAATCCAATTATTTAATGTATTTAGATGCTAATAATTTATATGGATGGGCTATGAGTCAATATTTACCATATGGAGAATTTAAATGGTGTAATGATTATGAAAACGTTAAACGCGAATTATATAATAATAAAATAAAAGATGAGATTGGATATATATTTGAAATTAGTTTAAGATATCCAAAAGAGTTACATGATTATCATTCAGATTTACCATTATGTCCTGAAAATAGAATTCCTGAAAATTCGAAACAAGGTAAGTTATTAACAACTTTACATGATAAAGAGAAATATGTAGTTCATTATAGAAGTTTAAAACAATATTTGAAAATGGGTTTAAAGACTGTAAGAGCACATAGAGTATTGCAATTTAAACAATCAAATTGGTTAAAAAAATATATAGATTTAAACACTGAAATGAGAAAGAAAGCTGCTAATGATTTTGAGAAAGATTTTTATAAATTAATGAATAATTCTATATTTGGAAAAACAATGGAAGATATTAGAAAACGAATCGATGTAAGATTATGTTGTAATTATGATCAAGTTAAAAAATTAATTGCTAAACCTAATTTCAAATGTAGAACTATTTTTGATGAAAATTTGGTAGCTGTTCATATGAAAAAAACAAAACTATATTTTAATAAACCGATTTATGTTGGTATGAGTATATTAGATTTATCTAAACATTTAATGTATGATTTTCATTATAATGTTATGAAACCGAGATATAAAGATAATATTAAGTTATTATATATGGATACAGATAGTTTTATATATGATATTAAAACAGATGACTTTTATGAAGATATGAAGTCTATGATTGATTATTTCGATACATCTGATTATCAAGTAAATAATCTGTATAATATGCCTAGATGTAATAAAAAAGTATTAGGTAAAATGAAAGATGAAAATAACGGTGTGATTATGGAAGAATTTGTAGGTTTAAGAAGTAAAATGTATGCAATAAGATTAGAGAGTGTTGAAGATAAAAATTTTGAGATTAAGAAGTCTAAAGGTACTAAGACTAGTACCGTTAAAAACAGAATATCATTTGAAGATTATAAAGACTGTTTATTAAATAAAAAAGATCAATATAGAACACAGAATTTAATTAGAAGTAAGAAACATGAATTGTATTCAATTCAAGTGAACAAGATAGCTTTATCAGCAAAAGATGATAAAAGATTTATATTAGAAGATGGTATGAATACTAGAGCTTTAGGACACTATAAAAATGTTTACTAATAAATGGATGAGTGCTTAGGTGATATTCGAGCTTTAAATTTTACAAATTCTGAAGAAATTTACTATATGACTTATCTTTGTAATGAATTGTATGATATAAAATATGATAAAAAACTATTATCAGAAAGTTTTCAAAGATTGACTGAATTAATTGAAAAAGAAGAAAATGAAGATATTAAATTGAAAGGATTAGGAGTTTTATATGTTATTTCAAAGAATTTATTCTATTGGTCATGAATTTATAAAAACTAAGATGATTTATATCCTACTAAATATTGTACCTTAATCAATATATGATTTTTTAAATATTGTTTATAATAACTATTTTATATCTATAATTCAGGGGTTGATGACTATCCCCCCCTATAATGTTATTTATAAAAAAAATGTTTACTAATAAATGGAAGAGTTCAATAGACTGAGAGGTTATCCCAAGACGTTTAAATTAAATGATTTATATCCTGGGGAATATGATCATTGAAAAAAATTAAAACAAAATATGGAAATACAGTAATCGCAAAGTTATATGTGTAAGATATATAGAAAAAGATTATTATCTAGCAAATAAACAACTTTCTGATGAATCTATATATGAAATCAATAAAGGAAGATATATATTTAAGTATTCAGGTATGATTAATGATAAATATGAATTAGAGAAAGCTTAAATTTTATATTCTTAACATCTTTAAAACTATCTATAGATATTATATTATTTTCTTCCGTTTTTTTTATCACTACAATATATTTGATGTCCAACTATTAAATTCATCCGGATATCCTAGCCATTTTACAAAATACTTATTTCCTTTCTTTTTTATGATTTTTTCAATTTTATATACATCATCTTTTTTATTATATTTTACCATTTCATTTTCATAAAAAGTTCCTTCAATTTCTTTACTGTTTAAATCTTTTAATCGATAAGTAATTGGATCTGTTTTCAATACTTCAGAAACTATAAAAATCTCTTCAGTGAATGTAGAATCATCTACTTTCCTGAATGTTTTCTTAATTGTAGATATTCTAACACTATCTCCTATCTTAAATTTAGGTTTTTTCATGATCTTTTTAGTATATAAATTTTTATAAACTTGAGATTCATTTTCTCTAGCCTCAACAGGTGTCATTTTTATTGACCTATGATATGAATTGTTATAATTTTTAAGTAATTTGGGTAATACATCAATATATCTTTTAGTATTGTTAGCATGCATATATTTTATAATTTTTTCTCTTATACTTCTATTAAATCTCTCAGCTATTGCAGATTTTATTTCTTTATTTTTAGTTGGAAACCAATGTATATTATTATCTTTAAATAATTTTTGGGTCTGTTTTCCTGTAAATTCAGTACCTTCATCTGTCAAAATGAACTTTGGTATTCTTTCTTTAAAAACTTGTTTAAAACCTTGTATAACTTCTTCAGTTGTTTTTATTTTTATAGGAAAAGCCCAAGCATATTTATTAAAAGCATCTATAACCGTTAACAAATAATTAGTTCCATCATTATGTTTGCTATAATTTTTTATAAATAACAAATCAGCGTCAAATTGATTATTACTGTTTGGAACATAAACTCTTCTTCTTTTAAATTTACGAATGACAGGTTTATATCTAGTATATACATCTTGTTCATGTAAAAATTCTTCAACATTAGGTAACCCTGTTTTTCTTTTCAATTCATTAATTCCACAATAACCTGTTTCTGGATTATAATAGACCTCTTTTAAATTCCTAAAAAAGTATTCTTTTTACTTCCACAAATAGTACAGATACCTTTACCAACTGGTTTATTATTTTTAGAAGTAGTTTTATGATAATTTTTAGTTGGGGTTTTATCTTTACACTTGACACAATATATAGAAAGACCTAATCCAAAAGTTTTTTTAACTTTAATAATAGGTTTAATAATTCCTCTAGCTAATCTTTCTTGAAATGTTGGATCTTGTATAGCATTTAAATTATCTATTAATTTTTGATCAGCAACATGTCTCAGTTTTGTATCTTTTGTTTTATTGTAATCAATATCATGTTCTTTACATGCTTTATCAACTCTATTTATTCCAGGATCACCTCTTTTTAATCGTTTTTCTAATTTTGTATTTGGGCCACAATATTGATATCCTGGTAAATGCATTTCTGGAAGATTTACTTTATCTTGTATCCATCCAACAATATCACCACCTTTCTTTTTTTTACAAACCATTTATTTATTTAGAAATTTATATCCATTCAATTGCATTTGTTTTACGTATTTTTCAACTGGATTAAATTTTAAACTTTTTATGAAATCCTTTTCACACATATAAATTTCTTCTTCTGTCATATCCTTAGCTTTAAACGAATTAATGAGTTCTTTATAAAAATTATAACAATGTCTATATTCTTCTTTCCTTTCTACAATTTTTAATGTAAGATCTATGGCTTCTAATATACCAACTGATAAACTTAAAAATGCAAGAGGTAGAAAGGCTATTGCTGATAAACCTGTTCCACTTAGAATAACCTTACTTACTGATAATGAAATACTTATCTTTTGATACAAATTTCTACTCTTTCTGTAAACATATAATCTTTTTTCTAAATATACATCCATTTATATAGGATTAAATTTTTTCCTGTATCTCATTTCGGGATTCACTAAATCTAACATAAAAAAATCATATTTTTCTTAAACACTTTTATTATACATTTGTTTGAATTCTTCAGTACTTAATAAACCATCTATCTCTCTTATAATCTGTTGAATTTCTTTTGGTTGTAGAGTGAAAAATATATCGTAATTACAGTTCCTTCTTATATTGATAGGTGTTAAAAAATATGACTGAGTTAAATAAATAAAGGATGCGTTTTTCTTTCTACCTCTGATAAATAATTCTTCGATGTTTTTTTGATCTTTCTCAATCACACAATCATCAAAAATAACTAAATTCTTTAATGTAGGATTTAAATCATCTACATTAATAAAATTTTGATCTGAAGAAAATAATACTTTTTTTTTGAATTTATCATATAATTTTAATAATCTTTTCTTATTCTTTATATTCTTACATTTCAAAATATCTTCTCTTTCTATATCTTCAAACAATGTATATTTTTCTTGTAATTTAGAATATTTAGGTTCGTATAAATCTTTTGCACATATATATAATCTATTAAAAAATAATAAATCATAAATCAAATTTAACAGTAAATTTGTTTTACCTGAACCTGAAGATCCTACTATAAGTAATCTAAATGGATGTTTAGGTAACAAAGGATGTTGTTTAGGATCAGGTAATTCTTCTGGTTCTGTGTAATCTTTAATTTTTATCATAATTTACTAGCAGTAAAAATAAAATTTGCTGCAGTAAAAAAATTAATATTATATAAATGAACTTAGAAAAAGAACGGAAACACAAGTTTTTAAAGCAAATAAAAGATTCAATTAAAATAGTAAAAATAGAAAAAGAAATAAGAAAGAATAATGAAGATCAACTAAAAGAAAAAATAGGTATTCAAAAGACCTTAAAGGAATTTCATAAACCAGTCACTCAAGAAATTGAAAAATATGAAAAATCAAATAAAGAAGTTGTGAAAAGTATTCAAAATGTTGTAGAAAATATTTCATTTCCATCTATAGAAGAGCCTATTGAAGCTGTGAAAGAATTAGTATCTTATACTTATGATATCGATCAAAATTTAAATTTAAAATATTTAAAAGAGGAAAAATTATACAGACCGTCAGTATTTTTAAATGATCAAGAAAAATTAGAGGAGATGTATGGAAGAGCTAAACAGTTAAAAGAAGGATTATCTAAGAAAAGAGGCAACTAAAAAAGTACAATTTCTAGGGCTAAAAATTTTTCAGAGGAGGAATTAAACCAGAAAAAGAATGATATAAAAGAAATTAAAAATAAAGAAAATATGTTGCAAAATTATATGCATAGATTAAATATGATTCGAAGTAGTAAAGACATGAAGGTAGGTAAAGGATTGAATGTATTATCAAATTTAACAGAAAAAATATGTAACGGAAGTAAATCAAAGAAATTGTATAATCAAGTAACTTTATTGTTAGATATGTTATTAAAAAATAAAGAAATGACTCTGATTCAGCTGACCGTAATGAGTTCAAATATGATGGTACTTTAGAAGCTACTACTAAAATAACTGAATTTTTTAATAATTTGAAATTGAATAAAGATTATAACGAAGGATTCGTAAAGAGATGGGAACTAACGAAAGATAGCAATGTCATTAAAATATGGACACCTTTAAAAGATATAATCGATTTCTTTAGAGAATATGAAAAGATAATTTCAGGTTTTGAAGTGAAAATAGAAATTCAAAGAAATGAAAATAAAAATATGATATATACTAATATAAGAAACGAAAATTATAAGGTAGTAGTTGAAGGTTTAACCTTACATTTACCTTATATAGAATTAAAAAATTCTGCAGAAAGCTTGTTTCTGGAATCATATCTATCTAATAAAGATATAGAGGTAAATTGGGATCGACATAGATTTAAGATGGTAGGCCCTTATAGAAGCAACAGTGGATCTGTGACAGCAACTACAGCGTCAGATGAAGTTTTAAGTGTCTATGTTATTCCTCAATATGTTGAAAGAGATAGTAATTATGAAAAAAATAATATGATATTTGATCATATAGATATGGCAGAATGCTGGTTGATGATTAATAATAAACAAGTTCCTCTTATGCGTTATAAAACAAATTTTGCCAATAAAGATTATATTAGAGTGTATGAAGCTCTTTTACGTGAAGGATTTTACGATAATAATACAGATACAGGACCTTTGATAAATAAGGAGAATTTTGGTAAACTGTATCCTATTTTTCCTTTTGACTCATCAAATCATGAAAACTATACCGATTTAAATAATTTAGATATTGAATTTAATTGGATAACGAATAGTCAAAAGGAATATAAGTTTTATTTTATTTTTAAAGAAAGAAAGATATGTTTTATAAATTTAAAAAATAAAACTATAACAATTGTTAAGAGTTTAAAATCTTAAAATTAAATAAATGAGTGCTTATTATCCACCTTATGATGATCAAATGAAAGAAGGACCTATTGGACCTCCAGGTATAGGTTTTACATTAATGAATGATGGAAATTATGATATGGAAAATAGAATTTTAAAAAATTGTGAAAATCCTCTAGATGATTTAGATTTAACCACTAAAAGTTTTGTTTTGAATAAAATAGAGAATAATCATCATGAATTGAGAGATCTTATAAAAACTAAATATGATGAGGGTTTTTTAACCTTTACTGAAGAAACAGGCAAGAGAATAAAATAATTAAATGATACAACTTTACATTCTTTAGAAGGAAAAGCTTTTGATGCAAAATGAAAAAAAAATAGGAAATGTTGCAGATCCTAAAGATGAAAAAAATGTTGTGAATAAAAGATATTTTGAAAAAAATTCGTTAATATTACAGAATGATGAATTTGATGCAAAAAATAAAATAATTACGAATGTTTCTGAACCTGAAAATGATAACGATGCTGTCAATAAAATATATTTAGACAATAGAGATATCTGGATTACCGTAGATGATCTTATTTTTATAGATGAAAAATTTACAAAAGTAAATTTCAATATGATGAGTTCTAAATTACTGAATCCAGAGATGCGATTAACTACAGATATGTATATGAAAATATCTATATATATAGCTATATATGTAGAAAATATATATATATATATATGATAAAAGTCCACTGATATCTCTAGAAATCAATGGTAAGGAAATTTTAAATGCTAATACAAATACAGTAACATGTTTTGCTTACGGTAAACGTGATGATATCATCACATTATGGATAAAATCTGATGGTAACACTTTAAAACCTTATATGCATATTGAAAACATTTCTTTCTAATAAATGGATATTGATTGGAATGAATTTTCCAGAAAAAATTTATCTGAAGATGTAATTAGAAATCTTATTAGTCATGTAAATTGGGATTTAGTTTTACAATATTCAACACTGTCTGAATCTTTTATTGAAGAATTTGCTCAACCTGATGATTGGCCTAAAATTTCTAGATATCAAAAATTATCAGAAGATTTTATAGAAAAATGTAAAGATATAGTAGATTGGGTAAACATATCTCAATATCAAACTTTAAGTAACGAATTTATCATAAAATTTTCTGATAATTTAGATTTATATAAAGTATCAATATTTCAAAAGCTTACAGAAGATACCATGAGAGTATTAAAAGATGATTTAAATTGGTTGTATATAACTAGATATCAAACATTTAGTGAAAATTTTATAGAAGAATTTTTGCATAAATTAGATTTTTGTTATTTGATTAAATATAAATTTGAGCTATTACCTGATCACTTTTTTAATGTTTATTGGAAAAAGTACAAGCTATACAGATGAGTGAATTAAATAAAAAGTTTGGTCATCACGAAATAGAACCTTACCAAGAGAAAATTATTGAAGAGATATATGAAGTTAAATCAGTCTTGAGAGAGTGTGTTTATATTTTGACACAATTAACAAACAAAGATGATAAATAAATATTTAATAAAAATGTTTCTATATAAATGGATGTTACATATAATAATGGTATGGAAAAAAAACTATGTCTTTCTTAAATATAGAGAATCCTACTGAAGTGAAATCTATTTTTATATATAATTGTTCTCTTGAAGGAATAGAAAATTTAACTAATTTAAAAGAATTATATTGTGTGGGAAATAAATTAAAATCTCTTGAAGGAATAGAAAATTTAATAAATATAGAAACATTGGATTGTAGCGAAAATGATATTACATCTCTTGAAGGTATAAAAAATTTAACTAATTTAAAAAAAATATATTGTGATTTAAATAAATTAACATCCCTTGAAGGAATAGAAAATTTAACTAATTTAGAAACATTAAATTGTAGCATAAATGATATTACATCTCTTGAAGGTATAAAAAATTTAACTTATTTAAAAAAATTACATTGTGGAGGAAATAAATTAACATCTCTTGAAGGTATAAAAAATTTAACTAATTTAAAAGAATTATATTGTGAGGGAAATAAATTAACATCTCTTGAAGGTATAAAAAATTTAACTAATTTAAAAGAATTATATTGTGAGGGAAATAAATTAACATCCCTTGAAGGAATAGAAAATTTAACTAATTTAGAAACATTATATTGTAGCGAAAATGATATTACATCTCTAAATGAATTAATATTTTTACCTAGAATAAATGATATATGGTATGATGTAGATAAAATACCCATGAGAAGAAATAATGTAGGATTTCCATATCGATGGTCTTAAAAAATGTTTACTAATAAATGGAAGAGTTCAATAGTCTGAGTGGTCAAACATATGTATTAGATGATTTATATCCTGGAAAATATGATCATTGAAAAAAATTAAAAATATGATTGCAGGTACAGCAATCGTAAAGTTAATTGTAGAAGGTGAAGAAAAAGAGTATTACCTTTCGAATAAACAACTTTCTAATAGATCGATAAATAAAATCAATAAAGGAAGATATATATTTTTATATTTAGGTGATAACATATTAGAGAAAGCTTAATATATTTTAGAGTAAAAAATAATTCTAAATAAATGGATCTTTATAAGATTAAAAAATCTCTAGAAAAGAAAGGAATTAGTGTAATAGCAAGATTTATAGAATCAAACGGTGATACTGGAACAGCATTTTTAAGTAATTATAATGATAAAGATCTTAAAAAATTAGTAAGAATATTAAGTCATATTATAATTTTGGTGGAGAGAAAAAATTTAGTAAAGATTGTATACAACTTACTTTTGTTGAAAAAAAGTAATTATATGATTTTCCAAGTGTATATTATATCAGGCTCTTTTAATATATATTAAACTATAGTACTTTGTGTATATATTTCTTTTTTTATTTATATTATTTATAAAACTCTATTTTATATCTGTTCATCTCTAGAAAAACACGTCCGTAAATTACGTTTCAATATATTTTGAGTCACTTTGTAATGATATATTAAGATTATTTTAAAGTTTATTTAGAGGATTCATTTCCTCTTTTTTCATATAAATCCTTTTTTTTCACCGTAATTTTATGGGGGGACTAACGGTCCCCCCATTTATTTTAAAGCTTAGAGGACTTCTATTCATTTAGAAGTCCTCTTTTTTCACGCATTTATTGAATTTCATCCTATGTATAAGGTAGCCCCAAAATGGAGCGGCCTATCTTTTGATCATTTATCTTAAAAAAAGTTAAAATTTGGTCTAAATGTAAAAAAGGTCTTATTTTGATATAAAATCATGTTTTTAATATTAATATGGATCGATACCTTTTTTTTATATATAAAAAAGATAAAAATAAGCTATAAAATATAGTTTTTAGTGTATATAGTACATGTGTGCTCATACGTACATATATATACTACTCTGGTTTAAAGATTGATGGGATTATTGATGTTTTCAATTAATTACGTCATCCGTTTTAATTTGACAAAGATTTTTGAAACTCATATTGCAATACAGGTAATCTTCTATTAACACGCGGGCATATTTTCTGATCTACTATAATATAAATAGTACGGATTCTTCCCATACAATTTTAGCCTTTTAATTTTGGCATATATTTGAATTAATTACGGGCATTAGATTTAAAGATTTCGGTACTATTGATATTTTCAATTTAATGAGTCATCTGTTTTATTTTATTTGTCATTCAATTTATTGAGTCATCTGTTTTATCTGTTAAGATTATAGAAACTTATGATTTTATGAACTCATATGTACTCGAAATCTTCTACTAATACACGAGTATATCTTCTAATATTAGCAAATATAAGTAGTAAGGGTACCATATAATTTTGACTCTTTTATTTTGCATCTATTAATTCAATTTCATATTGTTTGTAAATTTGTTTGAAAACAGAATCAGTATGTTTTATTCCTCAGATCTGCCCGTGAAGATAATTTTGTATATCGAGAACATATATTCTTAAAGTCATTTTCTCAGAAGGAAGCAGGCATCCTTTGAAGGAAGCAGGCATAGAAGAATTGGATGAATACAAATGCCAGTTGTTCTTTGAGTTTTTAAGTTGACCAATTTTTAAGAGCATATTGTTTTTGACCTGAAGTTGAGGACTAACACCCTTGGAATAATTGTAATTACATAATTTTCCTATGCCTAATGTCTGCAAGGAATCGTTAAAACATTTCATACATCATCATCAAAATTCATACACCATCACCTGGAAATTTAAAACATTTACTTTCATCTCAAAAGCGTGATCAATATATTATAATAAACAAGCAATATTCATCATATATGATATAATTATCTTAATCTTTATCATTTCAAAATATATTAATGTTTCATTAATATGGAATTTCAAATAATCCTACTTTATGCTGTTATCTTCGCTAAATTGAAATATGTTAGTTTGTAGTAATAATCGTATAGTGGACACAAATACGATTTGCCTCAGGAGTTAGAAATGTAGATACAGAATCCAAGAAGAAAATAGAAATATACCAAATGATGAATAATGACCATCCCTTCCAAAATAAATACACAAATCTTCATTGGATATAAAAACAGCTGCTTCTACTTTGAGGAAGCAAATATCTGATGTTTTATCACAGGCAATATGATATTATATGATTTTTTAGGTAGTTTCGGGTATAAATTTGCGTCCGGTATGGATTTATGAAATATATCAGTTACAGAAAACACATTCAGAAAAAGATAATATTTTTTTTTATTTCTGCTGATGCGACATTTATCAGTAAAATCATTTCCATGAATCAGTAGATAATATTTGTATCAAGATGGTTTTATGCTTTTTATTAATTTATCTACAACACAAAATTTTAATGCATAAAGTATAAAATGGGGTTTTACATTTAAACTGGAGTTTTCACTGGAGTTTGTGTAGTTTACCGATCCCTATAAATATTGAAATCGATCCTTAAAATTGTTGTTTACAGATCCCTAAAAATATTACCTTCCAATTATGATGTATATGATATGTATATCTCCGCTAGTAAGTGATATCACATGCAACCTGCAGATCTCATGATCACTATACATGTGACGTCATCACTTTCCTAAGTGAAGCCCATTTACATTCCATTTTAATATTCTGGATTTAAGAATTATAATGTGTGTGTGTATTTGGTTCTACATGATAAATTATGGGATCTGTCAAAAATTGAAGATGTTGTTTATCTTTTGAAGGATTTAAAAATGCTACAAATTGATAAAATATGTAGTAATGGCTATAAGATAAAGCCGTGCTTTGTAATTATAATAGCTCGGAAATGCAATGTTAAGTCTTGCAAGATAAAATAAAGTATTCGTCTTGGTACGTGTTTTGAAGAGCTCTGAAACTCTTTGAGTGAGATGTTAACAGCAATAAATTGTTCACAAAGACAGCTGGATATGGAGTCATTTTAGCCAGTAGTTGCTTGGATACATTTTGGACTAATATAATGATTTCTTTTACGAATAACAGGCAGTTTGAAAAATTTGTGGCGAATTCAAGAAATATACTTTCATAATTAAGATTTAAAATCTAAACAAAAATTTTGGAATCTCAATTATTGCAAGTAAATAGAAGATTTTCAAACTTACATAATTAAAAGTAAATAATACAGTTTTAAAATTCAACCCACACAACACATTACATCCAGGTTCCATCTAAATTATATCCAATAGCGGTTACATAGCTGTAATGACGAACATATTAATTTGTATTACATCCATAATAAAACAATGTAAAATATTAAAAATATCTGAAGGTTACAATGAATTTCAGTAAACATATAGTAAATTGCCAGCTTGATTATCATATTCTTTTTAACAAGTTTGAACTTATAGAAATCAAGTATGTGATTTAACATGACATAAATTCTGCAAATTTTAGAGTAAAAAATCTGATGTGGGCAGCACATGACTTTCCTTATATAATGCAATGGATTTACTAGTTTTACAATAAAAAAATAATACGTAAGATCCACCGCGGTGTGTTTTTATCGTTGAATTGTACATGGGCGATTTTCAGGATGACATGTAAAACTATTTAAAAATACTCAATTAACTTATACTTCGCGCAACTCCAAGTAATCATCAATATTGATAGCATCCTCAATAACCGATATAGTCCATATATTAAAATAATTTAATAACTACTTCATCAACTAGTCATTATTTTCATTGATTTAGCGTCATTTTTATCAATTTGGCAACATTTTCATTAATTTGGCAACATTTTCATTAATTTGGCAATATTTAAATAAATCGCCAAGTTGGCGACATTCCGACAAAATCTCGCCAAGTGTTATGGACGGAGAAATAAGTTATTCTCGTAACAGATAACTGATTATTAGCGTCCAAATTCAAAAGTGTATTTTTTCATGAATGGAACTAGCTAGATCCACGAGAATGATGTCACCCAATTTATCGTATGACATTACTTATGAAAAGTGAACATATTTCAACAATAGGTAATATATTTTTTTAATTTTATATGATTTTTTGACATTTTTTTTAAATGTACAATATCTCGAGAACGGTTCAAGCTAGCTTTCTAAAATTTGTGTCCATCATTTTCTAATGAAAAATGACATAAAAAATGACCATTTTCGTAGCTTTATTAAAGGTTTTGAGGATTTTTTCAAAATTTTACTCGAAAATTAGGGGGTTCTGAACATACGATTGCGTATAAAAATAAGGCTTCTAGTATTTATGGATTGTAATTTTTGTACCAAATTTTGTTCAAATCGGTCCAGTCGTTCATCAGTTATCGTATCCACAGACTCACTGAGACACGCGCACACGCACACACTCACACACACACGCACACACTCACACACACACGCACACACACACACACACACACACACACACACACACACACACACACACATACTTTCACATACATACACACACACACATACACACACACACACACATACACACACACGCATACACACACACACACAAACAGACATCATCTCAAAAACGTCTGATTCGTGTTCACGGATGCTTGAAACGTGCTCTCACGTCGAAAAATAGAATTCAATTTTCGACCTGGTTACAATATTTTCCTTATACATTACATTTATATAAGGAAAGTAAAAATATAGAACAAGCATATTCAACTTGAAATATAAAACAACAACACAAATCGCGGCGCCCATGATGGAAACGTAAAGAACAAAAAACTGATCTGTGGTTTAATTCCCTGCTTGATTTTGTTGAATACAGATTTAATCCATTTTTCATACATGGTTAATATAATATTAATATAATATGGATTAGATCGTCCATAACATCTACAATGCATCCATCATGGACGAAAAATAGACCAATATTGTGTCCATCAACCAGAACATGTAAAATTTGAACGTATAATAGACATAAACTTTGGATAATCCAGATTACATTACTTTTTGATATCTATAGATTGTATCTGTAATGGGTGTAATATGGATATGGGATTAGGTATGTAATTTGGTATATGTTATATAGTACATGTTTATGTAATATGAGTTGTAGTATGGGGGTGTAATATGCTTACATCTGATCAATGGGGTGTAATATGGATATGATCTGGCTATCTGTGATGTGTGGGAAGTTATTGAAAAGTAAAAATAAGTTTCAAAATTTAAATCAACAAAAATTAGACATTATTTATGAATCTGAATTATATGAAAAAAAAGGGAAGACACTCCTCTTGCAGATACCAGTATCCTTCCATCAGTCCATGGATGCTGGTATCTGCAATGGGAGAGTTTTTCATATTTTGGTAGCGCCGCTTATAGGCGGGTTTTGTGTTTTGTACAAAAATTATTTTAGAAACGAAAATTAGTAAAATTAAAACAAAGGTTTTGAAACATAAATTACACAAAGAAAACATAAGCCTTTTGAAATGTGAACTTTTGAAAATAAGCAATGCTTTTAATTATTTAAAAATTTAAATATTTAAAAAAATAAAAACTGATTTTGATATTCCAAACAATAAAGAATAAATAAAGGATTTTTTAAATTCAAATTACCGAAAAATAAACGAAAGTTTTTTTAATATTAATTACAAAAGAGTAAACAAAATATTTTTGAAAATTTTAAAATTTTCACGCCCGAACTATTTAAAGCGAAACACCTCATTTTCTAAACAATGTAATACCATGCATTGCAGAAAAGTAAAAAAAAAACATATTGATATGTAAAACTTACACATATATTTCAAACTTGCATTTACTAATTAATTTGTACGGACTGTTTATTAAAAAACTATTATATATTTACTTAATTATACATAAAACATAATTATAAAATAACTAACTATTGTTTTAACTGTTAAAATATAAATACTTCATCAGAAATATTTTCCGCCGGTATTAAAAAAATCACAGTTTTTCTTCACAACGGATATTATCTTTCAAAACTTCTTAGAGCTGCATTGAAAAGGATAACTTCTTACTAATTCTAAAATAATAGTATTTTGTAAGCAATTTGCAAATTGAATATCTAATTAAATATCTTTCTTAATTATGATTTCAGGTTATCAAGTGGGAAATGTTTCCTTTTTCTAAGGTCTTTTTTATATGATTTATTTCAAATAAATAAATTATTAAAAATATGAATATATTTTCCGTAAATAAATTAGCGAGATATATTTATAAAGAAAGGTAATAGGAATACAATAAATATCAATATAGAAAATATGACTGACTATTTGCGGTATTTAACTAACTGATAGTAAATCACACATTCATTTAAAAAAAATTATGGCCAAACTACTGCAAGAATAAACTGAAAAGTCTAACTCTGTTAGCAGAGCAATTATATAAACACAAATATCAACTTTCTTTCTGACGATACAGACCGTTCGACCCACCCGAAAATGTAAGTTATATGTTTGGACGATCTGGACAGTACCACCCAATTTCGACCGGAACCCAGTGAGAGCGCAATCCACTGGGACTGTACTCTCCTTCACGAGCCTCTCGGAAGGACTTTAAGATCCACATATCTAACGTGCTTGTACTCTGCTCGAACACGGAAACAGGCAGAGCCGGGAATCGAACTCGCGTCCTGCGAGAGCAGTCCTTGTGCCTTAACCACCAGGCTGTCCCTCACCTACTACAGGTATCAACTGTAATCGGTGACAAGAAACAACTTCTTCAAAATAAGAAGGAAGAGAAGCAACAACAGTCAAAATAAGAGTAATTTCTGTGGCCAGAGCGCTACACACATCACCAAACAGGAAGTACGACCTTGCAGGAGAAAAACAAAAATTAAAAGAAAAAAATACACTTACCTTTGCAGAGTCCACTTTAACGATAGGAGCTTGCAATTTCGCTTCCAGTAGCTCAATGGTAGAGCGTTGGCTGACCAGTTCGAAGATCCAGGGTTCGATTCCAGGATGAGGCAGAAAGGCTCTTTATACTGGCGCCCGAAAAAATCAAACCTGTAGGTTAGTTCAAAGATTTTGGAGATCTAAAAATGAGCCTAATACACTACGTGACAGTGAAAATAAGACACCAAGGAGTAGGCAGAAAATGATGATAATCGGCAAACAGAGAGAGACAGCAACGAACAATTAGTGATTTGTATTGCAACATGATGCACATATACACTGAGCGATAACACCGTCTGGTCAGTAGGTTGTAGGACCACCGTGGGCGGTGATTCAGGCAGGCAGCAACACGTCTAGGTACAGAGTCAATGAGCGTGCGGATGGTGTCCTGAGGAATGGTTGCCCATTCTATGTCAACCATTTGCCAAAGTTCGTCTTCTAAACGTGGCGGTGGCAGCGCACGTAGGCGACGCAAAATCACGTCCCAGACGTGTTCAATTGGTGAGAGATCAGAGGAGACTGGTGGCTAGGAAAGCACCTGGGTACCTTGCAGGGCATATTGACTGATGCGTGCCTTGTGTGGTCCAGCCTTATCCTGCTGGTAAATGGAGTGCCATGTGTGCAAGTATCCGTCGGATAATGGTCCTGTCGGATAATGGTCCTAGTCGATATGGAAGCATCAAAACTGTCCTGCACATGCTGCAAAAGGGTAACAGAAGAAGTCTGATGTGCCGCCAATGCTTGGCGGCGGACCACGCGTGCTGATATCACCCAGGCCATACCAGCACCCCTCAAATGTGACACATTCCCTTGTTCCAATCATCTTCGTTACAGCCGGTGCGTATAGGTGGCAGTCTGCTGAGATTTGACGGATGGACTAACCTGCCCTTCTGCGTTCGATATCACGACACCCTTCGTGAAATCATCTATCTGTTAGAACTGCCTCGGTTGGCAGCTTCCTTGCATTCTCTGCTATTACACACTTTCTCTGAGACCACACAGAGGCAGACAGAGCGGCGCGACTATTGCCGATTCCACATATTCCTTCTCTTATATCTCGTTTAAAGTACGCTGTACAGCTGCGCATTTAGTATCATTTACATAACTCGGTGAGCTACGTCTACCCTGGAATTTGCACGTTTTTCTGTCCACTCCTTGGCGGGTCATTTTCACTGCCACGTAGTGTATGACTAGTACGGATTGAGTGCACTCTGGAAAACGGAGGGCCGATTTCAAATTGAAAGGATAACGACCACGCATGACACTAATCTGGGTAAAAATAGTAGTAGCGGGAAACTAACCTGAGGTAAAAATGGCAGGAGGTGGTCAGTCAGATTGTCAGTTACCCGTCAATCTGACATTAGACGGTGGAGGATACAGAATCCACTTTGAAGATAGGAGAGTGCAATTTCGTCCCAGTAGTTCAACCGTAGAGTCGGCTGGTTAGTTCGGGGATTCAAGGTTCTATTCCCGTTTGGGGCAGCAAGTCTGTTTACACCTTTTATTATAAAACTGGTGACCCATCGAGCGAAAATGAACTTATACACTCGAACCTGTTGCAAATCTGAGTGGGAATGTGGCTTGCCAAGAAATGTTTCAAAGAATTGTCCCAAAGAAACCAGGAAGGGAATTAAACTTGGGGTTTCTAAAGATATTGAGGGATTTATGGGATCTGAAAGGAAAACATGAGAGTATAAAATTCTAGTATGTATTTATGTCCCGCCAGACAAGATTATAGTTTTACTAAAATCTTAAATTTCGTCATATATATTGTGTAAGTTTATATTATATCCCACCATGCAAGTTAGTAAAATAGTTTGACATTTTGACGTGAAATCCGGGGTCTAGATGTCTGGCTGAAATTGCGGAGAAAACTAAAATCTAAGAACAGTTTCGAGTAGCTTGTAAACTTTTGTATGTCCTAGAGGGTAAATAATTTAATTAACCAAAAACACTTTCTTAGATTTCGAAAAATGGAAGTTACAATTCCAATATTTTTATGTATTGAACCATTTTTAAAGATGGTTCTAATTTCAGTATTTTACTATTTTGGTACAAAACTGTCCAAAGGCGATATAACGACGATATAGATGATGCTCTGGCCTCTGCCGATTATTTCGCTTAGGGTAGTTAGCATGTTTAATCAATGTAATCTTGCTAAATGTGTTGAGAATTTTATGATGATATTCTTATTAGAGACAAAATAATTAGGTAATAAATAATAATGTATATGCTACTCACCGTTTTGCTGAATCAAAAGTATGCTGTAATCAGTAATTAATTTTATTTAATTTTCATTAAACATGTAATCATGTGTTAAACAGATATATTTTTAATCTCTGAAAACTGATAATCTAATGTTAAGAAAAAAATTAATGTTTTAACACAAAGATCTCAAAACAAAGTAAGAACTTAATTACGCCATGTTAGCGAATATATTAAAATACAGATACAAACAAAGACACCCAACTAGGAAATGGAAGGACACTTCTTTTAAAAGTAAAAGCTTTTTATATTAATAAAAATCCGATCTATTCGATTAATGGTCTATCATAACATATTTTAACATGGATATAACGATGTTTTCTATCTCATTTTTGTTTCTACATCGTAATTCGCGTTCATATTTTCTGTATTTTATATCTATTTCTCGCTTTAAATCTTTTTCGCAACACTAGGTAGCGCCACCGCAATAGGTGCAGTGAGGGAATTCAAATATTTCCGAAATGATCGTTTGCATTTACTCTTTTATGCTGCTTTTGCTTTTTTACGCTGTACTTACTCTTTCGTTTACAAAGCACATTGCGCTTGCTTTTTTCATTAAATAATTTTCAAACCTTTGAGGTAATTTTGAAACAATGTATTCCATTTTATACAATATTTCCATACTATATATAAATTATAACATTATTATTAAAATTTATATAACAAATTCAACTAAATTTCCTAAATTCAATTATAAAGTATATAGTAATTTTATTTGTAGCTTTCTTAAACTAAAAAAAACTACACCCTTTTATTTAAATCCTAGGTTTCAAATATCAAATACTTTTATTCCGTGAGTAGGTTCAAGATTCTGTGAAATATTGTCCAATAAGCAGACAAAAGGAAGGATGAGTAATGACAAACATCGCCACAATGCTGCCATTAATCCCGACTTAGGGGAAAAGAATATGGCTCTTCTCATGACATCAGAAACTTCAAATTCCTTTATAAAAATCTGCATGTGGATTCGATTTATAGCATGTTTCTCCCTTTGGTAAAAATTTGAAAAGAGAAAAAAATGTTCTTTTAAATTTCAGATTTGGATTTTTGTCACAGGATATAAATTTCAAAATCAATTTTGCTTTTCAGTGCATTCTATTTATACATGAGTTATAGTGAAATTCAAATGAATTCCACGTTATACACGTATTTACCAAATAATTATGACCCTCGTGTTAGTGAATGAGGAAATTTGCAGTACAGAAATGAACACCTGATTATTACTATTGAACACCATATTACCACACTTATAGAACACATGGTTATTATTATTGATTGTGTGATTACATTTTTTATTTATAAAGATATTCATATGAACAACATGGACTTTTTATTTGCTAATTTAGACTCTAGTATTATGCCTTCCAAATAGTTTTATCACTCTTCAGTACTGTTGACGACTACCCAACTCCATCTCAGGAAGGATTTTAAGTTGTGATTAACTTTCTGTAAAATCTACTAACTAATGCTTTCGAACATGTCATCTGTGCAACTGTTGGAGTCTTTTAAGCACTGTTCATGAATCCACTGCAATGCTACCAATGTTGTAAAGAACCTTGCTTCCCTAACCGGGAATCGAACCACGAATCATCTTACTGGGTAGCCTATGTTCTACCGTAGAGCTATTGAGCGGAATTGCAAGATGCTCGTATCGTCGAAGTGGAGACTGCATTCTCCACCCTCTAATGACAGATTGAAGTATAACTGACAATCTTACTGACCACACATCCTGATATTTGTATGTCAGATTAACCTCATGATGCTATTGTTATCCTCCACGTTTACTTCCTGCGTGGTCTTTTACATTTTACCTCCCAACTTAAAATCGCCGCTCAGCATGAGTCTACTGAAACCATGCCAGTCATACTTGGCTCACGTTCAGACCTTGGAACTAATTTCACTGAATTACAGGACTGATTTGTTCGAGCGCAATTGTAAAGAACATTGCTATCCCAATTGAGAATAAAACCACGGATATCTGAAGTGGTCAACCCTCGCTCTACCATTGAGCTACTGGAACGGAATTTCAAGAAGCTCTTGTCGTCAAAGTGGATTTTGCAGGGTCCACAGTCTTTCCACCTGGAAGTTTGTCAGTTCGAAATATTATCCATTTTTTAACAGCGCACTTCATTTATAGTTGTGTGCAATACGCTCCATGTGAGTTACATTTGCTGTTGCGTGTTTCATTTGTTGTTGCTTCATTTCCTTTTTAACACTTTACAACAAAGTTGAAAAGTGTTTATGACTTTGTTCATTCTGTCTGTCTGTCTGTCTGTCTGTCTGTCTGTCTGTCTGTCTGTCCGTTAGCACGATAACTGCCGTAAAAATGACTTAATCAAAATGCAATTTTAGTATGTTGTTCAGACGGTCTGTAGGACCTATGGGAATATAAATGAATAATATCACACAATTAGTTTTGGATTGAACCCGGGTTGAAAAAATGAAATACATTGAGCCCTATGGGACCTAATTTTTCTAACATTTTTTAAGCGGATTTAAAATTCACAAATTGCTTCGAAAATTTTAGGTAATAGTCAAATTGTTCCATAAAATATATAAAAAAAATTCAGCTAAATATATTCAGTAGTTTTTTAAATAAAAATTAAAATAATAATTACACATCTTATATGAAACGATCACGTGACCATGATATTAAACGATCACATGACCCACTTCAAAATGAGATATGGCATCCATCTTGTTTCAAATTCGTGATTTTTTAAAGTTCTTTTTAATTCATATTGAGTGTTGTATCCATCCTAAAACTACTTTATTTCTGCTTAAATTCTGTGCATCTACATACTAAAACAACACAATGACAATATATTTGAGTTTAAATTCTCATTCAAATTTGATTATTTCTACAATTAAGCCTATTTTTCACCTATGAAAAATGTAAACAGCAAAATATGTAGAATGAGTTGTATTAGAATTACTGTATTTCTTTAACACAAAATAATTCAGTCCATGGAGTCTGCATGGCTGATATGAATGAAATATTAATTGATTTTATAAACAGAAGGACGATATTTTTCGATGAAGCTTTAAGCATAAAGTTTATGAATTGTAGCTCCATGGTCTTAATTTTTAAATAAAATAAATTATTATAGTATTGTGATGAATGAAATGGAGAAAGTTATGAATGAAATCCTGCTTTTATAGAGAGATCCAGGCGTGTTATTTTTTCTATGACGTCATTTGAATTAATTTCAGTTGTTTTCGATGAAGTTTTCAAATATAATAAATTATCGTAGTATTATGATAGATTTAAAAATATTACCGTGGAATGTATTGCATTTTAGAGATATTTAAACCACGCAATTTATATTTCAATGCCGTCTTTTGAATGAAGTTCATTTTTTTCAATGAAGGTTTAAGTTTTCAAATATAATAAATCAATGTAGTATCGTGATAAGTTTTAAAATATTACCGAGGAATGTATTGCATTTTCGACTTTTTTAAATAAAATTGCATTGAAGTTGGAAAGTGTTTCATAATCAATGCTTTAAGCATGATTGATCTTTCTTGTTTGTACTGATAAAGTGATCTAACGTCACCAATATTTTTTATTAATACTTTTCATGGAATAAAAATTCCAAGCAAGACATTTTGCATTTCGTCTTTTTTTATTCATACATGATTTATAGCAAAATTTATGTGTAGTTGTTATAATTTTATGAACTGAGATTTTCAAATTATGATCGTTGCTTGACTAGTACAGTATATTTGAATCACCCTAAACATTCCAATATTTTCAAAATAAATGCTGATAGGTTCGAGGCGTTCTTTAATCATCATTAATTTGATTCCTAGTAGAATTTCACAATCATTTATGTTTGAGGGCTGTACTTCATGAAGTTGTCATGCAATGTCGCATCGAAGAGGTTTCAGTCCATAAGAAAATCTTAACGAAGGTGTGTGATGAGAATTCCACTTCAGATACTAAGCGTAACGAACAGCAAAATCATCATATAAATCTGTGCACAATAAGTGCATCAAATTTTCCAGAAGAGAAACATACTCCCGTCGTCTGTAATTAATAAAAATCGAAAAATGTATGAAATTATGAAAACTCCGGTGAAAAAAATGATGAGATTAAAATCAAGAATCAAGGATTACAAAAAACGTCGAAGATGGAAAGAACGTTCAGAACGAGGAAGAAGAAGAATTCTACAACAGAAAGAAGCTGTAGCTAGTTTTCACTCTGCCGAAGAATTAGCTGTGACAATATGGAAAATAATGAAGTCACATATTATCCCTTCCTTGAGGCGGACAAAACATAATATCCTATGTAGATCTAAAGGTTCAGTACAAAATGACGGGATCCCTATCAGTTAATGGATAATTTTTATTAGTTAGAATACTAAACTGGATTAGAAAATTAATAGAGACAAACTCAAAAATGAGACTTTAATTTTGTTACTTGATGATTCGAATGCGTTTATACCATATGCAAAAGGACCTTCAGTAGTAAAAGTTCTATTGTGAGTATGTGAAAACTTATATTCCACAATTCTTTCAAGAAACCATGAATAGAAATATATATCTATAATGATTAGAATACTTAAGTATTCATTAAAAATCAACAAGAACGGCAAAACGTAAATACAAAGCAACAAATTTGCTTTGATATTATCTGATGTATGGAAAGACTTTATCAAAACTCATTCTATGTTCTACTCACCAGGAGAGAACATACTATTGATAAACAAATATTTCTTACAAAACACTGTGTCGGTTTACGCAATACATTCCATACAAGCCAGACAATTCGCATAAAATTTTGTATTGCTGCTCATGTGGACTCTAAATATCTTCTAAATGGCTTTATTTACTCAGACAAAGATTAAACAACACCAGTTAAAAATACTGCCAGGGAAACATGTCGTGTTGCGCTTGATAGATACGTTTTATAATAACCGAAGAGATCTTACAAAGGATATGTTTTGCAACTCTAAACCTTAAAACAGAACTGAAAAATAAAGGACAACTTTTATAGAAACTATAAATCATGGGGAAAGAGAGATCTTTTCGTCTCTGAAGAAAACGCAGACGGATCTCTATTCGACAACTGGGATGAAAGCTGGCGACATTTCTCTGATGCCATATCAGTCTAAAAGAAATAAAAATATGTTACTGCTGAGTACCTTATTTTCGGTCATTGACAAAGCCTAGAACGCGAAAATGATTTCATATATAGTAAGTTATTAACTTCTCACAAAGTTTGGCGTAGACGTACAGGTTCAAATGGCGCAAAATTAATAAGTAAAATCTTTATCTCGACTTTGGCCTCTGCAAATATTTTTTAACACATTAGATCACGCTTGTATAAATTTTTGGTTTATATAATAAAATTATAAAGGGAGATATTGTTAGAGTAATGAGTAATTAATAATTGTAAAAGAAAAAAAAACGCTAACTTCTGCCATACATATGAGCAGATTATGGTTCTTATGTAAGGGAAAAAATAATTAAATATTTGTGTACTTCAAATGTAAATGAAACAGTAAGAATGTTTTACGTGTTGTATTTTTAAATACTTCAACTTATTTACAATCAAATTCTTTCACCGAAGTCAAGCAGCATCGGGCGCGGTTAGTACTTGGTGGGTGACCACCTCGGAACACCGCGTGCTGTTGGCCATCTCGGGTGCGGTATCCCCGTGGTTTGCGCGCTAGATTTGCACGCTACCACAAAATGCCGCCGTGTTCATGCGGAGTACGATCACGTTAAACATGTGGGTCCGTAAGTCCTTCCGAGAGGTTGGTGGTAGGGGAAGGAGGGTACGGTCCCTGTGGATGCCTCCCCCACTGGGTTCCGGTCTAAATTGGGTGGCACTTCCCGGCCGTCCATACAGTTACCTTACACCTTTCTGGTAGGTCGGACGGTCTGGGTCTCAACAACAACAATCAAATTCTTAAAAAGTGTATGTCAAGTGTCTATTGTCTGTAGAAATCAAATTTAAAGTTATCGGTCAAAATGGCCGCTCAAGGTAATTATAGGTATATCAAACTCGCATAAATTTTAGGGTTGAGACAGAGTGATATACACATGGCCAATAGTTACTAAATAATCTTGTGTAGAAAATTCGTTTAACGTTTAGGTTAAATCAATTCTTGACTAGAAAGGGTGATTAAACAAGTGACAACTACAATTTGCACAGACTTTTCTCTTCTACCCTAATATAAACAGCAAAAGAAAAACTAAAATTACATTTTTCTTTCAAATTAAGCACCTAATTAGATGTGAATACAAAGATGCATGGACAACATTAGCATTAACACATTGTTTAGAGAAATATACTTTATTTTTATCTCAAAGAATTCTTCTGCTGGAATCGTTCGCTGAATACAAGTCTCCTAGCTTGACTCAGTTGTGCTACTAGATATACTGTTTCGACTGTGAGAAAAAATTCTAATAATATTTGAAATGTTCTTCTTCCTGACAACCCGAAGTGATGGCTCGAATTGTCTTTAGTGAATAACATATTATTTTTCAGATCAGGTAGAAATTGACAAGTAGTAGACTTATTATGTAGCACAAAACATTTAACCAGCATCATAAATCGCATGAGAGTCGAGAGTCCCGTAAATTGCTCTCAAACATTCTACATAATCAATAAGTGAAAAATACCTCGTGCAAGTGACAAGGTAGACTCGTTCAATATATTTAAGCAAAAACATAAACATAATATAACAAACAGCTGGTTCGAGAGTAAACTCGATCGTCCGTGCTAGGATACCAACAAACCTTGAAATAAAAAAGACGTATTTGGCCCATTTCGTTATTTTGATTTTGGGTTTGTTGGTTGTCTAGTATGGACGCAGGGAATAAAACATATCATCGAAATAGATGCATGCTATATTACTATTAAATTTGTCTTTAAATGCTCTGCGCAAAAATCCGTAATGCACTATGGTTGATGGCATTCAGGAAGATAGTTCCCCCTGGTCATAAAAGGGAAACATTAATTATCTCTTGCAGGTGTATTTATACAAATATACATTCGGCTGTAAAACCAAAAACAACCAATAGCTCCAAGCCTCATTATAAATGAAAAGCCTAATAAAATATGTATAACAAGCTTTTGGAAACCCCGTTTAGGCATGTTCAGGGAGTATGGGGTGATTATGCTATGCATCGGATTTTCTCCCATGAGCTAACCTGCAGCGTTAGCGCTTTAAAAATACAGACATATGGAAATTATATACATTTCCGATCAACAGTAATAATAAATCTATGATATCCTAACAAAATACAATAGCTTTACGATTCCAAATACCCTCATCCCAGAACAGAAGGTATCTGACCTACGAACAGCAAAACTTGCTTTAGTATGGATAAATAATATAAAAATTGATAATTCCATAAACAATAGGGATTGCCGGAAATTACATTTATTTGTAAAGATACTGAACTATTGCTAAGTTGTCGACATGCCGACATTTCATAAAAGTCGCCAAGTTGGCGGTAGTTCGTCTAATGTGACTGCATGCATTACAGACATGTTTTTCTTGTTTATATTAGACGTGAAACATTTTACCTATATATATTATACACTGTAGATCTAATGAATATATGATGTTCCCTTATTTTGGGTTTTGAAAATGATTGAAAAGTACATTTACTTTATTTATATCTAGAATTTGAAATATTTAATATTTTATAGTCCAAGTCGATCTAAACACTGCATGAAGTTTTACTTAAGCAGTAGGCAAAAGAGAGGGGGAATAATGACTAACATCTCCAAAATGCTTCTATTGAATTGACTCGGAAGAAAGGAATATGCATTCCCCTTTGATATCAAGAACTTCAGGTTTCTCATAAAAATCAGCATCTGGAACCGATTTAGAGAAATGTTTCTGTGTGTGGTCTGTAAAAAAAGGAGCAAAATAAGTCAAGATATATTTTCAATTTCAGCTTTGAACTTTTCGCATACTATCTGAATTCTATGAGTCCTTATTTTACCTTTAAAAGATAATCTTATTTGACTTATTGTAAATTGCAAAAAGGGAGAAAAGCTTTGAAACTTATGTTTGCACCCAAAGTGGTATGAGTTTTTCAGAAAGTTATTTATTTTCAGCTATTCTCACTTTACTTTTCATAGTGTCTTCTCTTGTAAGGGCATAACATGAGTCTAGATTCTGTAAACTTTATGTAAAATATGACTGTTCTTCTTTATGACTCTCCTTGAGGATTTTAGGTATCTATATCAATTCAGATTTGTTTTTAATAAATTCGTTTCTTAATGGTTCTTTCTGAATCCTTATTATATTGCGCTTATATCTTTTCGATTGATTAGGATTTCGTTGTGGCTGTTTTTGCGTTTCATATAACTGGCTCTCATTTTCGCACTTTTCACCTGTTTCCTTATTTAGTCAATCCCTTTTTATCACTAAACAAAATCATACACACTGTCCAAGAAACAGCTGTAATTCTTAATTTATTTTATCTGTGCAAATGAACATTGACCATTAGCCTCATGTCCTATGAACATAACCATTAATCATTTTATTGGTTACGGGACTTGTTTGCAAGAATAAAAATAAAATCATTTATGAAGATCGATAATTTGCATTTAAAAAATAAAAATTTAATGAATTTGGAACAGTGACTAACAAATTAAAAAATAACGTACACATAAGGTGAATTTATAGAACATTAATGCTCTGTTATATATTTTGTTATCTGCGTTTTATACTATTTATTGTTGAATTAAAGATAAAATGTGTTAAATATTTAACTTATTGCCAGCATACTAATGCATTATAGGTAAAATACAAAAATTAGTATGATAATATGTTTTTCTTTAAAAGTTACGAAATTCATAAGGACGTGGAGTATTTGCGTGAAGTATTTACAAATATGAAGTGGAGATATATTTTTGTTAGGATATGTTCTCCTCGGACTGCGATGAAACTCTCAAACCTTTAAGCCAGGATAGCTTTACACCAAGTAATAAGTTGCCCAGAAGTTCTGGGTAAAAACTACCTTATCCCCTCAAAGAAAATATATGGCCCTGGTTTTTTCCATGAAAGGATTATGATCAGCAATGCATCTCACAAGAGTGCTCTATGATGTTGATTTCTGGAAAGACGAATAGTCATCCCTTTTTATTGATACCATTAGTTTCTAAATATATTTCCAGTGCTTGTGTACGATGTGTTGCGCCCTTTATATCCATAAATAAGAAATTTATCGTCTACAACACTACCAAGCAGTTGAACACGTCGTTAAAGAACTTCATTTCAGTATCTGTCGTCAGTCATACTCCATTTACCCAGCACTTGTTGGCCCATTAAGCTTAACGTCTACACACACAAGCTTAACGTCTTTTGACGCCAGCACAGTCGCCTTGAAAAAAGTATATAGCGATGATAAGTAGTATCCCTTTTATGCCAGATCAGTTGATTTCTAAAATCTCTGGAAACAGAAAAACTATTCTGATTAGCAAAAAAATACATTGGCTTATTAGTGTCTTCTCTTTTTTTTATGAGAACGACGCCACTGAAAACGTTCTGTTGGATGAGATTTCGATAAAGGGACGAAAACTGCATGCGGTTGAAAACTAAATACTACGTTTTATGTGAATTTTTGTTACATTTAATTTAAAATTGTGTAATATCATCAGAACAGTTTACGCTAGCGTTCTAAAGTTTGTGTAAACCGTTTTCTAATGAAAAATTACATAGGAAATGAATATTTACGCAACATTAAAGAAGGTTTAGATTTTTTAATAAGTTTTTCAAATCCTCGTTCGAAAATAATGAAGTGTTTCGAGCACTCAAATGCGTTTAAAAATAAATGAACTTGTAATATTCACTGATTGTAATGTATGTACTAAATTCCGTTCGAATCGCTCCATTCGTTCATGAGATATTGGCTACACAGGTACACGGACAGACACACACACACACACACACACACGGACACAACCACTTTTTATCCTACTTAAATGATTTATCCTACTTCATTTATCCTACTTAAAAATATACATTTATTGTAGATAATCTTTTTATTTGAATCTAAGATAAATAGTTCGGGAAATGTGCAATAGATGTCTGGAGTAGAAAAGTAAAATTATAGACAGGGGCATTTATTTCTCATCTCTTGAACAATTTCTCTTAGATTGATTTGCTTCTAAGAGAAATAGTTCAGTAAATACGCAATATATAGAGGGCGTAGAAAAGTCATTTGAGGGACAGCGCTATCTATTTCTCATTCATCTCACGACCTATTTCTCTGAGATTGATTTGCTTCTAAGAGAAATAGTTTAAGAAATGCGCAATAGATGGTAGGCGTATAAAAACAATGTATAGACAGTGTGGACTATTTCGCATTTCGTGAATTATTACTCTTAAATTAGTTTGATTCTTTTGAGAAATATTCATGAAATGCCCAATAAATTACTAAAAGTACTCTCATAAACGATTTATTGCAGAAATAGATAACACATGGCAGTACATTTACTTCCTAGTCGTAGCCAGAATCTTGGAAAGTGAGGGGAGGTTAACAAATAAATGAATTATGTTACATAACTGAATTTAGTTTTCCAGTATGGACCTTGTTGCAAACTAAATAAATTTCTTAGACGACGAGGGGTATATAGCATATATATTACAAGGACCTGTAGAAAACTTCTTTTAATTCTTCAGACAGTTAGGTCATTGACCTCTCCCACCTTTTCGAATTTCTGACTACACATACGTATAATATAACTGACTATGCATCGTTACTTAATTGTGCAATAAATAATCTATAATAGTACATTTATTTGAAGAAATAAACTGAGTATAATTCTGTACTATATGATATCTATAACCCCGATATATATATGTATATATATACATATATAAATATATATATATATATATATATATATATATATATATAATATCATAGTCCCTGTACTATATAATATATGTAACACGCATTGGGAAAACAATTACACTAGTTTTCTGTAGGCCACACAACTTGATACCATAAACCCCCTGGGTTGGTCGTGTGGTCTGGGCCTTGAACTAGTTTTCTGTAGAGTCCATGTTGGATGACGAAATTCTGTTCTTTAGCATCCCTATAATTTGCCCCTTGGAAACCGAGTTACTGCTGACGAACTGAAATCGTTTGTCGTATTACCATTTATTGTGTTATTTATTTATTGCAAACATGTTCATATTCATAAAAATATCCCCTGCTATGTATAGCCTCCCATTTGCCAAACAATTTCTTTAGTTTTCTATATGGGACCAAACTGGAAAATGAGATTCAACATTGAAAACCAATTGGTTGCGATCCTCCCATTTGGTCATCGGCTCCAGGTTTTTGCAAATCTAGACAACACCTATGATATAAATTTACTACCCCTGTGTTGCTCACTTTGTAATATTTTTATGATAGTATTTTCATTTAATGAAATAATTAACTTATTATGTATATCGCAACCTATCGAATGGCTAGATTTTCGCTCGCCGAGCTAACATGGAATCCGCTGTCGCTGATATTGCTATCGATTTTCAAACTGTTCCTTTCTGGAAGTTAAATCCTGGAAGTTAAATAATAAGTTCTGGAATTAAATAATAAGTTTTGGAATTAAATACTATGGAATTTGCTGTCTGCAAACGCTTGCGAAAATAAGTTGCCAACGCCGCCAGATGAAAAGAATGAAGGAAATAGGGCGTGAAGAAAACGGATAGCAGAACCCATAGAAACAACTGAATAGAAAGGAAACTTACAAAAACAGAACAAAGAAACCTGAGAAATTTCAACCAGCTGCAAAAAGTAAGTAGAATGAATTAGAATCGATAAAAATCGAAATAGAACAAACAACTAAATATTAAATTGAAATATGAAGGAATCAACTTGTTTCAGAGACCGTATGAGCTTACTAGAAATCGATACAAACTGGAAATCGGAAACAGAGAGTAAGTAAAAGGCACAAATTGTAGGAAATTGACCGACATAGAAAGTAAATACAAGAGGTTTCCAAGCAGAAGGTAAGAAGGGAGAATGGTCATTAACAAGGGAATTAGACTTAAGACACAATAGAACAACTTTTCAGAAAGCCCAATTTGAAAATAGAATTAGGAAAAATAATTATTTAAGAAGATATTTTTATTATTTAATGCTGCATTCGCGATATTTTTATTTATTGTGACTACAAATGCTGTTTACGTTTTACAATTATGTGTTCATTCTTGCGAAGGCATCAAAAGCTATTACTTTATGAAGACGAGCCGAATAGCCCTTTTTGGTTGTGAAATTATATTCTCCTTCTTTTCCGAAGAGAAGGATGGTTCTGAAATTATTTATTGAATTCAAATAAGAAATCTGTTGTCTACGTGGCCATGGCTGTAATAGAGAAATTCGGTATTCTTGTGCTTCGGCATTCTTGCTTGGTTATACCGAAAAGAATCCCCAAATATCCGTAAAGAAATGTGGTAGATTTCGATTTTTCTCTGCGGTTTCAGTACATGAGCTATATGCGCAGCAAATTTCGGAATTCAAACTCAAGTATTTTCGGATATACACACCTAAACAAATCGCCTAAAATTCTCCATGTAAAAAAATGTGGATATTTTAGAATTTGTTCGATAGTAACTAAAGTAGCTGCAAGCAATTTTCAGCATTCAGGATTATCTGGAATTTACTGAAAGTTAGTTGCCGAGCAGTAGCTAGCAACAAATACCCGCGTTGCTCCAGATTTAAGACGCAAGCCTCTAATTACAATTATACGGGAACATACAGTGATTTCTCAAGAACCAAACAACCCGTTAACGATACGCCAGTTTAGATTAAAAAAAGTCTATCGTGCGGGCGTGATATGTCCTAAATTAGTATCTTAACACATCCTGGCCTGTTATGTGACCGCACATACGGCTACTCTAAGCCCAATGTGCGGTCATAATACGCTGTTGATCCGCTACGTGTGTGCACATGCTTCTGAATAAATGCTCCTATGCAAGACGCACCGGTCGCTATGTGATGTGATCTCAGCACAGGTGTAATATGCCCTAAATTAGAGCCCCTGGAGTATGCAATTTGGATACGCGGCTTTTGCAAACTCAAACTCAGCAGTATAGTCTTAAAAGCTAAGTACTGGTATAATTAAAAACTGACACATGATCAACTTTGTGTAATGGCCAATTAGATTTATCTGCATGATAAATTGAAAATATGTAAAATATATAAATATGTTAACTATGCAAGTGAAATGTGTAAATATGCAAACTAGTAAAATCTAGTATGTAACTAGTAAAATATGTAAACAGAATCACTTAATTGCCATACTATTATTATCATAAAATCTATGATATTTGCACAATATATAAATAAAATTTAATAAAGGAATTGCTACATTATAATTATGAACATGAAATTTATGAAGGAGGCTTCATATGGTAACAAATGATGTGTCACTTCATTTTTAAAGTACCTATTAGGCATTTTTATACAATTTTGCTCGTACAGTTACACGAATTAAAAAAACAACTAGAAGTGACAGCTGTGGAGCCGAAAGTAGAAGTACATAGTGAAACACCCACCTCCCTGTTGAATTTAATACTGAATCCATATCAGTCAACAGCTAAGCTATATTCATAGTCAATCTTGAGATATAGATGTTACAATGAGTTTTTAACTAAAACTGGAAATAGAACCGAAAGTGAAAATCATTTGTAAACACTGTATTTCCTCCAGAATTTTATATTAAATCCATATCAGTTACTTTCTACAGCCAATCTTAAGAAATATGTAAGAAACATATTTGAACCGGAAGCGGGAATCCTTTTTAAATGCCTCTGACTCCTCCAAAATTGGATGCTAAACTCATATCAGTTATAAGCCTAATCTGTAGCTTATTTTGAGAAATAAATGTTGAATATCACAATGTTAAACAAATGCAATGAACAAATTGACAATGTTGAAGATTGAATTAGATTGCAGACAATGGAAGATTGATTAGATTTCTTATAGAAGATGCATTATTGAGGATTGATAAGATTTCTTTAGATGTGTTATAATCGTCAATCACAACCCTTTATATTAGGCATAAAATATCCGATTTGTCATGAAGTTCTCTACCTTGAACGCTATTAGTCAAACACACACTCTTCCATATTAGTCACACTGAAGTAAGCGTAGCTTATAGAAAACCGCTTGGGCCATGTTCAAGTTCTGTTACACGTTTTCTCCCCAAAAAAATCAAGCAATATTGCTTCTACTGTCATATATAGTTACGTAAAGACAAGTATTGCTATGGATCAAGAATACGACCTTCATATTTTAACATATCTACATGGTTTGATAATTCCTGAATAGACATCACAATTCTTTCAGTGATGAGTGTAAGTCAGTCTATCTGAGAGACACTAAGACACTATTGTTCATCAAGGAGTTCAATTCTTTATTAAACAAATCGAAATTAAGATTAATAATTTTGTTAAAATGTGTCTTACAAGTAGTCATTGTTTATGCAATTAAATTTCAATACACCTGTGAAGAAATCAAGTATATGTCTGTTATCTTTGCTTGAACCCTCGCAGATCAAATTTAGCTGTCGTTAAAGGCACATACTATTTGTTGGCCTAAGGAAGGGTGCTTATATCTCCCTCGAAACAGTTGTAGTCATTTATCTGATATATGCCTATTTTCTCCAAGAAAAAGTAAATTTCTTGTAAGTAGCAGTTTTATTAACACTTTACAACAAAGTTGAAAAGTGTTTATGACTTTGTTCATTCTGTCTGTCTGTCTGTCTGTCTGTCTGTCTGTCTGTCCGTTAGCACGATAACTGCCGTAAAAATAACTTAATCAAAATGAAATTTTAGTATGTTGTTCAGACGGTCTGTAGGACCTATGGGAATATAAATGAATAACATCACACAATTAGTTTTGGATTGAACCCGGGTTGAAAAAATGAAATACATTGAGCCCTATGGGACCTAATTTTTCTAACATTTTTTAAGCGGATTTAAAATTCACAAATTGCTTCGAAAATCTTAGGTAATAGTCAAATTGTTCCATAAAATATATAAAAAAAATTCAGCTAAATATATTCAGTAGTTTTTTAAATAAAAATTAAAATAATAATTACACATCTTATATGAAACGATCACGTGACCATGATATGAAACGATCACATGACCCACTTCAAAATGAGATATGGCATCCATCTTGTTTCAAATTCGTGATTTTTTAAAGTTCTTTTTAATTCATATTGAGTGTTGTATCCATCCTAAAACTACTTTATTTCTGCTGAAATTCTGTGCATCTACATACTAAAACAACACAATGACAATATATTTGAGTTTAAATTCTCATTCAAATTTGATTATTTCTACAATTAAGCCTATTTTTCACCTATGTAAAATGTAAACAGCAAAATATGTAGAATGAGTTGTATTAGAATAACTGTATTTCTTTAACACAAAATAATTCAGTCCATGGAGTCTGCATGGCTGATATGAATGAAATATTAATTGATTTTATAAACAGAAGGACGATATTTTTCGATGAAGTTTTAAGCATAAAGTTTATGAATTGTAGCTCCATGGTCTTAATTTTTAAATAAAATAAATTATTATAGTATTGTGATGAATGAAATGGAGAAAGTTATGAATGAAATCCTGCTTTTATAGAGAGATTCAGGCGTGTTATTTTTTCTATGACGTCATTTGAATTAATTTCAGTTGTTTTCGATGAAGTTTTCAAATATAATAAATTATCGTAGTATTATGATAGATTTAAAAACATTACCGTGGAATGTATTGCATTTTAGAGATATTTAAACCACGCAATTTATATTTCAATGCCGTCTTTTGAATGAAGTTCATTTTTTTCAATGAAGGTTTAAGTTTTCAAATATAATAAATCAATGTAGTATTGTGATAAGTTTTAAAATATTACCGAGGAATGTATTGCATTTTCGACTTTTTTGAATAAAATTGCATTGAAGTTGGAAAGTGTTTCATAATCAATGCTTTAAGCATGATTGATCTTTCTTGTTTATTGTTATGGTATATCTGATTTGTTTTGTACCAGCGAATAAAATAACTCTCAGGACAATATCATAGACGTCGTTCAAAAGATATTTCGCAGTTTTGATCTTAAATAGGTAAAATTTTAACAAAAAGGAATATGTTCACTTTCATCAAAGTACTGAAGTTTACATTGCAATTATAACCAAATATAAGATCAAACTAGTACTTACAGTTATGTCATCGAAGTCAAGCAGCATCGGGCGCGGTTAGTACTTGGGTGGGTCACCACCTGGGAACATCGCGTGCTGTTGGCACATTTCGGGCGCGGTGGTTTGCGCGCTGGATTTGCACGCTGCCACAACTACCTTTCCGGTAGGTCGGACGGTCTGGGTCTCAACAACAACAACAACGCTGCCACAACTGCCGCCGTGTTCATGCAGAGTACGATCAGGTTAAACATGTGGGAGCGTAAGTCCTTCCGAGAGGTTGGTGGTAGAGGAAGGAGGGTACGGTTCCTGTGGATGACTCCCACACAGGTCCCGGTCTGAATTTGGTGGCACTTCCCGGCCTTCCAAAAGGTTACCTTACACCATTCTTGTAGGTCAGACGGTCTCGGTCTCAACAACAACAACAACTTACAGTTATGTGTCGAAAACTCAGACCATTCGACTGGCCCTAGGGCTTACAGTAGCAGTTTGAGTTGGCCGGTTACAATTATGTGTGTCGGGATACAAGAAAATTTAATTTTTCACAGGCAGCTGCGTAGCTATTAAAGTAATTAAGATACGTACATGATTTTTTATGCTATTTTATTTAATAACAATAATAAGTCTATAGACTATAAGCGAGATTTAAATGACTCAAAAAAAGTTTATATTTATTTTCCTACTATATCAAAATAATGGTTTGCTAGAAATGTGACGTATTAGGATTATCAAATTTTTACAAAATATAACTATTTAGAAATTTAGTTCACGTTTTCGTGAAGTACCTATACTATTTTTTTATTTTACTTACCATTATCCCCTCATTACTGGTATAGATTAACCGTATAATATATTAAATATTTGAGAACCAGCAAATACTTCCCTACTCTCCTTGTGGTAATTAGTTATCTGAAATCTCTAATGTAGCAAGAATTAACGATAAGGCGTTGGTCAATGTCTTGAAATACCGTTATAAATGATATCTCAAAGTCCAGAATAATAAATTACTTGTTTAAAATATTAAAGATCAAAACAGATAATTACATGGAAAGGTTTGTTATTGCACAATTAATTACACTATACAATGTCTGAAATCTCGCTATTAATTTAAGCTAATTTTCATCCACAAAAGAAATAAATTATGCAGTGCTTAAAGTCATTTGTCTAAAGTTCAGACACAGATAAATCCGTGTAACATGTCCCCTGTATACACTGAAAGACTCCTTTAAAGATCAGTTGTTATCGGCATTCTATTATTTGAGACTAATTATTCGTGTGTGACTCAAAATGAATAAATGGATATTTCAATTCGCTTGAAAAAATATTTTCACGGAATTGAAAAAAAAGAGAATTCTGCAATTGAAAATTTCTCTAAATGCCACACTGTAATTTGTAGATTTATTGTAAAAATAGGGCAAATGCTACTGGCCCTTTTTCAAAATGTGTCTGTAATGCGACTTTGATATAAATTACAATTTAAAAATTTAGAAAACTAAATATGTTCAAGATGAGCTATTAAGGGTCGAACATCACAGTGGTTAACTTAAGGGGATTGCACTCAGACGACAAGAGCTAGATTTCCGGCTCTGACCATACTGTCTTCGTGTTTACACAGAGTACGGGCAAGTTATATGTGTGTGTAAGTCCTTTCGATATATTTGTGAGTGGTAGGGAAGGATGGTACGGATTTTTCTCCCGAAATGAAAATGCTAGTCATATCGTCCCTTTTCATTTAAAACGTTAAGATATATTGCATCCGCAAATTACGTGAAAATTAGTGGTATATTTAAGGTATAATCTTAGAATATTTATCTGTATATCGGATTTTGCCTCACTGCTCAAGTAACTCTATTACAACCACTTAAAGTGATGAATGTATATAACACTACTTACTGTACAACAGGTTGTCACAAAATGGATGAGCTGTTTGCAACCATCAAACATGGGATGTAGACACCAACAAAACATGTACCTCTCCAATAATTTGAAATATCTTATATAATAATGCATTCTTTCCCAATACCAACAGGCACGGTAGCCATTGCCGGTCTTTATTTTGCTTGGCTAATACGTTATAGAATCATTAAAGTAGTGAACTACCGCTGCGTGCCTGTCCAAATATGGCTGATCGCTTAGTTGGAATCGTCCTATCCTTGTATTAAGAACGTTTGAGATGCTGTACAGCTAAGATCCCGGTGAGCCGAGAAAGATCTGTATATCCCACAGGAGAGAATAGATCTGTATGAAATACATATGAAAATCGTGTGTATGGTAAATTTTTATTACTATCTGAAATAAATCGATTAATATCGATATTATTGTACAGATCGCAGAAATCACAACGTTTATAAACCATATCATTCGACATATTCTTTAATTTATTAATAACTTCATAACTGTTGTTGATGGAGTATGAACCTTCTTTTTTGAGTCTTGCTATAACTGACTTCAGTACCATAAATAACCTTTTTATTAGCATTTGTTAAATATGATCTAAAACCAATGGTTACAGATCGAAATTTAGCAGGTTTCTTGTGTAATTTGGTATTAGTGTAAGATATGGTAATTTTATTCCCCCAATGCCAATATCAGATTTTTTGTACATGGCCTTTATAGTGTTTTTCTATTTCAGTTTTGGAATAATTCACTTGCTCATACATAGTTACGTCATTATAACTATTGTATAATAATTCGCAATAGTATTTCCTGCAAGTGAATGCGCAATTTGCTGTCATTTCATCGAGGTATGTAGTTACATAAATTTCCTGTAATTCCTCAAACTCATTTTTTCCGTAACTCGTAATTTCTACAATCCTTTCGTACTTTTTACACCAGTAATTTATTTCCTTCATTACATTGCATTTCCACTCGTTAAATACCTCAGTAGATAAACTGTAATTTACCGCTGTTTTGTAAATAAATCTATTTATATCTTGATCAAAAGAATGCACAACAAGGTCACACTCTTGAAATCTGAATTTAGCACCATTTTCAAATAAATATTTAATATTAATATTGATGACATTAAGATCTCCTGGTACCACATTTCCATGATCCCTATGTGTATATGTCAATTTATGACGTTTACAAAGACACTTTATTTCCAAATTCAAGTTTTGACTTATTTTATTGTAATTAAAAAATCTTCGACAAATAGGTGTCAAATAACTACATGATATTCCTATTTCGAATTTACTAAAAGGTAGTAATCCCTTACTTTCTTTCAATATTCTATTGAACGGTACTTTGTCAAAAGTTTTATTTTTATATTTCACAATAAGATATTCTTGAACTTGGCGTTTTTGTCTGCTATATACTAAATCCAAACCCAGAGATTTTGCTCTCAGTTTTATGTAATCACATAAAATTACCTGTATGACAGTATCTTTCCCAAATTTCTTTAAATATGAATCACTTTTACAATAACTCCAAATTCTCGATAGATATTTTGGTCTGACACCATACACAATGTTTTTGACCCACTTGTGAGGTATTTTAAAATCTTTATCATTATATTTTTTTACAAATCCTCTAATATAATCCTCTGTAAGTTCGTAGGTTATTTTCTTGCTTCTAACACCTCTTTTTTTACGTTTGTTGCTAACATAATTCTGTATTACAATATCTGATTCCAGTTTACCGTAATAGTCATTATTGTATTTTATGCCAAAACTTACAGTATTTAATCCATAAGGGTACAAGGTGTTTTTCAATTGTATATCCTTATTCTCCCACTATAGACGTTGTTTTAAATATATTAATAAATCTATAATAGTGATCTCCATTGCCTCTATTCCATTCTCAGCAAAATGTTTAATTTACATGGTCGTACCCCATTCCCTGTATTTCTAATACTTGAATATTAAACTTCTATGTAAATTAATTCTTATATTTAATTTGTTTTTTGTTTGTCCTATATATCCCTTTCCACAAATCCTGTATTTTATACTGTATATGCTATTGAATACTTTACAGAAAGGTAAATAAGTTGTGTTACTGCAAACCTGTTTTTTATTTGCTTGAGGACATATTTTGCATCTATTTGAAGGACACTTTTTATATTTGAACTCTACAATATTTTTATAATGAATCACACTCTTGTTCTTCGCATCACATTTAGCTTTACCTAAATCTTTCCAAGGGTATAGGTAAATGTAAATTTACAGTTCTTTTGCTTACCCCACCCCTTTGATTGTCGAAATGAAATAATTTTTTATAGTGTTAACACTAAGGTTACTTTTTATCGATCGTCTAATTCCCCTTAAACTAGACGACCGGGCTATCGCTGCACACGCATCGACATTGCCGGTAACTGATTTCTTACTATTGTTCATTTCATATATTAAAAAAAATGTTTATATCTATATATATATATATATATATATATATATATATAAGCACCCTAGTACATAATCGCATAAGACTATTTTCGAGTATAAAAAAGATGTTAATTAATTCAAAGCAACTCTCTCAATTGACTTTTCACACAATAAATTGATGAAAAAAGTCTATCTGAAATGTTAAATACACAGGCTTCCAAACGTTAAGCACGGACTGTAAAATCAACAAAAATGGAAAAGTAAAGCTTTGAGTTACTCATAATTGTACATGCAGGTAGCAAATGTGTTTAAGTATTAAATAAATCAAAAAGTCTGTACACAGATGAAAAAAAATATTTACTTTTCGTAAGTTATATGATGACGTTACATTTTGGTCACTAACAAAATGATGTTTAAAGGCAAACAAACCAAACGAAACTTAAATTAATGTGATATGTGACCACCCCGGACATTCACATAAAATTTACAACGATTTTCCGTGCTTTTAATGAGGTGATTAACTATCGCAGTTGCGAGTAATGGCCATTCCTTCAGTAGGACAGTTTCCAACTCTTTGAGACTGGTTAGAGGAGATAAACGTGCAGAGACAGCACGCCCGAGGGCATACCAAAGGTTTTCAATGGGACGTGGGAATACGCCGTCCACTCCATACGAGAAATGCCCCCTCTTTCCAGGTGTTCGGCAACGATGTTAGCTCGTTGGTGAAGGGCATTATAGTCCATAAAGAGGAAATCAGGACCAACTGCTGCAGCGTAGAGTCTTGCAATGGAGGTCTAGGACTTCATCCTGATACCGCGCAGCTCTCACAGCACCAGCTTTAAAAAATTGCAACTGTGTGTGATATCCCATTGAAATTCCAGCCAACACCATGACACTGTCACCTCTGACTGCATGATGTTCGATGCTGCTCTTGGCCTGATTGTGTGTGTCTCGTTCTCTCCAGACCCTTACACGCTTATCATATGATTCCAGGGCAAATCTGGACTCGTCCATGAACATGACGTTGCGCCAAACGGAGACAGTCCAATTGACATGCTGACGACATCACTTTAATCTTGCCCCTCTGGCTTGGACGATTAGTGGAACAGAAAAATGTGATATTCGGGCGTACAGTCCCTTCACGTGAAGCCTTCGGCGCACAGTACTGACAGATATTGCCTTACCGAGTGGCGCAGCAACCATGGATGTAACAGTTGTGAAGGTCACTCGTCGATTCCGCTTGGCTACTATAGCAATATTCTGATCATCAGAGAGGGTGGTAACCTTTGGACGACCAGGCACAGGTCTCCGAACAACTGCTTGAATTGTTTCCATAATCGAGAAATTACCGAATGATCAACGCCTAGGAAAATAGCGACATCTTTGATTGACTGTCCTGCGTCAATGCGTCCGACAGCACGACAGCGCTCACTATCTATCATTCGTCTTCTTTCAGCTATAGAAACCCGAATATCATCAAAAATAATCCTACAAAAGTTATAAACACTTCGTATTTGCATTTAAATGCACTTTCTCAGACCCTTCAGAATGCTGGCGTCTTTAACGACTGCCTGATTAGCAGATATCTGACAGTCAATCGTGATTGACTGTAACTTACGACATCTGCATACTGCCATCTACATCCGCAACGATTTTCAGCCACTCACATTCAAATACGCTTCCGCGAAATGAAAAGTTGCATTGCATTCTTACCTTTTGAAAGTGAGTGTATATGTAACTGTGAAAGGTCGATATCTGGCAAATGCCGATATTCTCCTGTGAATGTCAGCATTCACATAGTTGCTTATTGTATGTTCGAAATATTTCCTAAATATCATTATTTCTCACTTACACCGGCAAATGTCGACTTTCAGCCGGCACTTATGGTGAATGTTAAATAAAAATATTTTAGTTGCGTTAAGACAAAAATGCAGCTTTTCAAATCATACTTTATTATTAAAACATATTATGATATATGTCAAAATAGGAGAAAGCTTAAGTAACAGCATATATAAACAGACTATTGAACCTAAAATGAACAGTACATTCTCAGTGAGAAAAGAAAATAGTATCATTAATAAACTTACATAAATTATGTGATTAACGATATACAATCTCATTTATTGCAACAACTTAAACTGTTATGACACTTTGAATTGCACAAGAGTCCCTTTCTTTTACAACTGCATTTAGTCGTGGAACACTTATTTTTGCAATTACAGCGAGCCTTGCCCTCCACTCCTCGAATCAGTTGCAGCTGCTTCTCTCAGAGACATTTCTTGAGAAAAAATATCATCCATGGAAAATAACTTGTCTTTACAAATTACGAACTGCTTAAGGGTATAAATCTGCTTGAGGGTACCATTTTTGTTTGCTAATTTATAAAAGTCGGAGTCTTCTATTCTAACAACAATCGCTAACACATTTCGGGCATATGTACGACCACGGTCGACTTCAGGGACTTGTATTCGTATGGTATCACCAATTTCAGCGGGAGAAAATTTTCTTTTTGAGGTTCTTAACATTTCCGTTGCTTGCAGTAGAAGATTCTCTTTCGCGGCCGCTCTTTTTATAGAAATAAACTCGTGCTGTTCAGTCAGAGCTTGATATGAAAACGTGGTAGGTTGCAGCTCCTCGCTAATATTTTCCTCTGAAATATGGTTTTCGCTATGTTCACTGCTCAATTTTTTTTCAAAAGCATTAACAATTTCTTCGAGCTGTTTGTTCTTCGGTTCAATATTTACGATTTGCTCGTCAGGTAAAGATGACACTGTTATGCCTCTTTTTGGCTTAACGCCAAACACGGCTTCATAAGGAATTTGGCGTATTACATCGTGGCATGTTGTGTTCTTGGCAAATTGAACAAAGGGCAAACCACCTGACCATTTGTTTGTAACGTCATCGTTCATCCATGCAGTTAACATATTCTGTATATCCGGATTGGCCCTTTCAACTGAGCCTTGTGTTTGACTATGACGAGCTTTCCGTGAACTATCTTAACTTCTTTCCACATAGCGCATAGTTCAGATATGACTCGATTACATAATTCCATACCATTATCTGAATGCAATATAGCTGGGACACCAAATGTTAAAAATATTTGAAGAAGGTGATACGCTACTTCATCAGCTGTCTTAGTTTTCAAAGGTCGTAACTCGACAAACTTCATTAAATGACCTTGATACACCATTACGAACTTATATTCGTCATCCCTGTGTGACTGCAGGTCTATAAGATCGACTTGACATCTTGAGTTTAACTGCAAACTGACCATTGGTTTCACAACAATACCTTTTTTAACTGCACTATGTTTCATTTGACATTATTTACATAAATTTAAATACAACATTACAACTTCATATGTGATATTTTTGTATTTAACTTGAAATTATTTAAGCACACGTGTTCTTCCCCCACGGCTTATTCTGATGTGAGTTTCAGAGAGTATACTGAACAATTCCTTATTGGTAACATAATTCTGTATATTCGCTTCTCCTGGATTTAATGGCACAATTAACTTCTCTACATCATTAATTTTTTAAATGCCAAAACGTTTCAATCGTCTATAATCCAAAGGTGCACTGCACTTAGTTTGCGCAGAAATCACTTCAGAAAGTATTTTAGGGTACATTTCTTGGGAAAAATAAAATCAATTGTCTTCTGGTTTACTCGCAATCAATGCATGTAACTTTCCAAAAAAAGATCACGGTTCACTGCAGTAGCCATTCAATATAAATTAAGGTATCGGATAAAAAATAAAAATTTAGCAAACATTGCACGCACCAGCAAACCTTACATAAGACTAACAAACAGCAGAGTGTTAGAGTCTAACAAATAGATGCCACGTGACCTCAATCGCGGCAGAACAAAGAATTGGGCGTTTTCGTCGCCTCTCTGGCTGTGGCCTCTCCGCCTTCTCGTTCGAACCCCACCAGAGATTATCAGTGCTTGTCGGCATACACCGGCGATAATCAGAATATGTAAGGATATAACTAAATATTCGGTCTTTCACCGACGTATTTGGTATGTTGTTGTTGAGACCCAGACCGTCCGACCTACAAGAAAGGTGTAAGGTATCTGTTTGGACGGGCGAGAAGTGCCACCCAATTTAGACCGGAACCCAGTGGGGGAGGCATCCACAGGGACCGTACCTTTCTTCCCCTACCACCAACTTCTCGGAAAGACTTATGGATCCACATGTTTAACGTGATTGTACTCCGCATGAACACGGCGGCAGTTGTGGCAGCGTGCAAATCCAACTCGCAAACCACCGGGCTACCGCGCCTGAAAAGGGCCAACAGCACGCGGTGTTCCCAGGTGGTCACTCACCCAAGTACTAACCGCGCCCGATGCTGCTTGACTTCGGTGATCTAACGAGAACCGGTGTTTTCAGCACGGTAGGGCCGTTGGCCCGTATTTGGTATGTAGAAAACCCAGACCACACGAACAACCCAAAGGCTTATGGTAGCTTACTGTGTGGCCGCGTATTTGGTATGTGTCGACATTCATCGGAGAATATTGACATTCTCTAATTTCGGTCTTCAGGGTAACATATATACGCATCCAGGTACTAGAGAAATTCTAATTTGTACCCAATTGCTCATATGTTGCAAGCATGCCTCTCTGTCTGGCATTCGATCGCACCCTGTACTAACTTTGATCCATAATAAAATAATAAAATGTTGTCTTAATCGAAATTTTGTGCAATAATATCTATTTCCTTGTAAATAATTAGAAATACATTATTTTATTTGAATGTTTTGACACATGTCATTTTTATGAAAACACATTTAAATAGTAATGTAAATTTTTGCTATATAAATTCATTCTTTAACTGTAGATAATAAAATACAGTACAATTTTATCTTTTTGGTCGGTTTTCGTAAGTAATTAAATGAAGATTTTTTTTATCTCGAATGTTTAGGACACATGCCAAAATATCTACGTCCCATTTAGAAACACCCGCGACTTTCTACGTTAGAAATTAGCGTGTTAAATCGGTATTTATATATATATATATATATATATATACATATATATATATATATATACATATATATATATATATATATATATATATATATATATACTATCAGTCATAATAACATACATATCAGGTAGGACAGGTTTTAATAGTGTAGAGCAGGAGTTTCCAACTTACAAGTGCCCGAGTGCCGCAATCGAAACCACCTGTCTAGTGGCGGCCCGCAACGTAATCAGGACCATGCCCAGGAAATTTTAAGTGGGGGGGGCGTCAATATGAATATAGTATGTACTATGATATTTTTGATAATTTCGGGAGATGAACCTCCAACCCTCCCTCCCTTCCAGCTACGACCTTGATCATAATTGGCCAACTTTCAACAAGTTATACAAAACAAAAACAAGTATTGAATTGCGAATCAAGTAGGAAGTTGGCATTTTAACACCTTTAATTGCATATTAAAATTGTCCAGACTAAAATAATTTTACTTTGATATCAAGTATACAGAAATTTAAAATTTACATAAAACCCTAAAAATTACAAAAGGAAAAAAATCTTACGTAAAAACACACAATATGTTTAGTAAGAAAATTGAAGTCGGTCTGCTGCAACCAGCAAAGAACGGATGTCCACCTCATGCTCTGTTGTTGAGAGTCTCAGATGAAGTAGAGGAGAATCTGTCAGGAGACTTCTATTGTGGTTCTTGATGAATTTCAATGCAGAAAATAAACTTGAATACTTTGGAATACTTTGGAATACTTCGGAAAATTACAGATTTGATGTAATTTTTCGAAAGAAAACGTGAAAAAAACTGGTTAAACGAGTCAACGGACGAGTTCACGGACGGGGGGGGGAAGAGGAGGGGCAGGGTGAAATAGAACACTAGTGGACGCACTAATTTTCATGGAAACCGAGGAAAATCAAATTTATTCGCGAATGAACAGCATTTGAAACCTATTCGGATTTTCACAGAAACTTTTTACTCTAAATAAGAGCATCTAATGTGATGCTGCAAATTATTTTCCCAGAAGTCTTCGCCGGCCGCCAGTTGGAAACCGCTGGTATAGAGTCTTCTACTGGCCATTACATCACAATATAATTACATAAAAGTCACATGTCATAATAGCTATATTTTATATTTCTTTACAAGTCAGTGTTTTTTACAAGTAAGATTAAATACAAGTAAGCTTACATTTACAAGTTAGATTAAATATCGACAGAAGCTTATTTTGCAATAAATTCAAGCAATGTTTTTAAGTATATTATTTATTTTAAAAAAAACAGGTTCTATTGATAGCAAAACTGCTTTAACGGCCGGAGCCAGCCGTGGATTACCACTTGTAGGGATCGGATTTAGTCGAATAATCGAATAAATGTTTAAATAATATTAAAAATGTTTTCAAATTTTTTTCTGCGTTTCGATCAATATATATTCCGATTCAAACGTTGTAGAAACATATCTAAGGAAAATATTTCCTGAATATGTGCCTGCAGAAGAAAAATGGATGGGGGTGGGGCATTTTGCGCATTGCGTGCTGATCCTCGCTGATATAACTGAAAAAAATGCCTTTTTCCTAAGAACTGTAATTGATAATGACAAGCTAACTCATGGTCGTTGTCGATGACAAATGTTCCAACACTGGGGTATTTTTAAATGTGGTTGAAGTAGACTTGAAATACAAAAAGAACGTTGATAAAAAAGGACGTTAATATGGAATAATTTATTTTATATAATTTATTTTTGCGGTATAAAAACATATGATGTGGGTAACTTATGATTCTCCATACACATCTTGATAAGTTATTTTGATATAATTAGATATTCATTTTACAATATCTTGTTTGAAACTGATTTTTAAAAGAATTTTATAGACGATTCAATCTGGGACAACTGGGACTTCAATTTTCTCTTATGGATTTTTCTCTCCGTTGGTTCCTTCTTATTTTCCCCTTACATTATATAACATTAGCCCATAGACTGGTAGGACCCTCATGTAGCCCTCATTGCTCCTTCTTCATTGACCTCAACAATCTGGTGTGAGCTCACTGGCTGTAGATGGTTGGGCGTAACGGCCTAGGGACTCAATCGCCACAAGGATCAGATGCCTTTTAAAAGAAGCGTGGGTCACTTTATTTATTGCTCCACATAAATTAGTTTGAATTTAGTGTCAATGCGTGAAATCAGCGTGTGTCGTTATCAGCAGCTTCACTGTTATTACTTCGACTTCAACCTGCACTTATTAATCTTGGTACATCACAGCATCCGAAATTTAAATATTTCTAACATCGTGCAAATCTATTAGCATAGGCACGATGACAAAAACTGACATTTGGGGCGTATACAATTGAAATTGAAAGTTAGGCGGTACTCGGGTGTAAAAAGGCTTGGAACCGTAATCGCAGCACGATAACTTGCTATTTAAAAAATTACAAATTTCCGCGGATAGTGACACTTACAGTGCTGCAACGAAGCCAACATCAAATTCATCATAATTGACTTCAGGCTATATTAGTCTGAAACGTTCAAATTTATAATCACATTACCCACCTATAGAAAACTTTGCCAAAGTTAAAAACTTGACCAAATTGTTGCCAACAGCATCCATGGATGATATATCCCATCCTGACGAAAATTAGTAAGCACGAAACCGGTCCACATATACTCTTATCTGTAATAGAAGCGCGAACCTATCTATTTTATATAGTCTTCAAATGAACGAAAGATGACACTCAAAAGAGAAACGGTGCATACGTTTTCAGTTCTTTTTTAAATCAGTTGAAAATTTGCATATTAACAAATTCGACTAAACTCAGTGATATGAAAACCATAATAACGCTTTACTGCTTTCGTCAAACAAAAACAAACTCTCATTAACGGATGCGACAAACTCGTTGTACGCTTTTATGAAGCTAATTACCATAATAATAACTATTTACATCCAAAAGGGGTTGACAGCAGTAATTTATAAGCGTGGTTGGCTTTTATGTTTACGCCATAAAGAGTTGTTGAATATTAAATGCGGTTTTACTGATCCTGAAAAAAGAAATGCGAAGTATATATTGGCTTACTGCTTAATGTTTGAAAAGATGTAATGTTTAATGCCATAGGGTTAGCGAGCCGTTAAATCTTTGGAATACAGCATTTAGTGTTATTGACGCCTGGAAATAAATTTCAGAACATATTTCACCGAATTGTAAGATCATTTTGTGATATTAGAAACACAGTTATTTCTGTGTTTTATGTTGTATAAATGCTAAAGATACACGTATTGTAATCGGTTTGTTTGTGTGCCTGTCTATCAAATAACACAGTACAAACACCAGCTGATATTTTTGAAAATTCCATACATACCCCCTCCCACACACACACATCGAAATACAATACAGTGGGATTTACTACATTTCGACTTTTCCCTGGTGAAAGTCGTTATATATTCTAATACAGTGAAACTATTCTAAAGAGACTCTCGGAATATCGGTCTGGCAAAGGTGGTTTCTGAGTAGAGAAAATGTATAATAAGCAATTTCTGCATTAAATACACAATAATAAATAGTATAAAAGTTATAGAATAGTTAAATAATATCTTATTACTTTGCATATACATCATACTATGTATATAAGGAAAGTATGGTGACGGGGTCGAAAATTCAAATTCGAGTTTTCGATGGGAGAACACTTTTCAAGCATCACTAAACACGAATCAAACGTTTTTGAGATGATGTTTGTGTGTGTGGGTGCGTGTGTGTGGGGGACGATATCTGACGAACTAATAGAGCGATGCGTATAAAATTTGGTACAAAATTACAATCCGTGAATATTTGAATCCTGTTGTTTTATACGTAATCGGATGTTCAGAACCTCCCTAAATTTTCGAGTGAAATATTGAAAAAATCATTAAAAAATCAAAACAATTAATAAAGTTGTGTAAATAGGCATTTTTTAAATAATTATTTTTAGAAAACGACTGACATAAATTTTAGAACGCTATCATGAACCGTTCTCAACAATTGCACATTAAATAAACTATAAAAAATAATCATATAAAGTAAAAAAATCATTAACTATTGTGACATGTGTTCACGCTTCATAAGTAATATTATGAGATAAATGTAATGACATCAATCACCTGGATCTAGCTCTTCCCATTCATGAGAAAAGGTACTTTGGGTGATATTTTGGTATTTAGACGCCAATACTCATTTATCTGCTATAATAATAACTTATTTATCTCCATAACGCTTGGCGTAATTTGAACGGAATGTCGCCAACTTGGCGACTTTTTTAAATATTGCCAAATTGATAAAAATGACGCTAAATCAATGAAAATGATGACTAATTGATGAAAGTTCAATATCTTTGATAAACATAAAACTGGACTACAACAATAATCCTTTTCTCGGTCAGTCCGTCTGTACGGCTTGTCGAGAAATTTAGCGGGACGTTGCGAATTTGACGACTATTTTAAATGTTATCAAAGTGACAAAAATATCGTCAAATTGATATCAATCACACCAAATGGAAGTAAATTCTGATTTCCGTCATATGACTGGCATATCTTCTAGTACATATGGAAGGCTCTCTTCTCTGTTTGTCTGTAACACTTGGTTATACATTTGACGAACTTGGCGAATTATTTAACAAATTATCGCCAACTTGGAGATATTTAGTCCAAAAATGACAAAAATATCGTCAAAATTGCTAAAATGACGCCTTGTTGATGGATTAATTATTAAAATATTTTAATATATGGACAATATCGCTTATTGAGGATGTTATCAATATTGATAACTGTTTAATTTAGAGTTACGCGAAATATAAGGTAATTATGTATTTGGAAATAGTTTTACAATTTATCATCCGGAAAATCGCCAAATGTGCAATTCAACGATAAAAACACAGTACTGTGGATCTTATACATTATTTTTAGCACTTTAGAGCGTAGTTGAAAAGTGTTTATGACTTTGTTCATTCTATCTGTTTATCTGCCGTTAGCACGAAAACTGCCGAAAAAATGATTTTATCAAAATGAAATTTTAGTAGGTTTTTCAGACTGTCTGTGGAACCTATAGGAATATAAATGAATAATATCAACCAATTAGTTTTGGATTGAACCCGGGTTGAAAAAATGACATACATTGAATCCTATGGGGCCTAATTCTTCAAACATTTTTTAAGCGAATTTAAAATTCACAAATTGCTTCGAAAGTTTTAGGAAATTTTCAAGTTATCCCATAAAATACATAAAAAAATGTCAGCAATATATATATTAGGTAGTTTTTTAAATAAAAATTATTTAATATAGGAATAAAAACAAATCCAATTAAATTCTGACTCTTGTTATATTCTCCAGAAAGAAAAAATAGATATATTTTATAATAACTATCTTTCCAAGAGTTCAATTTTTTTTTTATCATACCCATCAGTAAATTATTTTCGAAAATCATATCCAAATAGGTCATATAGTACGAAAGATAGAATCGATACCGTTATAAGTAGAAATGGGTGAGTAACACTTTTCTCGAATTCGAGGATTCTAATCAGGTTGTGTAGAGTTAGTGATTTTGTCGCCAACGTTAATTTGACGCAAATGAGCGCTGTTTTGTAAAAATGTTAAGATGTTACATAAAATAGTTCGTCACTTCTGCTGGACTGTCAAATTGGGGGCTGCAATCAGAAATAATTTTGCCACCTGCAAACCCAAGAGGCTTTTTATATAACAAGAAATTTATACATTTTAATTTTCTACAATTTCTGGATGAAATTCTAGCACAAATTTAATGTGTTTATGTTTAAGTGTGATTTTCGACAAGGGGAGGCGTGTTAGCATGCATTTAATCAGTATTCCTATTTTTCAAATGTTTATAAAATGTATTTAAACTTTAACTGTTATTAAATTTATTTTCTAATCTACATTTAAACGTGTTTTAATATTTATTAGCTGCGGAGGCTCTTTTTCAGCAACTACAGCAAATGAAATAATTCGCCGAGAAATAAAATAGAAAAAATTTCCTATTGAGAAACATGTTCACTTTTCATATTTGATACCATCCGATAAATTTGGTGACATCATTCTCGTGGATCTAGCTCGTTCAGTTCATGACAAAAGATACTTTAAGTAAAACTTTTGTATTTGAACGTCAATAGTCATTTATTTGCTGTAAGAATAACTTACTTCTCCGTCCGTAACACTTAACGAGACTTTGGGAACGAATTTGGTGGAATGTCGCCAACTTGGCGACATTTTTAATTGTTGCTAAATTAACAAAAATCTCGCCAAATTGATAAAAATGACGCTAAATCAATGAAAATGACGACTAATTGAAGAAAATTCAATATTTTAGAAAAAATATAAATATCTACTATAAAAATAATCTATTTTTTTTACTGTAAGAGCAGTAAATTCATTGCATTATATAAGGAAAGTCATGTGCTGCCCACATCAGATTTTTTTATGTATATTCTGTTTATCTAAATTCTGAGCTAACACAATTACAATATTTTTTATTTTGAATGATGAAATATTCATTGATTTTACATACAGAGGCAGACTACTTATATTATAATGGCGTTATTTGAATAAAGTTCATTTAGTGTAACTAGCATGGAGTTAGAAAGAAGGAGATAAAACTCCTACGGCAGAAATGTTTAAAAATGCCATAATGTTTTGAGAATTATATGTAGGTGTCGCTAGTGCTAGTAAAGTGGCTGCTATTGTTTATTGACGCAACAGAAAGGCGTAGTATTTTGTATATGTATTTTTGATTAGTTTTAAATTAAGAGTTAACTAATTATGTGTATAATTAACCAGTGTTTTTTCATAGTAGTAGAATAGTGTATAGAATCTATGGAGATAAAAATAAATTGAAAGGTAAAATAATTTTGAATGAGTAGGAATATTCGTTATTGTTTCAGTTCTAACTTGCATTGCGTTTATTATTTATTTTTACAAAACTGACAGTTTAAAAAATATTTTAGGTCTTTAGCCATATAAATTCATGCCATGCATCTTATCCCAGCGCCACCTAAATTATTATCTTACACGATATTGGCGTTTTCTTAATGTGAAGTTTTAACTCCTTACTTTTACCTCCATGGTTACTGGCATTGTATTTTTTATTGTATTTTTTGAAGTTTTAAGTTTTTAAATACAATAAATTAATGTGATATTTAAAAAAAATATCAGCACTGAATGTATCACAATTTAGAGACGCTTAAATAAAATTACATTTCCATTTGGAAAGTGTTTTATAATCAATGCTTTATGCATGATTGAACTTCCTTGTTTTACTGTAACAGTAGTAAATTCATTGCATTATATGATGAAAGTCTTGTGCTGCCAACATCAGATTATTTTTCCATCTATACAGATTTTACAAAGTGATTCATTAGGGTATGTTTCAATTTTAACACACTAAACAACACTAAAAGATACATCTAATCAACGTATAAATTAACCATATTTATCAACACTAAAGAAAACATCCAATCAACATCTAAAGGAAATATATTTATCAATGCTAAATGAAAAGTCTAACCAGCATCTAAAGGAAACATTTTTATCAACACTCAAGGGAACATCCAATCAACACCTAAAGTAAACATCTTTATCAACACTAACAGACACATCTAATCAAAATCTAAAGCACACAACTTTATCAACACTACCGGAAACATCTGCCGCAAATCTGTTCAAATTCTTGCATATGCTGATGACATCGATATCATAGCCAAAGTCACTAAAGATCTATAGGAGGCCTTTCTTGCCTTTATAAGTGCTGCTGAGAAAAGGCCTCTGAAAATTAACGAAAACAAAACTATATACATAACTTTTAACAGAATTAAGTTTTTTCCCTTTTGTATTTGAGGTTGGTTTGTACAAATTTGTATCTGTCGAGCATTTTAACTACCTGGGCTCTCATATAAACTGTAAAAATAATAATAAAATCCCAAACCAAATTATAGCTGTAAATATTTTCATAGATTCTGAAGTGTTTTCAGATCCCACCTAATTGGGAGAATTACAAAAAATACAACAAAATAATACTTGCATTCACCCACATTCATTTTAACAAAATTACAACAAAATATTCATAACAATCATCATTACCACATTCACATGACTTTCACAGGACATGATTATAAAGCTATTTGCATCTTTGAGAAAAAAATCCGCAGTATATTTGGTGAAATTCGGGGAAATGGTATCTGCAGAGGAAGATACAATTTCAAACTATACAAGTTATAGTATAAAAAATCTGATGTGAGCAGCACATGACTTTCCCTGCAGACTTATTATATTAACGTTCTCTTTATTTTAATTTAATTTGTTGCACTTATAATTCAATTTTCGTTCTCATTCGGTAACCGGGCTAATTTTCAAAGGTGGCGTAGGGAAAGTACGAAAAACTAAAATATCTCGAGAACGGCTAGTCCTAGTGTAATGGGGTTGGTCTTATTCTTTTCGTCGTTAGAAATTACGTATTAAATCAGCATTTAATGGATATATTTGAGTATACCTAGTTTTTAGTTTACATTTGGACGATTTTTGCGGGCCATTTTGCAAAAAAAGGCAGGTCATTTTTTTCCGAATCGTACCAAAATCTAATCAGCACCAAGGTCACCCACAAGTGACTCATCTACCGAATTTTGTGAAATTCGGTCCATCAGTTTTTCAGTTAGAGTGGATACAAGTTTTTGCGGGCTATTTCGCAAAAAAAGGCGGGTTCTTTTATTCCGAATCGTACCCAAAACTAATCAGCACCAGCCCCGCCCACAAGTGACTTACCTACCAAATTTTGTGAAATTCGGTCCATTAGTTTTTTAGCTAGAGTGGATACAAAATCTGCACAGACAGACACACAGACAGACACACAGACAGACACACAGACACACTGACAGACACACAGACACACACACAGACGTCACGCTAAAAATAGTTTTTTCGTATTCTAGAGGTCTCGAAACGTGTAGATCCGTCGAAAACTCGAGTTGTGATTTTCGGCATGATTCCAATACTTTCCCTATACATTACCATGTATTGCAGGGAAAGTAATACTCTGATGTAATCAAGTACTACATTAACATAAGCAGGATGAAATGGGCAGGACGTTTTCTAAGAATATATAACACCAGTACAACAAAGAAAAATTGTATGTCCATTGAGATCAGTAATAAAACTAGAGGAAGACCGAAGTTGAGATGGATCAATTGTGCAGACGAAAACTGTGTGCTAAATATGAAAAAAAAATTGAGAAGCAATGCTCCATGGGATACAGCTTGGAAGGAACTGAGGAATGTAATGGCCCCCAATGGGCTGTTGAGCTATTGATAATGATGAGTTCATTTCTTTCTTTCACCAGAGAAGATGATTTTGTACTAGTTTTGTATTTTAACGCCAAAGTTATACGAATAGCTATTTATTTCACGGGATATTCATTAACAGTGCATTATGATGAGCAGTTTGTTCGTGCATACGACTTAACAGGGTGACTCAGTATATGACAGACCTCCTGTTAATTCTCATCATTAGACAAAATCGGCAAATTTTAATATACGATATGTTAATTCAATGCCAGAATCATTGTTCTATGGAACTTTGGCACCACTAATTCGCCATAAGTAGTTGCATTGCGAAGTGACAGACATGTGCTGCCCACAATATGTTTTTCTTAAGTTTGCATTCATTAAGGATATACCGTAATATCTTACCATTAGTTTCTTCTCTATGTAGTACCACCACGGACATACTTTTGGAGACTATTTTTGTGCTTTTTTCAACTTATTATATTTTAAATGTGCTTTTATCGATATTAATTGACATAGTTGAATTTCCCCGTTACTATAGCAGTAGAACCAGTGGACGTTGATACGCAAACAATTTGCCGATGGTGAAAATTCACAACAGCATGAAATAAGGAACGTATGCACATATCTGCAATAGAATCGATATCCTATTTTTGAAATCACCCCCTATAGACGGGTTCTGTAATTACGAAAGTGCTTGATGCAGCTTAGGTCATTTTGAACTCAATAAGAAAACTGTGAGACCAGGAGACACCATATGCAGTTTGGATGTTTACGACGAAGCAAAGCGCAGACTTTTAGTCACCGTTTTATAACAGTCTTGACCCAAAAAGTCATGACCCAATAAATGCACGCCACACAAATTGCAGGTGTAGTTGGGGCAAAGTATCATTGGACCAATATTTAAACCAAGCTTCATTGAAAACTGAAAGAGCCAATAATGCAGTGATACGACATCGCACTGAGGGACATCCAATGAGAGCAAGAAGGGCGTATCTGAATCCCAGGCCAAATGATGTGGCTACAAGAAGGAAAGGCAGCGAATGTAATTCAATGATTATTCAAAAACAAGAGAGAGAGAGAGGTCGTGATTATTAGAGCAGTGTTGTTAAGAGAGTCCTGTTTTCAAGCAGTGTTATTCATTTTGAGTTTTAAAAATGTAATAGAAAAAGACGAAGTCTGACTCCAAATGTCAGAAAATCATCGGAAAAGATGACGGCCATGATGAGCGACAGACTCGAAATACACAGATATGTGCCAGTCTTCATTTTGGTCCATTTTTGATTTTTGGAATACGATTCAAAAGGTCGGGTATCACACGGTGCTTTTCTTCTCTTTAAGCGTTTTGTTAAAATTGCTGTAATTTTAATTATAATAATAATAGAGGTGTGCATAAATGATAATTTATTTCAAAGGTTAGCATTGTGGATATTAATGTCTAGTGTTTTTGAATTTTAATTGTTATGTTAAGGAACTCGTGCAAAGAGGTAATGGGTAGTTTTGCGGGTACTATAGCAATGTAGGAATGATTCACAACCACGTTATTCCAGCCATATTCCAAATTATAAAGGGTTTCAATTTAGTTATTACCACAAAAAATAAAATTAATAGCAGCACAAAATAAATAAGGAAATGTTAAATCCTTCTCAAAATGTGAAAACGAGTAAAATATCTGGTAATGTTCTCCAAATCCTTTTTTTTCTCCTTTTCAGTGCAGTTCACCTATTTCATTAGCTGGTACTCTCTTCGGCTCATCGTCAACAGATAAGTACCATTTAAGGCGTTTAAAGATGTGACATTCAGTGGGTAAATCTGTCCTTTTTACATGCCTTAAATAGTTCAAAATAAAAGTAAATTCAATACTTATGACCTTTTATGTTCCAAGAATACGAGAAAAAATATATCATGTCTGTATATGTATTCAAAGCCATTTATAAAAATATCAGCCCAGTCAATGTCACGTTAGATGATGATATCGCAAACTCAAATCGAGAAAATAATTTACCAGGCTTAATAGTTTTCTCAGAACAGCATCACACTTAGCAGCATTTCGATTTTGTACACGTTTCAACAGTAAAAGTTAATTATCCCAATAATGAGCGCCTGAAAGAGAAAAGGCGTTGACAATGATAATTAATAATCACGCTTGACTTTTATGTTGAGTGAATAGCAATTACACATCGTAAAACGAAAGAAATGTTTCAGCAATCACAAGTTTGAAAAATGACGTAGAATGAAATCCATTTCTGTAAGAAGTTCGGAAATGATAATTTCAAAATATTAATTTACAGAAATACTTTAAAATATATGCCCTGAGCTGCCAGATGAAGAATTTCAGCTGCACTGTAGGATATAGAGTGTTATATTATGAAAAATTGCCCTTGTCACGGGCTCTCTGACATACTTGGCAACAATATTAATAGCAAGAGTTTAGAGTGACATTTATTGATAAATGTGGTACAATATCGATAAATTAGCGACATTTGGGAAACTTCGAAAGATTAGCGGCAATTTAACACATTAGCTGACTTGTAAGTCATCTGAGATTCACAGTAGCATTGTTATTGAGTCTCGTTGCAGGCAAAGTGTTAATATTTAAAAAAAATTTATTTAATTACTGAAATAATCTATGGAAGCTATTAATTTAATTTCATTGATTTGAAATACAGCGCATTTTATTGTTTATGGAAAGAAATGTTTATTATCATGTATAGGATAGTGTAGAAGACCCAGACCGTCCGACTCGTCCAGAGGACTAAGAGCAACTATTTGGACGTCCGGATGTATAGGATAGTGTGTAGTACATAAAATACCATCACTTTCTTAGGTTTCAGAAGAACAATTAAGTTATGTTTGTGGTTTTATAGTAATATTATTAGCCGCACGAGATGCATGTGCATTTGTCATCGGATATTTTAGAATCACAAGCACTGGGAGCGGTCGAATGGGAGAGAATCCTATAAATAATTGTATGCACGCCTGTCGTATACGTTTACTTATTGTTCAATTCCGTTATCTTTGTATGCCTGTTACATTTGGCGACACTTTAACTAGCGAAAATTTTGGTTTTTTATCTCCAATTTAAAGTGAATTTAAAATCTCAAAATGACATCTAATTTAATTAAAAATCCACGGCGACTTTATTATGTAGAAATTATTAATTTTAAAATATTGATTAAAGATAGAGAGTTTCAGTGTCCATGGGATATATACGTCTTATAAGTGTTTCTAGGGATAGTAAAATATTTCAGTTTTGTCTCTGTGTCGCACAGTAATTATATTTTGTTAGGTGGTTGTTGTTGTTGAGACCCAGACCGTCCGACCTACCAGAAAGATGTAAGGTAACTGTATGGACGGCCGGGAAGTGCCACCCAATTTAGACCGGAACCCAGTGGGGGAGGCATCCACAGGGACCGTACCCTCCTTCCCCTACCACCAACCTCTCGGAAGGTGTTAGGTGGTTGTACAATAATTGAAGGAAATGACCAGTGTAAGTGAGTGGACAACGTATATGGATATGTCTAGGTATGTGTTTTTATCCTAAATAAAGATAATTTTTTCAACTCCGAAGACGGTTGGTAACGTTAATAATTTGGTTTATTCCATATTTTCTATTAAATTTTTATTTTACTGTTTAAATACTCTACTTATGGACTAATTTATCTACACTCATAAAACCCACCTGAAAAATCACTATCATCGAAGTTCTCTTGTAGTACCAGCATCTGTAGAAGAATTTAGCCTTTTAACACATTTTTACTTTTTATTTCATTTTCTAATCCATAAAAATGAAACTTAATTTACGCTATCCTCAGAAAAATTAAATGAATATGAATGTGGTATATAGCAGATAGTACATCCTACAAAATTAAGCCATTTGGTTAAATAAAATAGGAGACAGGCATCCTACAAAATTAAGCCATTTGGTTAAATAAAATAGGAGACAGGCATCCTACAAAATTAAGCCATTTGGTTAAATAAATTACTAAATCAGAAGACTATTTTGTAATAAAACAAGTAAAAACGAATCGATCAATTTCATAAAGCTCTGCCATCAGTTTTGAGTATTCTGTCAATAAATCTTATCACCACTCTCATTACAGGTAAAGCCCGTAATCACACTATATTATTGCCCAAATCAGAATCGTCAAATTTCAGTGGGTGACGAACTGAATGTGATGGGTACAGTCGATTGGATTTGTTATACATACGTTTGTCAATATTTTACATTATCATGTTTTTCTCATAATTATGGACCATAAGTTTTATTTCAAAGATATTAAGATATTATTTCTTATTTCATTAATAAATGTATGAAATATAAATGCAGAACTTTACACATTGAATGAGATCTTTAGGTTTCTGATGTGATAAAATAGGGACGTTAGTTTTATTTCATTGTAAAATAAGCAAGAATAAGAGAACTATTAGTTAGATTCTACCACATATACGATTTTAATGCATAAACTGGGCGCGTCCAGCCGCCGAATGAAACGAAAAATCAATTAAAACTTTAAATTCCGTGAACTTTCAAGTAATTATCCATGTTCTTTTGTGCAATTAAATGAGTTAGAAATACAAGTTAGATTTAAAAAATCGGTCTCCTTTTCGCCCTGCTGTCGTCATTTTCCGGAGAGTTTTGGAATTTCTCTGCCCTTAAAAATCTGTAGAAGAAAAATTATTGATATATTTTAAAAATCTTGGATATTAAGTTACTTTCAAATTACTTTTAAATGCAGTTTGAAACAATTGACTTCACAAATTAAAGATGATATCTTTTAAGAAGGGATCCATATTTTTTTACTTTTTACAGATTTTTCGCAAATACTTGATTTGTAAACATTTCAAATAATCTACATTAAAACAACTCTGAGACTCTAGGATAGTTTTCATAGATTGATGCGATATACTTACAAACAAATTATATTTATTTATAGTAGAATATATTCGTGAACTGTAAACTTTAAGAAGTCCCGCCTATTGTGTGTTTCTATCTGTGAAATTTGACCAGGAGCTATGCGGAGCTGGAAAAGGCAACAATGCATTTCACGTAAGGAGCAAAATGCAGAACTACTCAGAATAAATGAGAACGCTGAATTCTATTTTCTTGGTAAAAAGCTAACAAATCATTTTTTGTTTTTCTGCAACAAGGAAATATTGAACTTTCAATATGCGAATTTGGAAATAGTGAATTTTGGAAGTAGGGCATTTCGTTAAAATGGAAGGTCTGCACTGGGATTCTGTTCAAAGCAGCAGGGTAAAAATTTCTAAATAATTAACAAACATGCAAATAATAATAGTTCATTTTCACCGGCCAAGCATATTTTATATACTGTATACGCATTCACCCAAAAGCGGCATAGAAATGTGATTTTCTTTTTCGTGAATTACGTTGCACAAAAAGAGGCCAATGGTTGACCCACACCTTAGAATATTCCATCTCACTTACACAATATACACAGTTAGGTCACCCACCTCGTACCCACTGCTCGAATCAGGAACCTATAACTTCAAACATCAGGGCGCGTACCCCTAAGCTAGATCAGGGGCATTAGAAATGTTCTTGATTATTTTTATTAATAGTAACTACTTTAGTCAATGGTACTTACGAAATAAATTAATTTTTACTTCAAAAGTTACATATTTATTTAATTTTTCACTATACTCATCATAATTTGAGGTTCTAACTTTGGGTCATTGCAGTAATATTGATCGTAGGGATTGTTTTATTGTTCAAGAATAGTTATTAAAAGATTTTGGGAGACGCAAATCGTGTTCACAAGACCATCTTCATTTATATTTCTAGAATTAGTTATACATTTTATTACTAAATGAACATAAAATCATCAACAATTGAGTCATTTAGGTACATCTACGATGAAGTGGATTTATTTACGAAAATTTCAAATAAATATATCCCATATGAGGAAAAAGAAACATCCGCCGACTTGTTTTATATAAACAATTATCTTTCCAATTGTTTTAGGTCTTGTTTAACTTCTTCACACTTACTCTACAATTTTTGGTATATGTAAAAATAAAGCACTATGATGGTGTCAAAAAAGTTTAGGAAAAAATAAGCCATATTTCTTCTTTACATCACAGATAAAGCAATCGAGATTATTGTGATTATAAAAATAACGTTGTTTTAATACGCATATTAAATCCAAAACCTGTATTTTTTCCAAAGCCAAATTATCAATACACACCTTCTTTTTTGCGCTGTTTTCGTTTCACCCATGATTTCAGCATTTAGGAATTCGCATTACAGCGTTTTGCGCGTGTCTTGTGCTTAAATGCCATGATTGACTTTTGCCCAAACCCTTCTATCAGATGGCTTGACGTACTTTCGAACAAATCATCTGAATTGATTAGTTCGTTTACGTTCTTCTATGAAATTTGCCTTTAATTTTCGTAGTTTGGAGTCAAGTAAAAATTATCTAGCAAAAGAGACCCATCTCTAGTAGCAGACCATTATTGGATTTCTATGGACTCCAATATGTGACCAATATGAAATAATAGACAATTTGGCAGAATTGGCCCAATTCTGTCAAATGGATGATATGAATAATGGATGAAAATGAGGTTGATGTTTTGTCTCCAAAACCGGCTTATGTTAGCCATATGTTGCCTTAGTACATTAGTCATATGTTGTACTTAGGACATATTTTAATTTTAAGATTGCTAAAGAATTTGGCATAATTACTGCAATAACTCAATTATATTGTTGCTAAGTTTTATATGTGGTTCTTAAAAATTGCAGACTAGGAAAGCTAATAATCATTTTTCGTCAATAATGTCCTTATACAGTAATTTCACTAATTAATACCCACTTTTAGTAGCTTTTTTCATTGTAATTTATTACTATTAAATACATCTGCTTAGTTTTTTTACTTTCCCTGCAATACATGGTAATGTATGGGGAAAGTTTTGGAATCATGCCGAAAATCGCAACTCGAGTTTTCGACGGATCTACACGTTTCGAGACCTCTAGAATACGAAAAAACTATTTTTAGCGTGACGTCTGTGTGTGTGTCTGTATGTCTGTCTGTGTGTCTGTCTGTGTGTCTGTGTGTCTGTCTGTCTGTCTGTCTGTGCAGATTTTGTATCCGTTCTAACTAAAAAACTAATGGACCGAATTTCACAAAATTTGGTAGGTAAGTTACTTGTGAGCGAGTCTGGTGCTGATTAGTTTTGGGTACGATTCGGAATAAAAGAACCCGCCTTTTTTTGCGAAATGGCCCGCAAAAGCTTGTATCCACTCTAACTGAAAAACTGATAGACCGAATTTCAGAAAATTCGGTAGATGAGTCACTTGTGGGTTACCTTGGTGCTGATTAGATTTTGATACGATTCGGAAAAAAACAATCTGCCTTTTTTTGCAAAATGGCCCGCAAAAATCGTCCAAATCTAAACTAAAGAACTGGGTATACTCAAATATATCCATTAAATGCTGATTTAATACGTAATTTTTAACGACGAAAAGAATAAGACCAACCCCATTACACTAGGACTAGCCGTTCTCGAGATATTTTAGTTTTTCGTACTTTCCTTAGCCACCTTTGAAAATAAGCCCGGTTATCGCATGAGAACGAAAATTGAATTAAAAGTGAAATAAATTTAGTTAAAATAAAGAGAACGTTAATATAAGTCTGCAGAGAAAGTCATGTGCTGCCCACATCAGATTTTTTTGTTTTATTCAAATTCAAATACAATTCAAACATGTGATTGTTTCCACCTGAAATCGTTAGAAAAAAACAATCTAGGTCTTCAATATTAAGATATTCTGTGTAGTATCTGTATTTGCGTGATGCACTTCGTTAGGTATAGCACGCACTATGAAGGTGTGTCTTCCGGTACGGGAAAAAAAGTTCCAAACTGCACAATATCAATTCAAGTGAAATTCAGTTAATGGTGAGAAAGAGATCATGAATACAGCCAGGAAATTGTAATATACAGTATTTCAAGGAAAATCCAAAAGCACTTCAATAATTTTATAAAAAAGTCCATGATTGTACACATTAGAAGAAAAACGTACTTTACTGAAATTATTCCCAAATTGCTGTTTCGGTCCCTTTTTAGCCGTAACTACAAAGTGCCAGATATGATATACAACATTTCTATGAGTGTGCCTCTATATTAAAAAAAGGAGCTGACACAACTACTGCTGTTGACATGTTTATCGTGAATCGAAGTTCTCTGCTTCGTACCGAAAACACTAAACCATGCATTTTTACTTTCCCTGCAATACATGGTAATGTATAGGGAAAGTATTGGAATCATGTCGAAAATCACAACTCGAGTTTTCGACGGATCTACAGGTTTCGAGACCTCTAGAATACGAAAAAACCATTTTTAACGTGACGTCTGTGTGTGTGTCTGTCTGTCTGTCTGTCTGACTGTCTGTCTGTCAGTGTGTCTGTCTGTGCAATGTATGTATCCACTCTAATTCAAAAACTACGGGACCGAATTTCATAAAATTTGGTAGGTAAGTCACTTGGGTATGGCCCTGGTGCTGATTAGTTTTTGGTACGATTCGTAAAAACAGAATCCGCCTTTTTTTGCGAAATGGCCGTTAAAAATCCCATGTATCCACTCTAGCTAAAATACTAATTGACCAAATTTCACAAAATTTGGTGGATAAGTTACTTGTACGATACTCTGGTGCTGATTAGATTTAGGTATTTATCGGAAAAGAACAACCTGCCTTTTTTACGAAATGGCCCGCAATAATGTCATGTATCCACTCTAACTAAACTATTAATTGGCCAAATTTCACAAAATTTGATAGATAAGTTACTTGGGGAATACTCTGGTGCTGATTAGTTTTTGGTATTATTTGGAAAAGAACAACCTGCCTTTTTTACGAAATGGCCCTCAAAAATAGCAAAATCTAAAAAAAGCTACATATGTTCAAATATATCAGTTAAATTCTTGTTTTATACGTAATTTTTGATGAGGAAAATAATAAGAACAACTCTATTACTCTAGGACTAACCATTCTTGAATTATTTAAGATTTTTCGAATTTAGTTATGCCACTTTTAGAAAAATGTCTAATTACCAAATAAAAACAGAAATTAAATTAGAAATACAATTCAGTGTTATTTTGTGCAATTAAACTCAATTTGATGAATTATTAAAGAAAAAAATATGAATTTGAGTCTGCAGGTAAAGTCATGTGCTGCCCACATCAGATTTTTACTTTCCCTGCAGTACATGGTAATGTATAGGGAAAGAATTGGAATCATGTCGAAAATCACAACTCGAGTTTTCGACGGATCTACACGTTTCAAGACCTCTAGAATACGAAAAAAAACATTTTTAGCGTGATGTCTGTGTGTGTGTCTGTGTGTCTGTGTGTCTGTTTGTGTGTCTGTCTGTCTGTGCAGATTTTTATCCACTCTAATTAAACACTAATGGACCGAATTTCACAAAATTTGGTAGGTAATTCACTTGTGAGCGAGTCTGGTGCTGATTAGTTTTGGGTACGATTTGGAATAAAATACCCGCCTTTTTTTGCGAAAAAGCCCGCAAAAATTTGTATCCACTCTAACTGAAAAACTAGTGAACCGAATTTCACAAACTTCGGTAGAAGAGTCACTTGTGGGTTACCCTGGTGCTGATTAGATTTTGGTACGATTCGAGAAAAAATAACCTGCCTTTTTTTGCAAATTGGCCCGCAAAAATCGCCAAAATCTAAACTAAAGAACTAGGTATACTAAAATATATCCATTAAATGATCGCTTAATACGTAAATTTTAACGACGAAAATAATAAGACCAACCCCATTACACTAGGACTAGCCGTTCTCGAGATATTTTAGTTTTCCGTATTTTCTCTACGCCACCTTTGAAAATATGTCCGGTTACCGAATGAGAACGAAAATTGAATTAAAATTGAAATAAATTTAATTAAAATATAGAGATCGTTAATATAAGTCTGCAGGGAAAGTCATGTGCTGCCCACATCAGATTTTTACTTTCCCTGCAATACATGGCAATGTATAGGGAAAGTATTGGAATCATGTCGAAAATCACAACTCGAGTTTTCGACGGATCTACACGTTTCGAGACCTCTAGAATACAAAAAAACCGTTTTTAGCGTGACGTCTGTGTGTGTGTATCTGTGTCTGTGTGTCTGTCTGTCTGTGTGTCTGTCTGTGCAGATTTTGTATCCACTCTAACTGTTGAAAAACTAACTGACCGAATTTCATAAAATTTTGAAGGTAAGTCACTTGTGGGCGTGTATGGAGCTGATTAGTTTTGGATACGATTCGGGAATAAAGAACCCGCCTTTTTTTGCCAAATGGCCCGCAAAAGTTTGTATCCACTCTAGCTGAAAAACTAATGGACCGAATTTCACAAAATTTGGTAGATAAGTCACTTGTGAATCACTCTGGTGCGGATTAGATTTTGGTAGGATTCAGAGAAAACTAATCTGCCTTCTTTTGCAAAATGGCCCGCAAAAAGCGGCAAAATCTAAACTGAAAAACTACGTATAATCAAATATATCCATTAAATGCTTGTTTAATACGTAATCTTTAACGAAGAAAAGAATAAGACAAACCCCATTACACTAGGTCTAGCCGTTGTCACTTGTTAGCGAGTCTGGTGCTGATTAGTTTTGGGTACGATTCGGGAATAAAGAACCCGCCCTTTTTTTTGCGAAATGGCCCACAAAAGCTTTTATCCACTCAACCTGAAAAACTAATGGACCGAATTTCACAAAATTCGGTAGAAGAGTCATTTGTGGGTCACCCTGGTGCTGATTAGATTTTGGTACGATTCGGAAAAAAATAGCCTGCCTTTTTTTGCAAAATGGCTCGCAAAAATTTAAAATAAAGACCTACGTATGCTAAAATATATCAATTAAATAGTCGTTTAATACGTAATTTTTAACGAAGAAAAGAATAAGACCAACCCCATTACACTAGGTCTAGCCGTTTTCGAGATATTTCAGTTTTTTCGTTTTTTCACTAAGCCACCTTTGAAAATGAGTCCAGTTAACAAATGCGAACGAAAATTGAATTAATAGTGAATTAAATTTATATAAAATAAAGAGAACGTGTATATAAGTCTGCAGGTATAGTCATGTGCTGCCCACATCAGTTTTTTACTTTCCCTGCAATGCATGGTAATGTATAGGGAAAGTACTGGAATCATGCCGAAAATCACAACTCGAGTTTTCGACGGATCTACACGTTTCGAGACATCTAGAATACGAAAAAACTATTTTTCGCGTGACGTCTGTGTGCGTGTCTGTCTGTCTGTGTGTGTGTCTGTCTGTGCAATGTATGTATCCACTCTAACTCAAAAACTTATAGACCGAATTTCATGAAATTCGGTCTATAAGTTATTTGGGTATGACCCTGGTGCTGATTAGATTTTGGCACAATTCGTGAAAATAGAACTCGTCTTTTTTTGCGAAATGGCTCGTAAAAATTTCATGTATCCACTCTAGCTAAAATACTAATTGACCAAATTTCACAAATATGATAGATAATTTACTTGGGTGATACTCTGGTGCTGATTAGATTTTGGTATTATTCGGAAAAGAACAACCGGCCTTTTTTTACGTAATGGCCCTCAAAAACCGTAAAATTTAAACAAAAAGCTACGTATGTTCAAATATATCAATTAAATGCTTGTTTTATACGTAATTTTTGATGAGGAAAATAATAAGAATAACTGTATTACTCTAGGGCTAACCATTCTCGAGATATTTGAGATTTTTCGCATTTAGTTATGCCAATTTTAGAAAAATGTCTAATTACCAAATAAAAGCAGAAATTGAATTAAAAATGCAAATTTAGTGTTATTTTGTGCAATTAAACTCAATTTAATGAATTATTGAAGAAATAGAAAAAATGAATTTGAGTCTGCAGGGAAAGTCATGTGCTGCCCACATCAGATTTCTATAATTTTGTACACTTATTGAAATGTTTTTGAGGAATACGTTGAAATAAATCGATTTTCGAGTTAAAGTTTAATTTAAGAAACATTTCATGTCAAAGTCAAATGCAACATACTTGAGCTGCAAATTTGCGTCCTGGACAAATGAGCAATAGAAGTTTTGCAGTCATAGACTACATAGATGAAAATACGGGATCCTCTTTTTAATTTCGATGTAGTTTATGAGTTATTCTATTTTTATTCGCTTCTGAAGTGAAAAAAATTCTCCGTATCAGCGCATTCCTCAAGTTTCTTTGTCTCGTACGACATAAACTGTAGCATACAAAAATATAAAATTTGGTACATGTATAGAGAAATGATAAGTAAATACATTAATAGAATTTTTTTCCATTTATACTTTAGTTTGGCTTGAAACAGTTTACGAAGCGAGCCTTAGTAAACGCCAGCAAGCAAGATGAGAAGCGCGGAGAGTTTTCGAGTGAGTTTCTCTGTTTCGTATCACAAAAACTGTGCCATACAAACATATATTTAGCACGTTTGTGTGAAATAATAGGAGAATACGGTAAAATAAAACGTTTAACGATTTGTACTTTACTTTGCCTTAAAATAGCTAGCGAAGTGATCTCTGCATGGCAAGAAGGGAGGTCGAGCCAGTAGAAAATAATAAAATTGAAATAATAAATATAGATTCCAGTAACAAAATAGAGATAAGGAAATTTGATTTTGTATATAACGCAACTGTTGACCTTATCAAACGTTTAAGATAAATGTTATATATCTGAAATATTTTTCTAAATTTTTAACCATAAATTTTGGAAGAGAAAACTATTATAAAATCGACAAATTCTTAAGAAGAGCTCAGTATTTTGTAACATTTTGAATGTAAAAGAGTCTTATGTTTGAATGGAAAGTATATTTATATAACCTATGAATTATACATTTCTCTTTCGCTAAGCTGGAGCACTTTAAAGGCTTTTAAATCTTTTCTCTGCAATCCAAATACAGAACATTCAACTTTCAACAAACTCTCTACAATAACCGTTTTCATATTTATATAAAGCTTTATAGACCTTCTTTACCTAAGCACTGAAGATATACTGAACTTTATGACAGATATCCGATTTCTTTGCACTATATTTAAACTCTATGTGAAGTACTTTCTGAAAACAAAACTGCTGGAATTTATGTTTGACATTTAAAGCATGTAAAATATGGAATTTTTGTGAAACTCGACTATTTCTGCCGATCAATTACCCAAAACTTTCACTTTATCTCTATAAATAAGTAAAATATATTTTCTTCGTATTTTACTTTTAAACGTTTTCTATGCTTTCCTGTGAAAGCGATAATGTTATGCAGTAAGCACGTTAATCCATAGTCAAATATACAAAAGATGGGGGATTTATATTATGGGTCGCAATGCAAATGCTTACAACGGATGCACTTTGATTGGACCTAGACTAGATAACAATCAACAGAAGAAATGGTGCCATTTGTGTGGGCAATTTAAAAAATTTATCTGCAGCCTAATTATAGAAATATAGAAAGTATAGAAGCAAAATATATTTCAAACTGTAATAAAGCAGTCATGCAAATGAAAATAATTGAGTTTCGGGAAATCTCCCTATCAATGGACAAATATATACTCAAGTTTTAAAGATCTCGACAATGAGATCAATTCTGGAATAAACATGGGTATGAAAATAAATACCCAGAACTGGAAACATTAACCATGCAAAACTGTCTATAACATTTTGCTCGACATATGTGTGTGAAGAAGCATTCACGAAAATGAATTTAATGAAAATAAGTGCAAATCTCATCGCACAGATATTCACCTCTGCGATTTAATAAGAATCAATTGCACTAAATTAACTCATATTTACGTCGTTTGAACCACAAAATGTATGTTCTCATATAACCATAAAAAGCTGTTCTGAGTAGCACATAACTTTCGCTACAGACAAATTCAATTTCTCGGTCTTTAACATTTTCACTTTATCTTTCATTTTTTCATTCTTTCCTACTGTTTACGAGCTAAAACATATCTGCTCTGTGAATGGGCACATATACCCGAAACCGCCAAAGATTATCTTATTATTGGCATGAATTGACGCTGCCGGGCATCTGTTCCTAGAAGAGGTCACCACATTCAATATTTACAGACATTACCAATGAACTGTTTTTGCCACGCAAAATATGTTTTTGTTTATCTCTATTATGCAATCATTTATTAAAAATGTACTTTGCATTTTCCAGTTGCTTTTGTTATACCCCATAATCTGTGAAGATTTCAATGAATTCGAATAATTACTTTTCTTTTTATCAGCTTTTTTCACTTCGTTGCTTAACTTTTGGGCATGAGTGCACTTTGATCCAGCAACATACAGTGATGAAATTTTGCCAAAAATGAACTGCTTGTGTTCAGTGAATCTTATTGAAGTTACATCAAATGGAGTACGATCTGCAAAACCAAGCAGCGGTTATATGCCCGGGCGCTGAATAAACAAAGTGATGTGCGCACAAGCACACTTTTCTTTAACAATGAACTCTATGAACACTATGTATTACGTATTACTGAGTTAAGCTCTTAAAAGTTGGTAGTAACTTGTTTAATATTTTATTTTATTGACTTATTATATTGTATAAATGTGTGCCTGTCTCTTACAATGTATAAAGTGATTACAGAAAAACGTGTCGTCATATGGGAGGTATGTTTTCACAGAAGACACCGGAGAGGTGCGCTTAACATAAGGTTTGCATAGCAATTTTAAGATCATGCGTTTTTTTTCAAATTGGTATTTTTTCTTTTGCTCAATGGGTAAATGTAGGTCATCTCTATCTCACATTTACATAATTCACTGGCATACGCTTGCATAACTAAGTAATAATGGATGATTTAAGTTCTAATAAGTCAGAGATTAGTTAATGTGTTGAAGTATACTAAAATACTAAGACTACACTGTATAACATTCTGCAACCTTTATGCATTTCTTTCAGCCGCATTATGGATAATTTCGGCAAACTGATAAGAAAAGCCACAATTATAGGTATTCATGAAAATTCCAACTTCATTTCTCAAATGTTCAGCTTATTATAGCCTGCCGAAGCATTGTTTTTGTATTTATAGATATTAACCAAAACTATCACAAACATTTCACTTTTACTATTACAGACAGCTGATTCCCCAGAAATTTTCAGTAACATGCTTGCTAATGTTATACACTACAGTTGAAAAATGTTGGAAGTTATCAAATATTCTATAGTCTCGTTTATTATAATGCTATTCGTTTTATTAAATAAATATGTTAAGTAATTTAAATTTGTTCTTATTTCGCTAAATGCATTTTTTTCCGGGGTCATTGCAACTCAGTTCCTGAACCCGACGTATGATAACATGTAGATAGTGAGAACATGTAGATAGTGAAGTGTAAGTGAATTAGATTTTTAATTTTGGCACAAATATTTTCTATAAAATTTACTACATATGCGATCGAGTGTGTATAAAAGACAGTAATACTGACAATTTTAAAATTCTTTAAATTTCATGTGAATTTAAATAGGTATTTATTTTGTCATTTTGCGCAATAAAATGTATATATCCCATTGAAATACATTTTGATAAATAAATAAATGAGTCTGTAGGAAAAGTAATGGACTGTATACTTTAGACTTTTACAAATAAACCTTTATTTATCTCCACAACAGAATAAGTTTACACACACTTTCAAAAGTTATACTGCCAGACACAAAATATCGCTTTTAATATGTACCAAAGTAAAATTTTACTTGGAAATTTATATTTGCTTTCTTGAAGGATACTTAACATGATATTGACTTTCAGCTGTAAATGAATACTTATCTTAATATAAAACTTTCAGGAAAGTAAACACTTATTTGGAAAAGAATCTTAGAGTTACTTTTGTTTATTTCAAAAGTATGCAAACTGACGGGAGAAAAAGGGCGATAATGCTGAAGGGTGTTTTGATTAAAATGTTGAATGCACTATGGATATGAAATATTTTATGTATCTATAACTTGTCATTTTATCCGCTCTTTGCAGGTTCTCAAAGACTAGTGGACATTGCACTATGGATATTAAATATTTTATTCATCTACACATAACTAGCAGTTTTACCCACCCTTTGGCAATTTTCATTGAATAGTGGTCATTGCACTATGGATATGAAATATCAGATGTAACTATAACTAGCTATTTTACCAGCTCATTATGCGTTATCAATGGCTAGTGGCCATTTCACTATGAATATTAACTTTTGATTTATCTATAATTAGCCATTTTATCCGCTCTTTGATCTTTCTCAGTGGCTAGTGGTCATTGCGCTATAAATATTAACTATTTGATTTATCTATAACTAGCCATTTTATCCGCTCTTTGTGTGTTCTCAATGGCTAGTTATCATTGCACTATGGATATTAAATATTTGATATATCTATAACTAGTCATTTTACCCGCTCGTCGCGATTTCTCGATTATTAGTGGCTATTAAATATGACATCTACACAATTAATTAAATTTGTTGATAATTAGTTTGAATTGCTGCAAAAAAGGGTATCAAATTAGGTGTTTATTGTTTATGAGAAACGACGTGGTGTAAGTTTTTTGAAAATTCCTTTGATTCGTCACCACAAATTTATAATTTCGAAATATTAGATTTTTGCATTGACTTGGATGCTGAAACGGATGAAATGAAACCCAAATCACGATTTTGAAAAGAGTGAAAGTGCTCGACAATTAAGCAAATGATATTTGAGTTTTTTCATTTTCCTTTGCATCATCTTATCTAATTCGAATTGGAATTTTAGATTATTTACTTCGTCTAGAAGCTAAAACCAAAATTATACATAGATATAGTGGAAGTAGTCGAAAATTTTGATGCATCGTCACCTCACTCAGTCCGTGAATTCAGTGCACATTATATGGATTAGATCAGTGTGAATGATAATTTTTCAAACTATTCATTTAATTTCAAGCATTTTTTATAAAGGGGTGAAAATAATGTAAAATTTTCATCGTTTGATATTAAATTATACACCTCAAAAAGCAGTTGGAATGCAATTCAAGGTACTTTATCTTGTAAAGTTGTGTAACTGGTAGCAAGTTCAGGAACATTCCGGAAGGACTCAACCTTATCCCCGGTAACAACTATTTACTACTTGCAGCTCAAGTTAAGTCTAATGCTCGACAATTAATGCTCGAACGAATATATGTTTTGATTTCAGATTGAGATAGTTGGATTCACATGTGTCTTTCTTCTAATAGATTAAGTTTGTAGCTATTTCTACCGTCGTTGATCGGTCCAATTTGAATAACGCCAGTGGTCGAACCTAAGATTTTCTTTTGCACGATCTTTTCCTTTGTGTTAAGAAAACTACTTCACTTAAGGGTCACAAACAAACAAATTACAATAAAATAAATTTTTGCAACTGTTATGCTGATATTTGATATAGAGAAGTTAGGATGAAAAATGAAACAAAAATCATATTCATACATTATAAATCGAAATATAAATAAAGTACATACGTTATTATGTATAAAACAATCCTCAACCAAAAGGCAACTAAATCAGATGAAATGTACCTGATACAAATGAAAGGTATTTGTTTCGGCACAGCAGTCACGTGACTAAATATTCAATATTTTTTCAAAATAAAATATATCTTAAAATACATCCTAATAGGTCTAATAAATATAGAATGCCCTGCGGACATGAAGCAATTTAAAGATAGAATTTCCTCCATCTGGGTATGAGAAAAGAATCCTTTAGTAAACTGCATGTACACAAGTTTAACACTTTGTTATTTCCAGATTGAGTATTTGAGTATTATACAACGGATTGTCAATAATTGTACAAATATCAGTTTTTCTGGGCTGCAACTAAAACACTAAAAATTATCCTGCCTAAAGCCGTTAATGGGATTGAATTGTAACTCAGAGAAATAGTTCACTAGCTGAGAAATAGATGGCACTCTCTATCCCTGGACTTTTTACTTAGCGGGCCATCTTTAGCGCGTTTTCTGAACTATTTCTCTTAGATGCAAATCAATCTAAAAGAAATAGTTTGCTAGATGCGAAACAGATGTGTCTGTCTATACATTGACTTTTCCATGCCTGCCATCTATTACGCACTTCATGATCTACTTTTTCTCATAGAAGCAAATCAATCATTCATCTAGGATAAATGTAACACAGATATTCAAAATGTACTGGTAACAAACGAAAAATTACGATCAAATTAAGTGAAAAACACACTAGTAACATCGCTATATCTGTAATAATGCCAGTATTCATTGAATAATGCCAGTATTTATTTAATAATTCAGTAATAATGCCAGTATTCATAACAAATGCCAGTATTCATTTGATGAAAAAAACTCTCACATGGCGCAAACTATAGTGGCCGCTAATTGAAGGAAATGCTCATATGAATCATATGGAAGCGAAAAGAAGACTGTTTGAAGGCCAAAGACCTTCTAATACTTATGGGTTTAAAAAATAGAATATTAAGAAGATTCTAAATATCTGCTACATAAATTTGTCAACCCCAGTGTCACTTTCAAATAAGTAGCTCTCTTTATATGCTAAGCGTGAGAGAAATGTTCATAATACGGCTAAAGATGAGTTAAAAGTAAATTTTACAGGTTAGAATTATGCCACTGGTAATAAGCTTATGTGTAATCTAGGAAACTGAAGCTAATCCCAGATACTGATTGTATATCATATTTGTTTTAAATGCTATCCAATACTGCATTGCAGAGTTTCGCAGCAGTTTCCCATCGACGAGTATACAGGATTATGGTATAAAACCACGCTAAACAACAATATCGTCCTGTAAGTCATTCATTTCAGCATATATCTAATTTAAAAAAAATCGGTTATGAATGAGGTATTGAACATAGTATGTGGATAAACAGACATACATACAGAAGGATGACAGCAAATGTGCACTTTAACTCAAAAGAAAGAAGATTATTTACTACTCATTCTAGTTTCAACTATATATCCAAAATAAAAGATTTTAGGAAAAGTATTGTTAGACAAACGTTTCATTATCAATTAAGTAAAAGTAGCAGTTTAAATTTTCAGGCAATACTATTCAGCAGTGCACTTGGCTTTCAAAACATCACTTTATACCATATACGAAAAATAAGAACGGAGAGGTACATTTTTAAAGGAGCTATCGTCAAACAAAACATTCAGATAATTAGACAGGCTGTCCCTGGTGTCGCACTAGTTGCCTGTTGAGGGATTAAGGCGGAGGATTAAGGCGGTTGCAAGGATTAAGGCGGTTCAAGGATTAGTTGTCTATTCAAGAATTCAAGGTTAAAAGCTCAAATAGTTTGTGCTTTTCACCTCCTAGTCATAAAAAAGCTAACAAAACATAGATAATAAGATGATATATTAACGGCTTTAACAGGATAGAAGAGTCAAAACGGGTGCTCCGCTGGGCAGAAATCCGACAAATGTCGAAATTGAAAGTCCACGAGTCACAGAATTTGGAATACGGAGATACAAAATATCTCCCCTAGAAAGAAAAGGAGAATAGTTAACGGAGAAAATAGAATTCTGAGGAATGCGTCCTTGATCGATGATAATGACAGATCGCCGAACACACAACTGAAGCAAAGTGGTCGGTGGTTTTTCTGTCCGTCGTATCTGATTGGTCTGTCGGCCCTCCTTGTCGGGGAGTCAAGTTTTCCCAGCCAAGGAAATAGACGCTCTGAAGCTTCGGGTGAGACCCCCCGTTCTTGGTTACGAATGATCGCGAAGATAGATAGACAGACAGACAAATATAATCAAAGAATCGAATCACGTCCAATTAAAACATTCGAAGATTATTCACGCCGGTCTTTTTTTTTGGGGGGGGGGGGGTGTCTACTCTTCAAAGAAGTAAATACTTAGTCACTTTTGTCTTCTTTACTTACTCTTCAATTAGTACTATTCCTAATATAGTCTTTATTAATATTTATACTCTTCCGTACATAACAGTCACTACTATTGTTACCATTCCATACTAAAACCGATAATACTTTTCCAAACTATTTAGATTAAAGCTTGGCCTGGATCTAAAAGAGAAGGAGATATTTTATACATAAGAGCAAATCCATTTAATATAATGCTCCTTTCAGAAGAGAGTTACAATCATACAAACGGAAATCGTGATTCGGAATACAAATCGAAGCTACAGCAGACCCATTGACACCATTGTTATGTACACTTCAGTTAATGGTCGTTCAGTACAATACTTAAGTTTGAACATCACGCCATTCAAATATTACAGCGCATGGAAGAATTATGTACGTTATCATTTAATGCTATATAGGGAAAAAGACTGATAATTTTATTTAACAACTAGAGCGTATTATCCATCGTTGCCCATAGCTAACATAAGTAGCTTAAAAATTAATAAGCGGCTATGACTTAATTAAAAAAGCGCTTAAACATTAAATAAGCGCTCGTTACTTAAATAAGAGGTCACTACTTAATTAAAATAAGCATTCGCTATTTATATAAGTGATTACTACTTCTAAATAATTAAATAAGCGCCCGCTACTTTAATAACACAAAAATTCGACGTTATCTGAAAAACGCCCTATATTAAATGTGTTTGCTAAGAGATTGTTGTAGCTGTCAGGAAAAAAAAGGGTTCGGTTTTCAATGGCGAACGTCCAATGTTTGAAAGATTTATAGAGATCGCTCAGTTAAAATGTTCATAATTAATCAGCGGATAGGTTTAGAAAATTATTTTTTATTTTGGAGCAGTATTTGATTTCAAGGATTTGCTGATATGCTGCTAAATTATAAACTTGGGATGGTAAGTCTATTCTTTATGTCGCAATATAAAAATCGGAGAAGTATAAAACGTACGAAAAGTGCATGTTTCTTTAAAAATCACTAATAATCGCATGGATTCTAATTAATGTCATATGATTTGTTAAGATTCAAACTCTGTAATAATATTTTCGATCGTTAAGGAATCGATTTATGTGAATATCGCCCAAAATCGTTGTAAATCGGGATAAAACTTAAAATAACTATAAAACTAGTTCGAAATTAAAAAAATAATAATAAAATTCCGAGGCGTACCTATTCGGGATAGTTTAGAAATTCTGATATATATATATATATAAGGAAGATATAATAAAAATATAGATAATATATATATATATAATAAAAATATAGATAAGGAAGCTAATATAGAGAACATCAAAATTACGGCATACCCTAGTTCAATAACATTAAAGAGGTTATATATATATATATATATATATATATATAGATGTGTGTGTGTACATGTGCACATGCGTGCTTTTTAATATAGATACATATTCAGTCTGTTGCATAAAAGTATATGCACCCATAAAAATGATGTATCTTTTGAAGTGATATGCAAATGATTAGAATTTAGTAGCAAAAATATGTTTCATTAAGAAATGGTGACAACGAGAAGCTAGTAAATGATAAACCTCCTCTGGCAGCTATGCAATCCAATATTCGGTGTGGCATAGAGTCATTAAATTTCATATGCTCTTCTGCAGCATATTCAATTCTGTAACAAATGTTGCAAATGGTTAACTAATTCAGTATAATACTGGGGAGTTTGCAATTGACGTCCCAACATGTCCCGGAAGTGTTTCATTGGTAATAAGTCTGGGGATCTTAATGGCCTTGGGAGGATATTAAATCCTTGTAGACATTATTGAGAAAGTCTTGCAATATGTACAGCGTCTGAACATTATCTCTTGTATGTTTCAGAAGAAATGATATGATTCATATATCAAGTGTTTTATTTCATACAGAACACGGTTTTTGAATTTATTATGTACAAAGTTTTTATTTACTCTTTTTAAATGATATTTTTAGTATAATAAGTAAATATAAATAATATTTATATTTCTTATTAAATAATATTATTAATTTTTATTATTATACTTATCATATTTCGAATTTAAAGTTTTTGAAATTTATTCTAAAGTTGCACTTAGATTTGAATCAGAAGATTAATGTTTTTTCAACGCACAGCCAGTAGCTCCTTTCTTATCTCAGTAAAATTTGTCAAATCACCTAGTAGAAGTCGTGTACAGCCGTCCTCTTGATTTTAAGACCTGCGACCCATTGACTAAGTAAATTGGCCAATTGCATTATTCGCTAGTTGAAGGTTACACCACAATGCTTCTAAAACTGTTTAAAAGATATTCCCATGAACTTAAATTTTATTAATAGCTTATGTGAAATTTACTTTCTCATACGTAGTATTGAGAAAGTATTGTTTCTACGAAAATTTCTATTTCCATATTTTGATGCCAATATATATTTGAAGACCTACCTCCTCAGTACATTTTGACTATTTTTGGAATGCTGCCCACCTGTCTGTCTAACTGTCTGTCTGTATGTATGTCTGCGGTCGATTTCTTGTGTAAACGATAGCAGCTACAAATATTATTGGATTTTCACAAAACTTTGTATCAGATTTATTATCGAATAGTCTAGAAATATAATTTTTTTTAATTCCAGCGATTTTATATTTTTTTAACATAGTAGCGTAGGACAAAATTTGATATAATCATGAATAAAGGGGTTGATTCAGGGCTCAATCATCATGGGACTTAATAGTTTCAACCATTGTTGTGGAAAATAGCCGCGATACAAATATTTTTGTTTGTGACATCATTAGCCCCTCTTGGAGGGCAAGTTACCCCCCGGGGGATACGTTAAGTATGGCATCAATTAAAATACTTTTTCAAGCCCTTTGAAGTGAAAGGTACGCTATAGTCGTAACCATTTAGACCCACGAAACTGATTGTTCAAATATTGCTTTGTAAACTTTGAAAAATAATTATTTCAAGTATTAGAAAGATGAGTTGAATCATACTCTAGATAATTTTTATATCATATTACAGTTTATTTTTCTGTAATACAAATACACATTCGGTACTGTGAGAAAATCTACATACAGTGGCCCATCCTTTTATCGTTGTATTTTCCCATTGTTACTTCGGATAAGCAAGATCAACAGAAGGGAATTACTTTACATCATTTTTTCGTGCTATATCCATTGATATCATATGACATCTTATTGATTTGTACATCTTTGTTCATGATCTACTCGTACATCTGTAATACTTTTGCAAATACTGAAATGAAAATAGTATTCCTTTGTTCGACGAATATAAACTAAAGTCTCGTAAATTGCAACTGTGATATAATGTCGTTTTCGCAAAGGATTTATTTTCTTGGAAAAGAAATTCGTGACTCGCAATACAAATTGGAGCTTTCGCTAAACCATCGACACTATCGTTACGTCAACTCCAGTTAACTGCCGTTTAGAGGTCAACAATTGAGGTTCGACGTCACGTCATTCACATATTAGAAAGCGTGGGAAGACTTAGAATGACTCATGCTTATATCGCATTGTTTTACCTATAAAATGGTATTAGTAGTTGAAAAGATTTTAAATAAAATTATTTTGAATGACTTTCTATCCGCACTATTAAAACCTACGTCAACGCCAGACAATGTTAAACAAAATAAGAATTAGTAAAAACAGATGCAACGTAATTTTTCGAGTGTGTTAATTTTCCTGTCTTTGATAAACTTAAATACTAGACAAATAAATCCCTGCCTTCACTGCCACCCATCTTCCTCCTATATCCACCTCGATCAAAGGCCCTTAAGCTTTTCGACGTGCGAGCCACATTAAATGTTTCCAAACTTTAAATGGTCCAGAACAACTTTTAAACGGCTGCAGATTCCACTTAGACGATAAGAGCTTGCAATTGCGTCCCAGTAGCTCAATGGTAGAACGTCGCCTGACCAGTTCGGTGATCCAGGGTTTGATTCCCGGTTAGAGTTACAAGGTTCTTTGCAATGACGCACGAGCAAATCAACCCTATATGTTAGTACAAATATGTCGGAGGTCTGAAACTGACACTAGTACGACTAATACGGATTCAGTGCACTCTGAAAGATTCAGCGCCGATTTCAAAATTGGGTGGATAACGAATACTCAGGATACTAACCTGGGTAAAAATAGCAGTAGAAGGAGGCTAGCCTAAGGTAAAAATAGCAAGAGGGGGGTCAGTCAGATTGTTAGTTACCTGCCAATCTGACATTAGAGGGTGGATAATGCAGAATCCTCTTCGATGATAACAGCTTGCAATTTTGTCCCAGTAGTTTAACGATAAAGCGGTTCGATTCCCGGTTGGAGTAGCAAGGTTCTGTACACGGCAATATCTGGCATTTACTTCTAAAATGAAGTGCGAAAAGTATCAAATTAAACCATAAAATAAATATATTTTCCTAGAATTAAAATTGTGATCAACATATTCCAAAAAATAATTTTCGAACAACAGTAACGGGGGTCATGGAACTGTCGTTCTTTTGCTGGAGTATTTAACAGGGTCTCCAAATTTGCGATCTCAATCATTAAAATAGCTTGCAAGTGTTCATCAGTAGTTAGTGCTGATCTACATTGATTTTAAAAACATGAATTCTGAAATAAAATTCACATAAATAGGTCGTACTTAAACCAGATGTAAATCCCTGTACAAACTATTCAATTTGTGGAAGTTCGCTTTTTTCTTTTAAAGCAGTTTATGAAAATGCGATAGCAATCTGTTCCTACAAGCCTTGGAGGCGAACAAGTTTTTCAAACATCACAAATGGGTATAAGCGAGAAAGTAAGAATACGGAGATATAAAAATAAATGTTTCAGTCGTAGCACCGTAGTAATACTCTATTGTGATTTTAAATTCTCTAAAAATCAACATTTTTTCATATGGAAAGAGAAAATACAGTGTAGTATACATTCGAAACAAGATGCTCTTAAATTATGGTTACAATACTATCATTTCCGTTTTCTACCTCAACCATGCTCGGATCGGGGCCGAATGGGAGCAGCTTGAGGGCTAAATTTGCCCCCGCGAGCCGCAGTTTGGGGATCCCTTCCCCAGATGATCCGGTTATACACGCCTGACAGTTCGACACGGGGACGTATACTGTGGAGGCATAAAGACAATAAATTAACTTAAGCAAGAAAGGACATTGAAATGATTTTCTTATATGCATAGGGAATACCCCCCCTCCTCAAATTTTAGAATGATTTTTTTTTAAATTAGAGAATATCAGAAAATCTGATTATGTCAAATAAATAATCATTTTATACTTATCATTAAAAATGGATGTTTACAAAAAATAAAAATGTGGCTTGTGAGAATAACACTTCTCAATATTTTCTTTAAAAAAATAGGCATATAAAAATTAGGTGACAACCTAATTTTCATTTACCTGCTTTCTTTAAGGAAGGATTATATAGTTTCAGAATGCCAACAATTATAGCAACTCTCAAAAATACCAACTTTAGAATACTAGGATGATCTATTCTCGAGAAATATCCTTTTTCGCTAAAAAAAAAATACATGAAATTAAAACAGTATGTATTATTAAACACATTATCTTTCAATGTGTAATGTTATGTGACTAATTTATCAGTTTGTTCTCGTGGATCTAGCAGTTTACTCTCGTGGATCTCGCGGATCTAATATGAATATAAACAATTTGTTACTTTGGCTCTAAACAATTCGTTATACGAGTACTCTAAGGAATTCGTCATTTTTATTATTAACAACTCCTTTCGTTTATCATCAACAGTTTAAAAAGAGTTTGGATACACTTTCATCATGTTCAAAATAAGAAAATATATTCATGAAATATTTGCAAAACCGTCTGCAAATATTCTATGTAGAAATTGCAAACATGAAGGTGTTTAGTTGTCATAAACTGAGGATAGATTTTAAAAGTCTCATATAAAGACGTCATTATCAACATGGTTCAAAAAAAGTTCTTTAAAAGATGTATAATTTCAAGTTGAAGTTCATATTGAAATATTTGTTCTCCCAATTTTATATTTTGTCTGCAATTTTTGCTTACCTTTGGACACTTTGTCCATTATTTCTTGCTTATATTCTGAAACTCAGCTTAAATTGGGCATTTAAAATGGAAGTATTAAGTTCTTATTACTTTAGTGCTTAAAGCATTCTAGTTGTTCATTCTAAAAGCAAATATAAGATCCTATCATGCTAATATTTATAGTATTCTAAAAATGTGTTTTCAAAGAACTATTAATCGAGATTCTTCTATTTTAGAGCTTAGCATTCTATACTTGTTTCGATTTCAATTGATATTTCAAACTCGATTTAACTGATAAAACTTCAGCTTAATATGACTTAGGTAACTTAGCTGACTTACATAAAACTTCTGTTTATGATAATTTAAATTATAACGAAGTATTATAAAGTTACATTCGACAATTAAAATTATCAATCAATTATTTATATATTCTAACATATCGTAATTAAGTACAACAATAATATGAGTATTTTGGTATAGGGGTGTTTGTCATAAACGAATACTTATGGATTGCATACGTATGGAATAATCACCAGACTTTAAATTTTAAATACATATAAGTTAATATGCGTTTTTGGGATATTATTTTACTTTATATTGAGTTTACTAATTTGTAATGTTGGCTATACATGGCAATAAATAAAACCGAAAAAATGATCAATTTACAAATCCATTAACTCCACCTCTATTAATAAATACTACTACAAATTTCTGTAAAAAGAATATTTTTCATTTCTCCATAGATAGTATTTGTTCTTTAAAATAAGAAAGGAAAAAACAGGTTTTCTTGAGATTTATTTTGCAATACTTTCGAACATTTTTCAATACTTTTCATCTTCAAAACTGAAGGAATTATTTCAGACGATTTTACGCCCTATTCTTAGGTATAAACACTCTGAAGGGACGAAATCTCACTTTCAGAAAGGATTTCAGTCGGAAAAGTTTTATATTTTTTAAGTAAGAACTCATTTTATTTTATCAATACGGCAACAAATATAATACAAATGAAAAACGGGTGATTTTGTACTTCCTTATACAAGGAGTTCAAAACGGAGTAAAGGGTTGGGATCCTAGACATATATCTGCAATTAAAAAGCTTCTTAAAAAAAGTACTGACTTTTTAAATATATAGTCAAAGCTTTGAGTGGTCATTTGATATTTATAGAAATAATTGAAATTTGACTTTTAGTACATAAAATGTTACAAATAGTAGAATATGTCTTACTTTTTTATTAAATTAAAAGACAAAATTCTATAAACATTCTAAATTAATAATAACTAAATATGCCCTAAATTGAGATATATTGACGTAGCTTTCTTTTACATACGTATTAAATATAGAATTCAATACATTTATGGCACATTCCTGGACATGTATTTACAATTACAAATCTTCTTTAAATATTGTTCTGAATTCTACGAAAATAGTCAAAAGTTATATTTATGGGAAAACATCGAAATCGAATTTTGGCACTTGCCTCGTGAAGGAAAAATTCCAATTAGTAGAGTATTTCTTACGGCATTACTAAATATAATAGAAACATTCTAAATTAATAAAAACGAAATAACTAAATAAAAAAACTAAATTATTGAAATATATTGACAAATCTTTTACATACCTATTAAATTCAAAATTCAATACTTTTGGCGGCACATACCTGCACATGTATTTACAGTTACAAAACGTCTATAAATAACCTCCTGAATTTTATGAAAATGGTCAAGACCTTGTGAGTGATATTTATGGAGACACATCGAATTGTAATTCTGACACTTGCGTTGTCAATGAAAAGCTTCAATTTGTAGGGTATTTCTTGCGAAATCATTAAATAAAATAAAAACATTATAAATTAATAAAAACTTAAAAAAATAACTTATATAACTTTATATATGTTTATATAGCTTTCTTCTCTATAGTTATTAAATATAAAATTCGATACTTTTTTGGTGGCGCATTCCTGGACATGTATTTACAATTACAAAACTTCTATGAATAATGTTCTGAATTTTATGAAAATGGTCCCATAAATGGAGGATAATATAGTAAGGAAATAAATATATTTGCTATAAATATAATGGGGACAGAAATATATTTATTTCCTTATAAATAAATATATTTATGGAGAAAAGATTAGTGATATTTTTGGAAAAATTACGTTTATATTTATGGAGTGATATTCATGGAAATAATTCGAAATCAAATTTTGACACGTGACTCTTACAGAAAAAGCTCCAATTGGTAGTGTCGTATCGACATTTTAAAGCGCGGCAAAAAGAGAACAGCTTACGAGCCAGTTTTACAATTAATTTCGTGTTCCCGTAGAGATACATGGGATTTTCAAGTTATGTTTCGCCGAGCGCTTTGATTTCTTTTTTTTTCCCCGGCGCTGACCTTGTCTGGTTCTGACGTACGAATGCGAAGATGAAGCGAAACGTCATTTATGCGGATATTTGATGACCAATCAGATTAGATCGCTTGGACTGATATTAGTGGTTGTAACAGTAGGTGTGGAGGTTTTTCTTAAATTCTTGGAGCGGAGAAGAAATGCTGGTGGGTCTGTCGCAAAAATGGACAGACAAAGGGCTAGACGTAAAGCCAGAAAAACCTGAACTATTTAGATTTCACGTATGTTTTATGGACGTGTATAACATCCCGATGTGATATTCCTTCGGATTCTCATCAAATTATCCTATAATATCTTCTAACTACTTATGAGCTCTTTTATAGGTGAGACGCATCTCCTGCTCTCGTTTGGTATGGCTAATTCTTCTGGGAGGAAATTCCCGGTTCATTTAGCCTAAAGGGATCTTTTCGAATGACCGCAATCATGATGATGTTTTATTGACGCATGGAATGAAAGATTTTACAACACCGCAATGGCAATCACTTTGACTGATAACTGATACTTGTAAGTCTATTTATATAATAATTACGTCGATCCATCAAGATGATCGAGAAGTAAAAGTGACTTTAACGAGCACTTTAAAGAGTCAGAATTATTTGAATTAAATTAATATTGTGGACATTATCAGAGTATTGTGTGAAATTGTCGATTTGAATTTATGAACATGCCTAAGGCGTATTTGTATTAATTTGAAGGTATTATAATTGACTATAGAAATACTAATGCTTATTATCTATGCAAATTGAATTGTCTTATTTGTTGATATTGAGAAAAGGATATTTAAAACCTATGCTTCAAAAGTAATTGTATAAGAACGTAAGAAATCATTTAAGTTAGACTGTCTTTTTATTTGATCATATTATTTACGAAATAAAACTTTATTTAAAAGAAATGACAGTGTTATATTATCCACATTGTTTCGTGTGTGCTCATTGTTTATCCTATAGCTACCAACGGATGGCCATCCTGTGTCTCACAGGACAGGGAACGTTTGCTTGTGTTAGTTCTAGGGGTATTCTAGTGGTCCCATGTACGAGTCGTATGACAATTGCCCTGTATGACAGTAGAGTGTGTCTTGCGACTTCATTAGATAAAATAAAAACATTATAAATTAATAAAAACAAAATAACTAAGTAGAAAGAACTAAATAATGAGACATATTGATATTGCTTTCTTTTCCATACCTATAAAATACGAATTTCGATACTTTTCTTTGGTGACACATTCCGGGGCATGTATCTACAATTACAAAACTTCTATGAATAATGTTCTGAATTTTGTGAAAATGATCCCTTATAGTGGAGGATAATATAGTGGAGAAAGAAATATATTTATTTCCTCATAAATAAATATATTTATGGGGAAAAGATTAGTGATATTTATGGAAAACTTAGTGAGTGGGGATTAGTTATGGGAAAAAATCGAAATCAAATTTTGACACTTGCCCCGTATAGAAAAAGTTCCAAGTGGTAGAGTGTTTCTTGCGGATTCATTAAATGAAATGAAAACACTATAAATTAATAGAAACGAAATAACTGAATAAAAAAACTAAATTATTGAGACACATTGATATTGCTTTCTTTTCCATGCCTATTACATACAAAATTCAGCACTTTTGGTGGCAAAGTCCTAGACTTATATTTACAATTACAAATCATCTATAAATAATGTTCAGAATTTTATGGAAACATTCAAAATTTAGTGAGTAATATTTATGGGAAAACATCGAAATCAACTTTTGACATTTGCGCCGTGAAGGAGAAGCTCCAATTAGTAGAGTATTTATTACGGATTCAATTATTAGAATGCAAAATTATAAATTACAAACCATTTAAAAATATATTAAACAGGAAAGATCAATCATGCTTAAAGCATTGATTATGAAACATTTTGGAACTTATTTAAACATGTCTAAAATGCAATACGTTCCACGGTAATATTTTAAAACTTATCACAATACTGCATTCATTTATTATATTTGAAAACTTAAACCTTCATCGAAAAAATGAACTTCATTCAAATGACGGCATTGAAATATAAATTGCCTGGTTTAAACATCTCTAAAACGTTATACATTCCTCGGTAATAATTTTAGAATTATCATAATACTACGATAATTTATTATATTCGAAAACTTCATCGAAAACAACTGAAATGCATTCAAATTACGTCATAGAAAAAATAAAACGCCTGGCTCTCTCTATAAAAGCAGCATTTCATTCATAAATAAATTCCCATTCATGTCATTCATCACAATACTATAATAATTTATTTTATGTAAAATTAAGACCATGGAGCTACAAGTAATTAAACTCTATGCGTAAAACTTCATCGAAAAAAATCGTCCTTCTCTTTGTAAAATCAATGAATATTTCATTCATATCAGCTACGCAGGCTCCATGAACTAAATGATTTTGTGTTAAAGAAATACAGCAATTCTAATACAACTCATTCTACATATTTTGCTGTTTACATTTTACATAGGTGAAAAATAGGTTTCGTTGTAGAAATAATCAAATTTGGATGAGCATTTAAACTCAAATATATTGTAATTGCGTTGTTTCAGTATGTAGATGCACAGAATTTAAGCAAAAATAAAGTGGTTTTAGGACGGATACAACACTCAATATGAATTAAAAAGAACTTTAAAAATCACGATTTTGAGACAAGATGGATGCCATGTATCATTTTGAAGTGGATCACGTGATCTTTTCGTATCAAGGTCACGTGATTGCTTCATATAAGAGGTGTTATTATTATTTTAATTTTTATATAAAAAGCTACTGAATATATTTTGCTGATTTTTTTTATATACATTTTTAAATAATTACTTTAAAATAGAGAATTTTGCTGAAGATATTCAATTTTTCATAACTATGATATTTATATTTGCGTCATTACATTCCCAAGCCTCTATTTGAAGATAGTTTTAAAGTAAATATTTTGTTTTTTAAGTAAAACTCAAGTCTGCTGATTTAGACTAAAAATTAATAAGTTTTCATGTGCCACAAGAACAATAAACAATTTCTTGGTGGATGCTATATAACTGCAACACAATTTGACTGCAACACAACGTGACTGCAATCCAACGGGAATATTTGATTAAAGTCCGTATTTAATTTTTTTTAATGACACAAAATATTTCAATTGATCCATTTTGGTACTATGTCATTTTACCACATTTTACCCCTTTTTATGAAGAATAATTTCTATGGTAGAAAATGGTGTACAAGCTTCATTTTTAATGGAACCTTTAAAGAATTTAGTTCTTTTCTGCATAAATATTTCGTACGGTAATACGAATTGTCTTAACATCCGAAAGTGACATCTCCAAACCAGGATATGCAAATCCTTAGTGAATCCCTACCAACGTCGGATGGCAGGCCATTTTTTTGTATCGTAACATAAATTTTGGAGAGGTTTAAAACGCACAAAAAGTATGTATATATGTTTTTAATTTACGAAAATTCGTCTGTTATTAGTATGAATTCCGTTTGAAGTTTGTTTTAAACATAATTTTTCGATATTTCTGAATGCGTCAAGAGATAATATTTTCGGTCGCTAAGGGATCGACCTGTGTGAATATTGCTCAAAATCGTTATATATCGGGATAAACCATGAAATTACTAAAAATATAATTCGAAATTTAAAAATGTAACACTGAGGTGCACCTATTCGGCTTCTGAATTAACTATGCACTAAATTTCATGGGCGTTCAATGCTAAGATTTCCTGCTACAAGCCACACACACACACACACACACACACACACACACACACACACACACACACACACACACACATGCACACACGCACAGACGCACACGCACACATATATGCACACACGCACACACAGACACACATACACGCACACATATATGCACACACGCACACACAGACACACACACATGCACACACGCACACACACACGCACACACAAATAGAAATATATACAAACATATTTCTTTATTATTTAAAATTTTAGTATATATAATTTTACAGAAGTATTTGCAATAGAAATATGGAGGTTAATTTCGGATCAAAAGCATCAGTAGAAGAAAGACTCAGTTTGTAGCTAAATTAGTTTCTCTTAAGTTAAGCATTTGCTTGTATTTATTCGGAAAGACAGTACAATTATTTATAGGGATTCCATGGGTTTTAAATAAATAATTCTAATGGGCTTTAAATAAATCATAATTGATTTCCGACGTTTTTTATCGTAAGAGTAAATGTGCTTTTTAAATAAAGTTTAGTAAAAAGGTTCCAATTGAAATAACTGCTGAATTTTTTGCTTATTGCCTTGTTTTAAATGCCATTGAAATATTCATTATTCAACACAGCATATTTCCAACCATATGTCCCTTTCACTGCAACTGATGTTAAAGTTACGTTTCAACACTATTCAGTAAACTTTGAAGTCAAAGCAAATACTAATCTGGACTCCTCTATACGTAGTATTTTTTCCTAAAAATGACAAATAAAAGTGATGTATTTTCTTTTACTATATTTTAAAACATTTTGAGAACTTCTTGAAAATTGTTCGAAGATTTTACCCCATTCTACGCCTTACTTGCAGGTATAACCATTTTGAAGCAACGTGGTCTTCATTTTTGAAAGGTTTTCCGAATAAAAGTTTTAAACTAAGCTTGCACATCTTATTTTATCTTTGTCACAACAAAGAAATAGCTATAAAAATTGCTCTTCTTATATTATACTAGCAGTATACCCATTCTTCGTAAGGAATGTATAATATAAAACAATTTAAAATTCACAATCATGTGCAAATTCCTATAATATTCTAAATGCCATTGTTATTCCAATCATTTTATTTAAATATCTAAATTAATGTTCCTAAAAGAAGTTTGAGAATCTTTGTTTTTGCTATACAAAATTATCTTCACAGGCAGATTTGGAGAATAAAATATCCTGGTATCGCTTATAAACAAATTGACAAAAATATGAAATTACATTTATATATGTCACAATAAAAGCGTTAAAATTGTATAGGAAGATGTTCCCGTGTTACTTATATTCTCAAATATTAGAAGATATACCCGTCGAAAACCCAGACTACCCGACTCGCCCTAGGGCACGAGCAGCAATTTCAGTGGCCGGCAAAGATATACCCTTGTATTAGTAGACGATTTCTCATTTACAATATATGAGTTTCAAAAACATTTGCCAAAAATAACAGATAATGTAATAAATTGAAAATATCAATAATATGTGTTATCTTTAAACCTGAAGGCCGTAATTGATTCCAATATATGCCAAAATGAAAGCGCTAAGATTATATAGCTCTACTATACTTATATTCTTGTAGATTAGAAGATATACCCGTGTGGTAGTAGAAGATTACCCGTACTACCATATATGAGTTCAAAGATATTTTACAAAATAAAACAGTTAACGTAATAAATTGAAAATATCAATAATCCCCGTAATCTTGAAACCCGAAGGCCGTAATTGATACCAATATATACCAAAATGAAAGCGCTAAAATTGTATGGAAAGATATACCCGTACTACTTACATTCTCGTAGATTAAAAAATATAAAAGAAACATAAAATTCACAATCATGATCAAATTCCTATACTATTCTAAATGGCATTGTTATTCAAAACATTCTATTAAGATAATTAAATTGATGTTCCTAAAAATAAGTTTAAGAATCATTGTTCTCGCAATACAAAATTTATCTTTAAAGGCAGATCTGAAGACTAAAATAGCCTGGTCCCGTTTGTAAATATATTTACAAAAATGTGAAATTGAATCAATATATGCCAAAAATTATTAAATAAATACAAAATTAAATTAAATAAAACATTTATAAAGCTCAAAAATTGTATGGGAAGATATACTCGCACTACTTATATTCCGAATATTTAGAAGACATACACGTGTATAAGTAGAACATTACCAATACAAAAATATATCAATTTAAAAAATCTTTGCCAAAATAAAACAGATGACGTAATAAAGTGAAAATATAAATTATACCACAATCCTTAAACTTGAGGGCCGTAATTTATTTTAATATATGCCAAAATGAACGAACTAAAATTGTATGGGAGATATAACCGTACTACTTATATTCTCGTATATTAAAATATATACCTGTGTACTAATAGAAGATTACTCATACTACAATATATGAGTTTCAACATTTTTTGTCAAAATAAACAGATAACCTAATAAATTGAATATATCAATACTCCCAGTAATATTTTAACCTGAATGCCGTAGCTTTTATAAGCCAGTCAAAAATGGCAATTTCGATATAAATTTCTTTATTATTTAAATCTGAAAATATTTAATAAAAATCGTACCGCATAAACAAATTGAATTTAAATCCGTTGCTAAGCGACATAATATCATTTTCTTCAAATAGATTTACGGGAAAAAGTATCGTCTGCATAATGCTATGTCTATGGAAGGTTTAACTGTGCATTTTAATTAATATCTGGACAACCTCTGGATCTAGAAACTTGAAACGTGGACTGAATTTTAAGTGGGGGTTATTCCAGGACTACAAACAAAATATTAAGAAATTCGGTTCAGCCGTTCTCCCTTGATGGTGAGACAAACATACATAGATACAGACAGACAAACAGATTTTCAATTTTATTAACACTTTACAACATGTTTGAAAAGTGTTTATGACTTTGTTCATTCTGTCTGTCTGTCTGTCCGTTAGCACGATAACTGCCGTAAAAATGACTTTATCAAAATGAAATTTTAGTATGTTGTTCAGATGGTATTGGTACCTATGGGAATATAAATGAATAATATCAACAAATTAGTTTTGGATTGAATCCGACTTGAAATATGAAATAAATTGAATCCTACTGGACCTAATTTTTCAAACATTTTTTAAACGAATTTAAAATTCACAAATTGCTTCGAAAGTTTTAGGAGATATTCAAATTGTCACATGAAGTATATAAAAATTTCAAAAAGATATATTCAGTAGTCTTTTAAATAAAAATTAAAACCATAATTACAACCATTATAATAAGAGATCAAGTAACCATTATAAGAAGAAATCACGTAACCCACTTCAAAATAAAATATGGCATCCATCTTGTGTCAAAATTGTGATTTTTAAAGTTCTTTTTAATTTATATTTGGTGTATCCGTCCTAAAACCGCTTTATTTTTGCTCAATTTCTGTGCATCAATTTTCTGAAACAAGGCTCTAAGCTCTGTCCCACTAACGTCACTAAATGTCTTTGAACGTCACTGGTGAAGGTGTGCAAAGCACAATTTAAAATTTCTGCGCATGTTGTTTACGCCTGGATATTGCCACTCAAAAATTAACAAACAATTTTTAATTGTAATAATGCGAAAACTTGCTGAGTTTTGCAACGACTTGCAATTTCTTTCCTGATAAGTGGCATCACGAATGACGACATGCCAAGTTCGTTGACGTCAAGCTGACGACTTTTTGATTGGTTGCCGAGCTAAATGCCTAATCTAAAATTAAAGAACTTTGCGTGTGGCTTTTAAATTCTTGTGACTGATAACAGAAAATATCCCACACACTGTAGGAGTTTAACGAATAATTTTCAATATGTGTATCATGTTTTTAATCCAGTCCTTAATTGTATGGTTTATATTAAATCAACTTTCTTTTTTAGAAAAAAATGTATTTACACAATATTATTTTCGTTTTAGATTATGTATTAACTGCAATTACCAATAGCTAATATAAATATAACATAAATACTTAAGAACATTATTTGAGAATATTTTAAACATATTATTTTCATAGAAATGCCATTCATCTGTAAATAATATTATTAAATTATTTAATGTAGTTACAATTGGTAAAATATATTTTCAAAACACACAAATTTTGCAAAAAGTCGTGTTAAGTATTTCTCTAACACTGTTTTAACACACACTAAATGTACAAGACATATATCTTCCTATCAATATAAGAATTCACGTCACAACATACAATAATCGTATCACGTGACTACAGTGTTTAACTGTGTCGAGCAAGTAACAATTATCTTTTGTTGCAGTAACTTGTGATATTGATGTATTTTCACAGTTTGCTACAGTGCTGAAGTCAAGTCACGATTTTGCTTTGAACAAAAAATAATGTTTGGTAAGAACTAGTATAATTTTAAAGGTTGGTTATGTACTTTATACTTTGGATTGGAGCCGTTTTCTGTAACTAGAAAAAATGTATTACTGCATAATTTAGCACCCATATAGGACTATGTTGTTATCCTAATTTGGTAATAAATACCGTAGAATTAAGATGCGCAATCTGCAAAATAAAAAATAATTAATAAATAAAATTTAATATTTATGACAGAAAATAAAATGTATGGCCAATGATTCTATAACTAATATTTCATTCATTTCATACCGTAATTACGTTACATAGTCAAACCTATTGGTTAAGTAGTGTATTAGAATGATGCATCTTAATTCGTCTACAGTGTGTCTGCAAACCCGTGAAGAATTAGTTATCATCGAGAAGAATTAGGCATGCTACTTGATATTATTGAATAAGTATTTCTATTGCCTATCTTATAGCAATGAATAAGCTATAGCTTCGCTGTTGTCCATTTGATTCACCACCTTCTCATCCTGTACCAACTACCATTTGTTGAGATATTTCGAATTAAATGCTATCAATGTTATCAGATTGGATGCGTATGATCAGCTTTAGATGACCTGCTGTACATAGCGAACAAGTTATTTAAACAAATGTTTGATTGTGATGTGTAAAAATACATATTATATTCACTTGTTTCAGGAAAGTTTCTCTATTTGTCAGTACCCGGATATATCGCATGTTCTATAATCATAAATCAGGATATATCGCTTGTTCTGTAAGGATACAGCCATTTTATTGTTGGTGAAAAAGTTCTAGAGCATTTCCAGCGTATTTTAAACCAGTATTTGCATTTTGATATTTTTCTCTACATATGTCTATCTTCAAACTATAAGCACTGTGTTCTCTCTTGCTAATTACACAATTTCTCACGAAATATTTGAGTTCGCATCAATTTAATTATATGTCAAACGATTGTACTCTCATGATGGGTACTATCCACCTCTACTTTGTTAAAAGAGTTTACTATCATCCTGTGACAAAGTAATATATATTTTTTAATTTGATATTGAATTACTGCATACACAGTAATATTTCCATACATGTTTCACTGAGCAAAATGCAAATATTAAGGATTTTAGACATACAGGTATCTCAATTTTAAAATTTTAATTACCGTAATATTTGTTTTGATTATTGTACCAGTATTGTGTGAATATCCTAATTCAAATTAACCAACATTATAATAATATATCATATAAAATAAAAACTAATTTCGGAAAGATTACATAACATAATTAAAAACTGACAAATTTGTTTTTCAGAAAGAGTATACCATATACTGTGCCATACATAATATATTCCTAAGTAAAAGTTCCGTGTCATTATAATTAAAGTAAACCATCAAAATTTCCATAATTATGGTATGCGACAGAACTCTGATGTTACTTCTGACGCTTAATTAAGTATACTAAAAGTTGAGTTTTTAGGTAGATAAATTTCTTATGAAACGTAAGTGGCTGACTGAGATTATGTAGTGTTTTAATTAAAAGTATGGTTAGTTACCAGTTTTGAATTTTTACTGTAATTTTTAATAGCTTTGTGTAAAAAGAGCTCCTATAAAATGACGATTAATAATGGATAGAATGAGGAAATAAAACCTTTTTATTTTTAGCAGATGAGTTTTCTATTGATGTAAACTTTAAATTATTTTTTGCTGTTTATAATATTTAAAAGAATGTCATGGCGAACCAGATGATAACATATGTCAATGAGATATTGATATTTTCGGGCTAAAAAGAAAATACATAAAAAATCAAATGTGTTTGCACATACGCACTTGCACACATATGCAAATACACACATAGCACGATAATACAATTATACACATACATTACACCAAAAAACGTTCGATTTATGCTCAGGAATGATCAGAACTTCCAGACTTCGAATTTTCATTTACGACGTCAAAACGATTTATTTCCCTATTACACTTTCTGTTTTACTATTAAGTGATAATATAAAAGACAAATTTGCGAGTTCGAAGATCTAGAGTGTCAATATAATATATGGACTACAAAATGAAAAAAATATGATGTGGGCAGCACATGACTTTCCCTGCAGACTTATATCCAGGTTCTTTTTATTTCAATTAAATTTAATTCACTTTTAATTCAATTTTCGTTGTCATTTGGTAACAGGACTTATTTTCAAAGGTGGCGCAAAGAAAATACGAAAAAACTAAAATATCTCGGGAACAGCTAATCCTAGTGTAATGGGGTTGATTTTATACTTTTCTTCGTTAAAAATTACGTATAAAACAAGCATTTAATAGATATAATTGAGCATACGTAGTTTTTTATTTTATATTTGGATGGTATTTGCGGACCATTTTGCAAAAAAAGGCAGGTTATTTTTTTCTGAATCGTACCAAAATCTAATTAGTACATAACATGTTAACCCACAAGCGACTTATCTACCTAATTTTGTGAAATTCGGTTCATTAGTTTTTCATCTAGAGTGGATACAGGCAATTTTTGCGGACCATTTCGTTAAAAAAAGGCGGGTTCTTTTATCAAAAAAGCATACTAAAAACTAATCAGCACCAGGGTCATACCCAAGTGACTTACCTACCAAATTTTATGAAATTCGGTCCATTAGTTTTTGAGTTAGAGTGGATTCATACATTGCACAGACAGACACACAGACATACACACAGACTTCACGCTAAAATTAATTTATTCGTATTCTAGAGGTCTTGAAACGTGTAGATCCCTCGAAAACTCGAGTTGCGATTTTCGCAATGATTCCAATACTTTCCCTGTACATTGTCGTATATTGCAGGGGAAGTAAAATGAATATAATAGCGTCAATCGTCAATCTATTGCATATACAATACGGTGTCCATTCGTGTTATAATTTAGATATAATATGAAATATTTCGCAATTCGGAATTTTTATTGGTATTCTTTTCAGAGATGATTAATCCGACTGATATTTACATAAGGAATTCGCGTATTGTACTGAAAAACCAGGAACATTTGATTGGGAATTTATTTTGGAAAAAAACTTTAAACATTAAACTTTAAACAAAAACATTAAACTTTGAAAACTTTAAACATTAAACTTTAACAAAATTTTAACAAATAAAATTTAATTTATGGTTTTGTTATGTTGAAACTACATTCAATGCAGTTCTAAACTTTTCCAGCCGGTGCTTATTCATTAGATGCAAAATAATTAATTGTTTGAAAGTCCGTCTCCGTTACTTTTGTACATTTAAGTTAATGATTGCTCTCTCTACGACACTTAAGAGAGGTTGTCACGCTAATTCTACATTAACAGACTTGAGTTAAATGTTAGAGTTTTCGACGTGAGATTGTCAACCATATATCTAGCTAAACTTTAAAAACTGATATAGGGAGCACATTCTGGCATGAAGAGTTTTTAACACTTTACAACATAGTTGAAAAGTGTTCATAACTTTGTTCATTCTGTCTGTCTGTCTGTCCATTTGCACGATAACTGCCGTAAAAATGACTATATCAAAATGAAGTTTTAGTATGTTGCTTAGAGGGTCTGTGGAACATATGTGAATAAAAATGAATAATATAGCCCAATTTGTTTTGGATTAAACCCGGGTTAAAAAATGAAATGCGCTGAACCCTATGGGAACCTAATTCTTCAAATACTTTTAAGAAAATTTAAAATTCACAAATTGCTTCGGAAGATTTAGGAAATATTCAAATTATCCCATAAAAGAATATGAAAAAAATTCAGCAAGTTTTTCAAATAAAAATTAAAATAATAATTACACCCATATTATATGAAGAGATCAAGTTACTCACTTCAAAATAAAATATGGCATCCATCTTATGTCAAAATGGTGATTTTTTAAAGTCCTTTTTGATTTATATTTACTGTTGTAGCGGTCCTAAAATCGCTTTATTTTTGCTTATTTTCTGTGCATCTATATTCTGAAACAACGTAATTAATATTTTATACCATAGTTGAAAAGTGTTTATGACTTGGTCATTCTGTCTGTCTGTCTGTCTGTTCGCACTATAATTGCCGTAAAATTGACTTCATCAAAATGAAACGTTAGTATGTTGTTCAGACTGTCTGTGGGACCTATGGGAATATAAATGAATAATATCACCCAATAAGTTTTGGATTGAACCTTGGTTGAAAAAATGAAAAACATTGAACACAATGGGCCCTAATTTTTCAAACATTTTTAAAGCAAATTTAAATTCACAAATTGCTTCGGCAGGTTTAGTAAATATTCAAATTATCCCATAAAAATGCAAAAAAAAAAAAATTCAGCGAAATATATTCATTAGTTTTTTAAATAAAAATTCAAATAATAATTACAGCCATATCATATGAAGAGATGACGTGACATGATATGAACAGATCACGTGACCCACTTCAAAATAAAATATGGCATCCATCTTGTGCTTGTGTCAAAATAGTGACTTTTAAAGTTGGTTTTAATTTATATTCAGTGCTGTATCCATTCTGAAACTGCTTTATTTTTGCCTTATTTCTGTGCATCTATATTCTGAAACAGCAGCAATAACAATATATGTTAGTTTAAATGATCAATGCCGCCCATTCTGTGTCAAAATCGTGACTTTTAAAATTCTTTTAAATTTATAGTTAGTGTTGCATCCGTCCTAAAACCGGTTTACTTCTTATTTTTTTTCTGTGTATCCTTTACTACGACAACGCTATTACAATATTTTGGAATTTAAATGATCATCAAACTTCTATTATTTCTGCAACGAAGCCTGATTTTCACATATGGAGAATGTAAACCCATCAAGATGTAAGATGAGATGTAAGAATAGCTGAATTTCTTTCACGCAAAATTATTTAGTTCTGGAGTCTGTAATATAGCTGATATGAATGAAACATTCATTGATTTTACATAGAGAAGCAGACAATTATATTGCCATTTTCGATGAATATTTAAGCATGAAGTTATACAGTACTTTTACCTCCATGGTTTAAAGTTTTTAAGTAAAATGAATTTAAATAATAATTTTAATAATAATTTTTATAATTTTTTTCCGATAATTTTAAAAATATCGTCGCTGAATGAAAAAAATAGAAAAAAAATTATGAATGAAAAGTTTGCAGCTTTTATATAGAGAGCCATGCTATTTATATTTCGATGGCGTTATTTGAATAAAACTCAATAATTTTTGATGAAATTTTCAAATATAATAAATTGAAATATTGTGATAATTTAAAAAATATTACCACTGAAAGTATCGCATTTTAGAGATGTTTAAATAAAATTGCATTGCAGTTGGAAATTACTATATAATAAGGTTTGTTGCACAAAATAAACAAATAAATATATATATATATATATATATATATATAATTTATATATATATATATATATATATATATATATATATATATATATATATATATATATCCAAAGTCGTACATATATTTCCAAAGTCACAGTACGCAGTAAATCTTACGTCACTGTGAAAAGAAAGGCTGTTAAGACTATATATATATATATATATATATATATATATATATACGTATATATATCTTGTTTTGATAAAAATTTTGTTTTTGTGAATAAGATGCGTTTGTGTTTGTGTGATATTGATTCAACTTTATACCGTGAGAATATTTTTATGTCTGGATGATTTCTGATACGGAGTCAAATATACCAGTAGTTGCTTATTTTATCATCCATCAAAGTTCTCTTCGAAATAGTTGTTTTCTTCAAATATTGTCCCTAACTGTTTTGATACATCTGCTAAGAATGAAAAAAATTCCTCATATATTTTCTTGAACTAAATCACTAGTATGTGATTACTTTATGGCATTGAAAAATAACCTGCTGTATTCAACATATCACAAAAGATACAACAATCTCACTAAAGATAACCATATTTCGTTTTAATCAGAAAACCATAACACGAGTTGGGACTTTCTTATGGTTGAATTCCAGTAAAATTCAGTATGTGTGTCGTATTATAACTGAATAAAATAGACATACCACATTCTGTGTAAGTCGATTAATGATTTCAAGCGATATTCCTCTTCAAGTCAAAAATTGAAATTTTGACCTTTTTTAACTATTTATGTCCCTTTATTTTTGGCCAATAGTATACATAAAGAATTTAATCTTTGAATTTTTGTAAACGTATTTTAATGCATTATAAACTGTTTCGTATTTAATTCATAAGCTGTAATACTTTGAGAATAATGAACGACATTGTTCATTAAATTATGCAATATGATTCAAAATTCTAAATTTTTTATAGACTAGCCGTGATACACGTAGTCAACAGTATTCTTTTAGCATCAACTTTTTTAGCAGTCACAATTTTGCTAATTTTTACAATTTTCACAGCAATTGAACCTGGATTTTCTGATTTGATACTGCAAGTTGTTTACAAGATGCCTTTAAGACACAACATGCAAACAATTGTTGGATTTAGAGAGAGGTCGCATCATAAGCCTGAGGAAAGGTAGTTCGTCCAACAGACCTATCATTTGCCATCGTGGTCGGATCGATATGGTAGTTACTCGGTGTTATCAACAGTGGATCAGTGTAACCGTCACAGTGGTTCAGGAAGCCCAAAACGGATGAAGTTGTCAGCAGAAGGGATATACGCAACTTATTTCACTCTATGCAGCACTGAATATCGGCTTGTATAGCTGCCGGAGGAGGATTTTTCACTTACTAAAATGCCAACTCCTTGTTGCCACCATTTATTAATAAAATGTTTTTTGCTCCCGAATTTGTATCATTTGTAGATATCCCCAAACGACACATATATGCTGAGTTTGAAGACTGCAGCTCCATTTCTTAAATGTGCTTATATTTTTTGCGACAGAATGTATATAAAAAATAACTCCCGCGCTCTGTATTTAAAAACTAAAGAAAAGACCGAGTGCGTCGCACCCGAATAGAAAACAGACTAATAATTTATATCCAAATACTCAAACGACCTTCCTGAACTAAAAATGAACTAAAAACACAAATCAGCATAGAGTTTATTAACAGTATCAAGGAACGGCATCTACGTTCAGTGAACAATATAAGTTTTGTCGGGAGGTATTTATGGCTTGGAACAACTGTGGATTTCGATGGACAACTGTCAGCAAAAGATGCGCTAGGAATAAATTTTTAAATTATTTTAGCTCCATTTTAGAAATTTTCAGGCTGTCTAAACCAGGGGGTCATCATGGTTAGAAAACTGGAAAACTCACGAACAAGAAACGAAGATTTAAATATTTAGAGCAATTGGATTCTGATGGGAGTTAATTTTTGTGATGTGTATTTTCGGCTTTGAAGGCAAACAGTAAGAAAATTGTGCTAGTTTACGATCATTCAATTTCGGAATATCTGTCGACTACCAAAATTAACGATGCTCTGTTTTTCCTAGAATTTATTTTTTAATTAAATTTGTATTTTTTTTAATTTTCTAATGTTTTGGTTGATACCTCTTTTTTGTGAAGGCTGCTATAAATTATTTTATATTTATAGTACTTTGTAAGCAAAAATACACGCTTTAAAAGCAGAAATGACACTTTCAAAATACCACCGATAAAAACTTCCATTTATATTGACATTAAAATATTTATTTATGAAAAACGATTAAAGTAAATAACATTATTATCTAACACAATATACGACATATTTTCACAATTCCATTTACATTATATTGATATATCATGTAGCACCAAATATTAAATAGTTCAATATACAGGAACTAATATTACGAAGTTTTTAATTTTCTGTTAAGAAACCCGTCAGTTTTACGGTAGATTTACCATTCTTTTCGAATTATAGTGATATTGACCAAAAGCACATGCTATGAAAATATTTTTAGGCTGGATTATCTCTGATAAAAAGTCAAATATGTCAGTAGTTGTTTGATTTATCATATATCAAAGTTCTCTCGGACATAGTTGTTTTTTTTAAGTATAATACCTAACTTTATTGAAACTTGGGCCAGATTGTAAAATTTCTTCACACATCTTTTCAAACGTAAACTCTAATCTGATATGATTTTTGGAACAAGAAAAGAAGTAAAATTAGAAATAAATTCATACGCTGAATTTGAAAATGGCATCTTTTTTATACATCACATACTATGGTTTGTGCAATATGAGTTTATATGAGTTGTATGAATTTTGACATGTAAAATTGTAGACGTGCAGTATGTATCTATATATATATATATATATATATATATAAAGTTTAAAAATTCCTAAAAATTGAAGGAATTGGTATATTTGAATGCGGTTTGCGACAAAGTTAGTCTCATGAAAGGGGAATTTTTTGGTAGAGAAAAAAAAATTAGTTCAACATTTTGTCAATAGAGGGCGCTGCACGCAAGCAATCACAGGAAATATACAAATCAGAGTCCTATAAAATGCTGGGTGTATGATTTAAAACTTAATTCTGAATTTTCCTGTTACTGGCTTTCATTGTGATATTGACATTGGTGGATAAAGCACTATTGGTTAAGTTGTTTTACCTCAGCCGCGAATCGCCGGCTGAAACTTTACGAAGGTTTCGGACACAGAAGAGATTGAAGAAAGGTTCTGGTCCAATCGCTCCTGCCAGACTGGTTTCCCTGGTACGACGTTTCGAAGAAACGGGAAGTTTGTGTAATCGCCCTCGCAGTGGTAGACCACGTTTGTCAGAGATCCGTACCTCCGCTGTGGCTTCGCAAATGCACACTCTAAGGGAAGTCGGCCACCCATTAAGTTGCTCTACGTCTTCGGATGAGTCGGTTGGCCTGGGCTTTCGAAACTCTAAGGGAACAGTCAACGAGTGCAGCAAGTAGCGCACGAGAACTGGCAAGAATAAGTGGTATACCGAAGACATCGGTATTCCGAATCCTTCATGGTGTATTAAAATTGTACACCTACAAGTTGAAATCATGCACCAGTTCTTACCAAATGACACAGCTAAGCGAGTGCAAATCGCAAATTGGGCTTTGTCGAAAATCGACGAAGATCCACAATGGCTGCTCAATATCTTGTGGACAGACGAGGGTCATTTTTCATTGCATGGAACAGTCAATACCCATAACTGTAGAATCTGGACAAAGGAAAACCCACATGACAGTGAGGAGCCCGTACATTCCCCACATGTTACTGTTTGGTGTGGATTCACTGCGTCCATTATTGTGGTCCATTTTTTCTTTGAACATCCCTGTGTAAAAACAGGCTGGCAGACGTGCTCAATTAATAGAACATGCTCCTTGAAAATGCTAGCAGAGAAAGTGATACCGTGATTATTAGAACATAATATCCTTGACACAGTGGCATTCATGCAAGACAGGGCACCTCCTCATATCGCAAACAAAGTTAAGAAGTGAACTATTTTTTTTCTCTACCAAAAAAATCCCCCTTCATGAGACTAACTTTGTCGCAAACCGCATCCAAATATACCAATTCCTTCAATTTTTAGGAATTTTTAAACTAATTCGGAATTTATGGAACACCCTGTGTATATATATATATATATATATATATATATATATATATATATATATATTTATTTATTTATATATATGTGTTTATATATGTTGATGTAATTATATAATATAAATAATAGGGCATTTGACATATAGCTATGACTAATGAATTTGTCACGACCAGTAAATTTCGCGGTTCCCACAAAAAAACTAAATAAGTGATAAAAGTTCTTATGATGTAATGATGGTATTGGTATATGATTTAATATGGGTAAAATTGAGATGTATATGTATGAACTTATTCTATGCCTTGAATAGACGTTGGCATTGATTGACTTTTTAATGACTTATGAAATGTATATATTGTGCACCCTTCTCCACAATAAGAGTTAAAACTAATATACGGAATATATGATGAATACAACTTTAATTTTTACAGCGACTGGCAAGTTTTGTAATAAATTTACAAATTGCTCGGTATATTGATCTACAGGGAACCAATAGATCGTCATTCAGTAACCTGTATATACGCTCTATTCGCCATTATTTCAAACCAGACGCATTGCATCAGAAGGAACAAATAAAAAACGTAATTTGTCAAAACTATATTGAAAACAAGGCCAAATCGTTTATTAATTTTTGTGATAAACGTTATCAACGTCATACACAAAGTATGGAAAATTTTAAATATAGTAGATGTACGACTAAACGTTATAAACTTTGCCCATGTGCAAATCCCAATCAAATATCAGAAAAACATGCCAATTTCAAGAAATTTTGTAAAGTTTTCAACGTTATTTATTGTATTACTTGTAATCAATGTCGACTTCACTACATTGGACAAACGAAAAATAATTTACATTTGCGCATTAATCTCCACCGTAGCCAAGTTAACGAACTACAGAAAAATGAAAATGGAGAATCTAATTTGGAACTACGTCATTATAGCAAGCACAGTTTCAATGACATTACAGTGTCCATTATTGATATCGTAGTGAATAATGAAGAACGATTATGGTGGGAAAATGTTCATATTGAACAATTCTGTACAATTTTCTCATACGGCTTAAATTCCATCAAATACAATAATACATACAATCTTGACTACTACAAACTTAATAATACAGATATTGCATATAAAAATGTAGTTGGTGAAGTAAGAAAACGGTGGAAACGAGGAGGACGTGTTAAGAAGGACAATTACTCAAGATGTAAATTTAGATATAAAGATTTTATTGAGATATTGATGTCCCAAAATGAATACAGAACCAATTGGATAAAAAACTACGTATATGGAAAAAGAAAAAAAATCATTTTACGAATTTGGAAGTTATGGACCAATGAGGATTTTATCAGGAAAAGTGCAGACCTAAATTTTTATCAAAATGCTAACGTTGCCATTATGTGCGATTTTTTAAAATCGAGGGCCAAGTTTTACGCAATATCACTATGTGTGAATAATCAAGAAAATTGCCTGAAAGAATATTTAGGAGTGACTTATCAAAACAAAACTTTTGATACAATCCCATTACGGGATATTGTTAACAAATACAGTGATTTATTTCCTATTCAAAACCTCAAAGTAAAGATTGTATATAAATATGTGAGGCCATTGGGAAGAAAGCTATTTAATTACAATTTGATATGTCAAAGTTTAAATGATTTGGTCGAACTGAATTGTGATTGCAAATCCAATAAATATTTTAATGGAGATCTAGGTCACGTCATTAGTGGGGATATTTGTGTCATCGAAAATAAGGATTTGATAGCGATTTTTGGAAAAGGAACTAAATACCGTATACATAATTATAATAACATAGACCAACTTTTTAAAGCCGATCTGGATGAATTCACATACAGAAATGCAGTTAAATATAGTATACCTACAACTACTTTTAACGAATGGCGTTACCATATTAATCAAGGTTTTATATCTTGTTGCGGTAACAATGAAACTTCAAAAGAAAAACTTCATCTGGATTATAAATATTTAAATAATATTAGAAACAAATATGTTATCACTTACGTTGATAAAGTAAGTTCCAAATATGCATTTACATGCAAACAGTTTTGTATAATGGAATTGAAGAAGTGTTATGAAAATACAGATCTGTACATAGAAATCAAGCAGCCACTAATTATAATCGAAAATAAAATAAAAGCGATGCATAAAAGAATCGATATCCTGCTTAAAAATATTAATTTTCCTTACTTGGTTCTAATACCAAAAATTCATAAAAAACCTATTCGATTCAGACCTGTTACAGTTGGTTTTAAAACTTATTTGACATTTGCTAATAAAAAACTTTTGTCGATTATGAAACCAGTACGAAAAGTATGGGAACTTGTATGATTACCAACAGTTTGGAATTAATAGAAACTTTAAGGCATATACCCGAACGCATTTACCTAAAAAGTTTTGACTTCAAGGTCTTATTTAATAATGTACATCTAAACAATCTGTATGATATTCTAATTGAAATTTATGAAAGATATGATATGCAATCATATATTGAGATCAACAAATACAAATCTATTGTAAAAATAGTGATATTTGAAAACATTTTGTTTAATGGGTCAAGATATTATAAACAAATCCATGGAATTCCTATGGACGGTGGATGTTCGTCCATTTTGGCTGATATTTACTTACATTGGTTCGAATCAAAGTCACACATTAATGAATTAATATATATGAGATACGTTGAGGATGTTATAACAGGTGCAACAGAACCCAATGATCAATTCGATTTTACATTTTACCCTGAAGATATAAAACTAATCGAAACAATAGAAAATGATCCAAAGGAAATTAACTTCCTAAGATCTCAATATTAGATACAACGACCAGGATCACATTATATTCAATATATATGACAAACGAAAAAATTTATATATAAAAATCAATTATCTGACGCATTGGAATAGCAATATACATCGTAACATATTCCGTAATGTTACTATACAACATCTAAAAAGGACATCAACGAATCATCAACAATGAAAAGGAAAGAATAGATAGAGATATATTTGTGATAAGGGAAGCAATGTATCCTAAGGCCTTTTTAAAACGTCAATAAATTGATCATTACAAAAATAAATATTCACAAGTACATAACATCATAGAAATTTGTGATGACGAAATGGCAACAAAAAGAAATAGAGATTTGGATCACGATTTTATGACAACTACTTTCACTCATGACGAAAGAAGAAGCAACAGAATGTTCTAATGATTTGATATGGGAAAGAGAAACATGGTATGGTTTATGACTGTTTATAAAAATGAGGGGGAAGGATGAATTCTTCTTATATTGTCTTTGGATTCTAACAGCGTTCTATAGGAATTAGATATCATTTCTTCTTTACTCTTATATATATATCTTCATTACTTATATATATATATATATATATATATTCCCAAAAAGGACAAGTGACAATGTATTCGTAAATTTCTAGAAGAGTGACCGGAGTAAACGGCCTTGGGGAGTTGCGACCCCCAACACTCCGCTTAAAGCTTTTTTACGCCATGGCAAACGCTCCCGGTAGCCAATACTCCCTACCCTATCTACTTCATGACTCTTATAGAACCGTAAAAATTACATACATACATATACACTTTCAATAATAAGTAAATATTTAAAAGTTTACTATTCTACGCTAAATCAAACCAAAAAGCACACTATAAAAATGTTTAACAATTAATTTAAAATACTAATGTATGAAATTACTTCACTCGTGCCTATTTAATACTTTAAAATCAATATATTCATGACTAATTAAATCCAAGTCTGAGTGGTTATTTTAAAAAAATGGATATAAGACCTATTAGCTACATTATCGCCATATAAATACTGATGTATGAAATTTCTTCACTCGTGGTTATTTAATACTTTAAAAACAATATATTCAAGACTAATGAAATCCAAGTTAGTATATATATACATCCAAGTATATATATATATATATATATATATATATATATATATATATATATATATATATATATATATATATATATATATATATATATATATATATATATATATAAATATATATATATATATATATATATGTATATATATATATATATACAGAGTCTTTAAAATTAAAGTTCCACTTTGAAATGGCCATAAAAAGAAAACTACTGGGCAAAATGTTATCAAACATGGTAATAGTTTACAGAAGGTCATGGGGTTTTATTTTCCGCAGAAAAAAATAAAGTTCAAAAACTCACCGTCAGCGGGGAATGGAGCTGTATGCAATATTGTTAAACGAAATAAGACATGAAGACATCGGTTTAAAAAGTTTTTAATCTTTTCTAAAAAGTGTTACAATTAATGTTCAATGTATTTTCCACCATTCTCTGAAAGCCAGTTAAATTGCATTACTGTGTTCTCAGCAGAAGCTCTTAGCATATCAGGAGGAATATTACGGGCATGTCGGTGTATCACATTTTTCAATTCCGCCAAATTGTTTATGTTATCCTCATAAACAGTGGTTTTGAGGTAACCCCATAGCCAGGAGTCACAAGGGTTTAGGTCTGGTGACCGGGGTGGTCAAGGAATGAGGGTGTGTCGTCTTACAATCCCGTCATCCGTAAAATGTTTCTTAAGTAAATGCCACTTTACTGAATGCCTAAAATGCCATGTTACTGAAGTTCAGGTATCACGAAACTTCTTAACATCGACTCTAAGCAAGCAGCAGTCACAGTGCTAGTCATGGGCCCAGCTGTTGATTGCTCTTCAAAGAAAATTGGTCAAATTATGACACTAGCTGTCATACCACACCAAACGGTGACTTTAGGAGAATGCAGTGGAACTGGGTGGATAACATGATGGATTTGTTTGGCCCAAATCCTGCAGTTATGGGTATTGACATCCCCATTTAGGTAAAAATGGGTCTCATCCGTCCAGAAAATGTTCCATGGCCAATGTTCGTCCACTTCCATTCGTGCAAGGAATTCCAAAGCGAAAGATCCTTTTACAACAGGATCGTTAGGTTCAAGTTGTTGATCAAGTTTGATTTTGTATGGGTTGTACAGCAACACTTTACGAACGATTTTGTACACCGTACTGAATGGTAAGTCCATCCAACGTGTAACAGCACTTACGCTGCATGTCCAGTGTGTGCTTTCCATTGTTGCTTCCTCTACTGCTAATGCTATAGCATCTTCAGTTTCCACAGAAACAAACTTCCTTCACAAGCCAGGAGCAACAGATAACAAACCTGAACCTTGCCATCATTTTCCTCAAACCCTGCGGTGTCATTTGTCCTCGGCGCATTCGTCCAACGGTACGATACTTTTGCAAAACACGCCGTTCATTGCTATCGCATTTATAATAACACTTAACGAGAAAAGCACGGTCCTGCATAGTTACAGACGTCGTCGACTCGTAACAATGAGAGCTCTGACTAGGAGCCTCAATTTTACAGCTGCAAAATGAAATGACATGAAAAGCACATTTGCATAAGAAGCACATCCCACACATGTTCAATTGGATTCAGATCAGGAGAGTTAAAAGGCGACTGCATATACTGGATATCTACAGTTTGCAGGAAGTCGTCGACCAAGCCCGCACTGTGAGGACCGCGTTATCATCCATGGATTTGAAATCAAAACCAAAAGCACCTCGAAACAATCGAACGGTAGGTTCAAGGACTTCGTCTTTGTATCTTTGACCGGTAACCGCGTCCGTGTCAAATATGTGGAAGTCTGTGCGGCCGTCCACCATGATGCCTGCCCAGATCATGACTCCCGCAAACGGGAAAACGATATCTTTTTGTGATGTTTCCAGGGAAAAAATGCATTCCACGTTCTCACCGGATCGTAGTACGACAATAATCAGTTTTCGATGCCTCTTTGGCTCTGATTGGCCGACCTTACGGCAATACGACCAGACATCTTGAATAATTGGTTGACATCTTTACTCAATCTCCTGTCTTCTCTTCATCCACTTATGTTTATGGCCTATTTGATCTCTCGAGTCAGGGTTCAATACAACTGGCGTAATTAAGTCTGATGCATTGTTTGATATTACAGACAATCATAAATATTCAACATAAAGCTGTCTTCACTAAATTTTGTTTCAAATCTGGTCTCACACCTCCCTAGTCTTATAGTGTATGTCATATGTTATTTCATATACATCGATGCAGAAAGTACATAGCTAGCCATAAGTTTGTGAGATATTGGCCTGAGGAACAAGTTTCCTGTATATAGAAGAATCTAAATACGGATTCAAGCAATAAAATACATAACTTTATAATATTTACTAAGTTTATAATAAGTTTACTAAGTTTATAATATTTACTATTTTGATACTATACATGAGAAACTCAGTTTATATATATTCTAGAATACGCTACGGATAAAATTTTATTATTTTTCCTTAGGTTTTTATTTCGTTTTTCAAATTTAGCAAGAACCTACGCGAATACTTTTACATATAAAAACATTGTTACTGTTGTACATTTTGCAAATTTTATCTTTCAGGCTGTTCTCTTATTCCCACCTTACTTTCAATATGTTATTCAGTAACAAATTTAAATGTAGTTTGTTCTGAAATATACATTTCCATGATATAAATAAATACATCTTGCAGCAACGTCTTTGAAATATTGGAGAAGTCTTTACGATTTCACCTTGGCTACCAATGATTTACAATTTCAACGAATATTTCAATTTACTGCATAATTTAATGATTTTTTAGCTTTTAGGGGATAAAATTAAATACAGTAATACAAGTTGCAGCAAACTTAAGTTAATTATGTGATTACAATTGGTTCAAGGGCATTATGAGGCAACTTCATCAGGTCATAAATATAGGTGTACTGGACGAAAGATCTAATATACCTATGAGATAGCATGCAAAGAAACAAGCGAATACAGTTGTGACACACAAAGAAGAAATTCGCTACAGGTTGGAATCAACTTCCCGGCCTTCCAAACAGTTACTTTACACCTTTCTGGTAGGTCGGAAGGTCTGGGTCTCAACAACAACAACTGGTTGGAATCAACCATTCAAATCGAAACCGGGGCTGTAAATATGTCACCTCATGCCGATGAAGTGGCATACTCACCTAGGTCCATACATTACTCTAAAGAGTAGTGTTAAATTAAATGGCCGAACTGATGATAATTTAAAATGTAATTGAGAAGGTAGGCGAGGGGAAATAATAATGAATATAAAATCGTTCAAGGAGAATAGGTTAATAAGTAGTCTGGCTTAATAAATCAACTTATGTTGAAAAGGTGGATAATGTATTGCCGGAGGGATTTTATATTAAAGAAAAATCATGTACAACTAACGGATATCTTAAGAATGAAACTCCAGGGCTGGATGAAAAAATAAAGCACGGAATTGTTTCTGCTAATGTCATTGCGCTCGTTTCTATGTGATTCGAAATGCCAACAACACGGGTCTTTTGGACTTCAAGTGTTTTGGTTCTGTTGCAGTGACGAAGGAGAATCAGCGTATCCTCGAAACAGCTGTATGCTGCATTACTGTGTTATTTGTGCTTATCCCTATTATTGTGTTATTTGTGTGTTCCACAAATTTCCCTTAAAACGACAATTATTTTTAGGTCATTGTGCCTAACATTGGTATATTATAGCTTCCAATGCTGTTATAGCTTCTAAAACCAGATGTTTCCTTCATTTGCGTTATATATTTCGCAATTGGCATTCCTTTCATTGACACATTTAAATAAATTTCACCTTTTTAGGTCACATTTATTTTCCTCCAGCACACTATCCAGGTCCTATTTAATTTTGACGGAAAACAGATAAAAACAAATATCGTCAAAATTGATAATTAATTAATTTTTTTATTCACATTTTTTTCACATTTTATTCCAAATCAGCAATTTCAATATCCCTTATCCAGCTATTCCTTTCAAAATCAACTACATGGACGCGTTTACGCGTAGTGCAGTAAAAGTTATTCATACCAAAGCAAAATAAAAAATATGGTGTTGGCAGCACATGACTTTCTCTGCAGACTCAAATTCATGTTTTCTTTATTTCTTTATAAATTCATCAAATTGAGTTTAATTGCACAAAATAACACTAAATTTGCATTTCAAATTCAATTTCTGTTTTGATTTAGTAATTGGACATTTCCCCAAAAGTGCCATAATTAATGAGAAAAATTTCAAATATCTTGAGAACGGTTATTCCTAGAGTAATAGAGTTACTCTTATTTTTCTCCTCATCAAAAATTACGTATAAAATAAGCATTTAATTGATATATATGAACATACGTAGCTTTTTTTCAGATTTTGGCGATTTTTGAGGGCCATTTCGTAAAAAAGCCAGATTTTTCGTTTTCGAATAACGCCAAAATCTGATCAGCACCAGAGTATCGTACAAGAAATTTATCTACCAAAGTTTGTGAAATTTGGTCAATTAGAATTTCAGCTAGAATGGATACATGAAATTTTTACTGGCCATTTCGCAAAAAAAGGCAGGTTTTGTTTTTACGAATCGTACCAAAAACTAATCAGCACCAGGGTCATACCCAAGTGACATATCTAACAAATTTTATGAAATTCGGTTCATAAGTTTTTGAGTTAGAGTGGATACATACATTGCACAGACACACAGGCAGACACACAGACAGACACACAGACATACACACAGACGTCACGCTAAGAATAGTTTTTTCGTATTCTAGAAGTCTCGAAACGTGTAGATCCGTCGAAAACTCGAGTTGCGATTTTCGGCATGATTCCAATACTTTCTCTATACATTACCATGTATTGCAGGGAAAGTAAAAATCTGATGTGAGCATCACATGACTTTCATGCAGACTCAAATTCATATTTTCTTTATTTCTTTAATAATTTATTAGATTGAGTTTAATTGAACCAAATAACACTAAATTTACATTTTTAATTCAATTTTTGTTTTTATTTGATAACTGGACATTTTTCCTAAATCGGCGTAACGAAAATGCAAGAAATCTCAAATATCTTGAGAACGGTTAGTCCTAAAGCATAATGGAGTGTGTTATATTATTTTCCTCTTCAAAAATTGCGTATAAAATAAGAATTTAATTGATACATTTGAGCATACACTACTTAGCATTTATTTTTAGATTTTGGCGATTTTGGGGAGCAATTTCGTAAAAAAGGCAGGTTGTTCTTTTCCGAATCGTACCAATATCTAATCAGCATCAGAGTATCCCACAAGTAACGTATCTACCAAATTTTGTGAAATTTAGTCAATTAGTATTTTAGCTAGAATGGATACTTGAAATATATATGAGCCATTTCGCAAAAAAATGCAGGTTCCGTTTTTACGAATCGTACCAAAAATTAATCAGCACCAGGGTCATATCCAAGTGACTTACCTACCAAATTTTATGAAATTCGGACCATTAGTTTTTGAGTTAGAGTGGATGCATACACTGTACAGACACACATACATACACACAGACACACAGACAGACACACACACAGACGTCACGCTAAAAATAGTTTTTTTCGTATTCTGGAGGTCTCGAAACGTGTAGATCCGTCGAAAACTCGAGTTGCGATTTTCGGCATGATTCCAGTACTTTCCCTATACATTACTATATATTGCAGGGAAAGTAAAAAATCTGATGTAGGCAACACATGACTTTCCCTGCAGACTAATATTCTACATTATCTTTATTTCAATTAAATTTAATTCACTTTTAATTCAATTTTCGTTCTTATTTGGTATCTGAACTTTTTTCAAAGGTGACGTAGAGAAAATACGAAAAAACTAAAATATCTCGAGAACGGCTAATCCTAGTGCAAAGGGGTTGGTCTTATTCGATTTTTCGTTAAAAATTACGTATAAAAAAGCATTGAATGGATATATTTGAGGGCAGGTTATGATTTTCCGAATCGTACCAAAATCTAATCACTACCAGGGTAACCCACAAGTGACTTTTCTACAGAATTTTGTGAACTGCGGTCCATTATTTTTTCATCTTGAGTAGATACAGACAATTTTTGCCGGCCATTTCGCTAAAAAAAGATGGGTTCTTTTGTCCCGAATCGTACTAAAAACTAATCAGCACCAGGGTCACCACCAAGTGACTTACCTACCAAATTTTATGAAATTCGGTAAATTAGTTTTTGAGTTAGAGTGGATACATACATTGCACAGACAGACAGAAACACAGACACACACACAGGCGTCACGCTAAAAATAGTTTTTTCGTATTCTAGAGGTCTCGAAACGTGCAGATCCGTGGAAAACTCGAGTTGCGATTTTCGGCATGATTCCAATACTTTTCCTATACATTACCATGTATTGCAGGGAAAGTAAAAATCCGTCAAAACCTGTGGATTTGTATACAAAACTGGCAAAATACACAAATCTGTAAATGGAACTTTCTATTTTATTATATTTTATAAAGTATGGCGTTTCAATCTGATAACGAAAATTTGCGAAATAAAGAATTTAATTTATTTAGTTACATGAACAATTAACCATATGTTACTTCTAGAAGTTGAACATTCGTCCAAACACATACGGTGCAATTTTTTAAAGGAATATAGGAAATAATTCTTCTACTTATTAAAATTGATTAAAATTTGTAAAATTTCAGTATATTTGAAATTTAGGAAAAACTGTCATCAGACTTTTTCTGAAAACTTAAATTTTGTTAAATTTCCATGTAATATTCTAACCGTCCGAAGTAAGAAAGTATTTTTGTTTCAAAAACATCTTTGCTAAAGTGGGAAATATGTCAGAATGTTAAAGTTTTGTCATCAGTCAAAACTGATATCAAACTATTGCTTTTTGAAAAGTGCATTTGAAAGAACGTTATTTAAACTTTAGTTTAAGTCCAAATATGTGTTTACATTTTCGTTAGGTGGTGAAATTTTTCATGGTTTTGTAAATGAAAGTTTAATTATATTTGGCATTAAAGCATCTTCTTTGCGAATATTATATTTTTCATTATATAAATGAATTTTGAATAAATCGCTATAAAACAATATTTAATCATTTTTTTCCTTTTATTTAAACTACAATTACTTCTACTTATTAAAATTGATTTGTAAAATGTTAGCATACTTGAAATTTATGAAAAACATTTTCACCAGACATTTTCTGGAAACTTAATTTTTTTTAAATTTCCAAGTAATATTTTGAACGTCCGAAGTAATAAAGTATTATTGTTTCATAAACATTTGTGATAAAGTAGAAAATATGTCAGAATGTTAAGGTTTTGTAATCAATCAAAATTGATATGAAACTTTTAAAAGAATACATGTTATAGAACTTTAAATAAACTTTACTTCAATATCAAATATGTGTTTAAAATTTTTTTGCATGATGAAAAATTTCATGGTTTTGTAAATGAAATAAAAAAAAACTTTTTTGGAATTAAGGCCATTATCGTGTTCGCAGATATTATCTTTTTCATTATATAAATGTATTTTGAATATTAATTCTAGTAAATTGAATATTAATTCTTGAATATTAATTCTCTATTTCTAGTAAATAAATAGCTAAACTGACTTTTTTTTAATCTGAAAACAAATTTTTTGAAAAATAAAGTACCTTTATGCAATTGACGATGCCTGTTTGTCTACCTTTTTTGGTTAATAATAGACACGATTAGATACAGTGATACCTCAAGTCAGATCCCAAGACACCCCGGAGCGATGTTATTAACATTCGACTTTCAGTTTTAGTTATTTTATGAAGCAGAATTTAGAGCAATTTTTACACACATTATCTTCTTAGAAATAGAAAATATTATTGTAGACTTTTAATCTTTACACCATCGGAAAGACTGAAGAAAGATCTTTTCAACGAATTTTGAACTAAAACCGCAATACAATTCATTTACATTAAACGTTTTTATTTAAATTCATAGAAATATGCCTAATTTATGCAATTTCATTTTCATATTACTGCATCTGAAAATTGAAGATTCAATAATTCTAATTTTTGGAAAGAATATGGTGGGAGTTAGCAATACATCACACGCGATTTTAATTTGACCACGCAGAGTAACTTATTCGACCTTTAAAAACAAATTTACACCGTATATCCAAATTAAATCAATTTGGTGAAGTTTTGGACCAGTTACAGTTGGATAATGTGTGGTGAGAAAACACCCAAAAGGTGTGACATTAACGGGAAACCATATAAATGAAAGGAAATTCTATTAATTGAATAATCATTAAAGGTTAGGGTTTACTATATCAAACTTAAATTTGACCTTGCAATAGTATTGTTCATAATCGTATATGTCCAACAGATTACCCACCTTTTCCGCAGTCCGGTGTCCACCTATAAAAAACAGATGATCATTAAAAATCAACTACTTATTAAAGACACCGTTGTTGTTGTTTTTCTTAATTAGCTATTAAAATATTTTATTTTCAATAAAATTTTCAATTTGTATTTAATAATTCTTATTGAATTTTAATTACAATTTGGTTCACTCTAAATTGAATTTTATTGGAATGACAGATTGGGATTTTTGATGAGTAACTTTATGGTCAATTTATTATTCCAATGGTAAGTTCGCATGGACGAGAAAAAGGTATATATTTTCAATAGCTTACTAGTTGCAGTGTCTGCCGCCATTTTTGGGAAACCTATAGTCGTCTTTATACTTATCTACTTCATAATTGTACTTCAGGGACTTCTATATGGCGCTGGATTCCTGAGTTCCGTCTCTACAGTATATTTGAACTCATATATGAATTGTCTTTTATGACTGTTTTGAACTTCTCTTGTGCCTTTTTCCAATGCACGCTGCTGGTCCCATCTTATTTTCCCCTGTTCATAACACTGTCCTATCCGCTGGCAGCACCCCCATGTAACCATGTCTCAATTGGTCTGAGTTCACTGTGGCAAGAACGCAGTCACTAGCTGGATATCATTGGGTGTAACTGCCAGCGGACTCGATACCCGCAAGTATCAGGTGCCTTTTTCGAAGAAGCGTGAGGTAAGTTTTATTACTCCAACATAAATTAATTTGAATTTACTGTGAATCGTTGGCGTTTACCATTCTGCGTGTATTGTTATATGAAACTTTGCTTTTATTGGCTAGCTTCCGACATGACACTTACTAGCCTTCGTACTCTACAGTATCTCAATATCAAATATTTCCACCATCGCACAAATCTGTCATCTCACAACGTATATTAATAGTGGAAACGCAGCCCCTTCGAAGCTTACTCCGATCACGTAAACAACTTGCCAATCAAATTAGCAATTTATACTGCATATCCAAGTAAAAATTAGTTACATTTTATAGGAGCTATCGCAAAAATGTGTATAATTTAGGTACAACGTGCAATTTTTTCCGACCACAGTCAGTAACAAATTCAGCATGTAATACTTTACTTGCATCACATAATTAAATTTAAAAAATGCCATGACATATTTGAGAAGTTTTCGTCAAACTCTGATAGATATGCAGACAGACAGAAGTAAACTGGGTACAACTCAAAAGTCAGAAGCTGAATTACATTCCTCCCTCGCTTCATCAACAAATGTTGATTTTACTACAAGTGCTTTGGAATAATCCCAAGCTAGCATAATTTAAAAATACAGAGAAAACTGACTTCCCATGAAAAAAGGTTGCCATTGCCTCGCAGTATATAACACACATATATACAGATAAACACACATGTGCAAAAGCATCCATATACTAATCTCCGCATCATAAGATACTTCTTCGACCCAGACCGTACGACCTACCTGAAAATGTAAGGTATCTGTTTGGACTGCCGGAAAATGCCACTCAAGTTAGACCGGAACCCAGTGAAGGCGGCATCCACAAAGATCATACTCTCTTTATCTAATCAACCTCTCCAAAGAACTTACGGACCCACATATTTAACGTTCCGTACTTTGAATAAACACGCAGATAGTTTGGACAAAGCCGGAGAGTATCATCAAGGACTGTAACACTGTGATAAACTGCAATGCTTGTAAAACAAAGCTGTAATATTCTTTCTCGAAATTAAATGTTCCTTGTTGCTCACTGAGGTCATTTTGAACGTGATGTACATTAGATTCAAGTACATGCAAATTCTGCTTATTTTAGCATTCCTAAATAATACAACGGTTCGACAATAACCATTTTATTTGAAATGTATGCCTTGTTTAACAGTTTTATTTGTAATTCATGCGCATTAGACATTGATATGCAAATTTAGAATCGGCTTATTTCGTTTAACTAGTATTGTTGTTGAATTCATTACACCGACTTTTTGAATGCTTCACTAGGGGGCGCTGAAAACGCTTTCAGCCGTGGTCACTTTATTATATAAACTAACCTGTGCATTCAAGTACCTCTCCTTATAAAGAAATTGGAGTGCTTAGGGAATTTCCTACGAATATTTTATATAATTTCTACACATTTAAGAATGTATTTACTCCCTCAGAAAGGTTATGTAATACGCAAACAAATGTAACACATTATTCATGAAATTAGAATGATTTGAAAATACATGAGTTTATTTAAAAGAGCGCTTACATTAGAGATCCCATTAGCCCTGCAATCAGCAATGTCTTTCAGTACAGAGCTCCTAATTGTCTTTTAATTGCTATCTCATTGTAAGCGTATTGTACTCGCACTCATCATTGAATTTAAAACTTATTCCGTATTAAAATCTCGAATCTTTCTGGAATATTCAGAAATTAAGAATCAGATATCTAATGATCAATTGAATATCTAAACATTTCTGTATATTTGGTTTGATTTTAGTTAAATATTTATTATCGAAAATAGTTTTTATAGTATTTTCAGGATTTTTTAAAATCATTGTAATTGGAATTTTTTAATAACAAATGTAATATGAAATATTAAATTATTTAACTCAAATTTTTGCAAATGTGAAGTTAATATTTGACATTTTACTACTTATTCGACAAAGAGTAAGAGCATGTTTATCAAGTATTTCAATTCTTATGTAAATATCTTCGTATAGAAAATATAGAAAGATCAATGTGTCAAAATGTTTGGAGATGTATAAACGAATATTATTCGAAGGAGAACTAAAAGTAACGCTGAAGCATGTGACCCAAATACTAACTGGACAAAATTAAATTTAAAAACCAAGGAAAAAGATGAGATGAAACAACACAAGAAATATTCTATGAATACAAAATAAAACGATAAAAGAATATAACAAAGAAAAAAAATAAAATTAAAAATTAAATGCCGTATGAATGTTTAAATAGGAAAACAAGTGGTTTCGAAAATGTATACTAGAGTCATTTATAAAAGCTGTGGAAAATAACAGTCTATATAAGACTACGAAATATAAGTAAAATTTAACCAGAACCTTGTAAAATACACTAAGAATAAATACTGTACTAAGAAATCAATGGAAAGCAAGTGTTAAGTCAATAGATGGGGAAATGAATTGAAACAGAAACCACTAGTTTCTTAATACTGTATTCCTAATGTCCTTTACAAACTAGTTTTGAGGTCTTTTACAATATATGCTCTTTCTTCATTGGTTGGTCTTTAAGTTTAATTCTTAATTTCATCGTATTTATATGCTGCATTTTACACAATAGTTATATGTATATTTAATACACGGTTATTTTACTGATACCTTGATATTTTATCATATAATACAAGCTTAGCATTTCCATTTACATTATGCTTCCGACTTAACTACTAAAAATATAGAAAAATATAATTATGATGAAAATCATAACTTCATTTAGAAAAATCTATATTTCCTAGTCTTGAATGGAAATTAGGATCGTATAGTAAAAATCATCGTTGTGGACCGACACATTCACCGACACATTTTGACCGACACATTCACCGACACATTTTGACCGACACATTCACCGACACATTTTGACCGACACAATTGTTGTGAATGTATTGCATTCATTGTATTATGTTGTTAAAGGCATGTGTTGTGCACATCATATTTCTTTCCTTTCAAGCGTAATTATAATTCTGCTCAAATGTAAGTTTTATATCGTTAAATATAAGTAATTAGCAGTACGCAAATGGTAATTTACACCTTTCGAACACCACGTACAGTTTACAGTACACTCACTTTCGATGAAAATAAAAAATTTTCTTTTTTTTTTTACTTTACATTCACAGAAACACATTGTCCAAAAATATTATTCATGCTGAATTGGAAAAAAGAAAAATCACAGTGTACGTCTTGCAATAAATATTGTAATTCTGAGTGTAAACATGTCCGAAACCAGTGTGCTTGTGGATCCTAATAAGGTATTAGTTTTCGTTCCTTTTACTTATTTCATGAGTTGATTTGCTTTAAGTCTACTTGAATGTTAATCAAAGATTTAAACTTAAATTATGAACATAAATATAGATCATATTTCATATTTCCTTTAGGTTATTCTACGTTATTCTACGTTATTATACATTATTAGTTTATTAAGACATTTTAAATATTACACTTCCATAGTAAAATAGTATGGGAACACGTCAACTAATTAATCAAAGAAGATATAAGCTTAAATTATGAACAGAAAAATATATCTTATTTCATATTTCCTTCAGGTAATTCTACGTTATTCTACGTTATTAAATATTATTAGTATATTAATTTTTTTTAAATATTACACGTCTATAATAAAATAGCATGGACACACGTCAACTAATTAATACTTTAAAAGCAAAGACAACCAAAAGTAGGTTTAAAAGTAATTTATTAAAATATTATTTTTACTGCGTATAAAATCACACGGCCATAGAGCTTTCGGGCAGCAAAAAGGGCATAATAGTGTCCGACAGCGCTATGACCTTGTGATTTTATACGTCGTAAAAAAGAGATTTTAATAAAATACTTTTAAATCTATTTTTTGGTCGTCTTAGTTCGCAAAGTATTGCACATACAATTTTTTTTAATAATTTTTTTAGAAAATGTGTTAAATTAACTTGAATGCACATTTTCAGATTTTTCTGACTTAATTGCAGTCTGAAATGGTTAAAATTCTCTGTATATAAGTAGAAAATGTACCCGGCTTTACACAGTGGTCGTGTTGTAGCGCGCATATGTAGCAGTTTATTTATTTTATTTATTTATTTATTTTTTGTTATAAGCGGGAGTATTGATAAGCGTCCTTTGGTTTTCGAAAACTTGCTGTAAGTTCAGGTGAACGATATTTATAAAACGCTTTAATAACACGCCCACTTATAACAACCACAACAACAACGACATCATTAAAAGAAATACATCTTATTTTATTATGTATAGCTGTACACGCAGAACGCATCTGCGCTCTATACGGCTGAGAAATTTTTAACGATAGAACTCTATGAAATTAACAATTTAACTGGATCTAAATTTCGCATTTCTTCTTTGGCAGAAACTTATTTCAATATTTTATTCGGCTCATCGAAATCTGTCAGATCATGAAGTGTTTCATTATATAACACAGTTTCATTCCTAATTATATAAGCGAAGCCGGATGTTGGGCACTTATTAACAATCTTACAATAATGGTTATTATAACATCCTTTTGCGTTGCCACGTGTTAAAAATGTATCTTTTATATATACATTACGGCTATAGCTGACGGGGAAAGAATATCTTCCCTATTGTTGGAAGAAACAGCCGATTTAAACACTTCGAAAAAGTTTTAAAATTTAATTTAAAATTTGATTTAAATTTGATTAAAATTTGATTTAAATTTGATTTAAATTTGATTTAAATTTGATTTAACTTTGATTTAAATTTAATTTAAAATCTAATTAAAATTTGGGAAAGGGTGCATTAGTTCTGGTACACATGCTACTGTGTGAAAACCTCAGAGCTATCAGTACGATAGATATCGCACAAAATCGCTGACATACAAACCAACAAACAGATTCTTCACTTAATTAATAATAGATATTAAGTATGCATAGAATGGTATTTTAGAATGAAATTTTTGTTATGTTATTTTATGTTGTTATGTTAGTATCTTGTTTTATGTTATTATGTTATTTGATGTTATGTTGATATTATATTATTATGTTATTATATATTATTACATTACTTTACGTTATTATGTTTTTATGTTATTTTATGCTATTATTAGAAAATATACCTGTCGCTGCTTCTGTATTTACGAAGCAAACCTCTGATAAAATCTACACCGGAACTCATAGTCAATTTCCGAAAAGCAAAAGTCATTTTAACAATACGCTCACTTATAATAAACATAAAATAAAATAAAATTGTTATGTGTCTGCGACTCCGCTACGACCTCTCATCTTAAATCCCAGGCAATATCAGGTAATTTTTTTAGAAAATGTACCCGTCGTCGCCAGGGATGTAATTTTCAAACCTTTGATTAAATTCACATCGGGATTTTCGAGAACGCTTTAACAATACACCCGCTTATAACAGCCACAACCACGAAAATAACCCTTAAGGAAGTAAAAGCTGCATTAATTGTGTTGAGAAGGAAACTCTGTATCAATATCCCAGGTGCATCATATCTCTTCAACACACGAAAAGTACATATTTATAAAAAAATTCACAAAAGTTCGTCTCATATTGGTATGGATTCTATTTACAGTTTATTTGAAAGATAATTTCAAACAAACTATCCTAATGCTTCTAAAGACAAATCTAATGCTTCTAAAGACAAATTTGTCTCTTTATCCACATTAGATGCATTTGTAGAGGATGTTTACTTAATCTGTCAAAAGTGACTTAAATCAAACTTAGAGTACTTGATATTTCGACCTTTCGATCCTAGGGCAATAACACAGGGCGACACTGTTTAAAATATAACTCAATTTATTGGGGACTTCACAGGATTTATGGTAACATGCTGTTTAAAGCAACGGACAGCATTATAATTGTTATTGCACACGCCCAGAATAAATGACAAATATAAAAGCTACTACAATATACTAGGCTGGTGACAATGCTTACATGGATACGCATTTACAAAATTTATATGCTTGTCCCGGCATTTTGTTACTTCGCGCCGTATTGCGCGGCCACACCCCGAATACTAGACTCTTCCTAGTCATCGTTGTATCGAATGGGGTTTTCTTCCACTCACTACTCGTATCCTTTATCGTCTACTCAATAACCCTTCTTTCATTCCAATACCTCTGAAAAACTTACGATCCGAAACAGATTCCTATTCTACCGTTGGAACGCAGAAAATACTGACTAGGTCATTGATTTGTCTAACAGAATCAGTTAGGATGACTAGTTTAAAGAAATATAAACTATAATGCAAACTGAGGTAAATAGTAAACGAAATGTCATTTAAACCTCACAATCTTTCCAATTGTTTTACGTTCAAAAATTGAAAATTATATAGTCGTTTGCTACAAAACTTATTTGGGAAAAATTGGGCTAAAACACAAAATAACTAAAAAACTAATTCAAATTAAAAAAAAACCCTCCAAAATACACCTTTTCGAGTTCTGAAGTACCTGTGTTTTAAACTACATGGACATACCTTGCCTAAATTTTTCTCTACTGACGACACAGATGCACAAACAAACAAACAAACATACATCTTCCTCTATTATTATAGATGTTATATTCTGTTATTTTATGCCATTTCTTGGGAGACATATTCTTAATAAAACTGCCTCTGCTTCCACATATCGCGACTGTGTAATGTCAAATAAATGCGCGGAATTTATGTGCTTCCACCATCTATCACACTCAACTATATTTAAATAAATTGTAGCTGCCTCTACAGGGAATACCTTAGAATAATATAAGTAAATTTAAAACTCACTCCTACTGAAAGATTTGCAAATTCTTATATGACCTTCCCAGTATGTATGACTGAGAATGTCTGAGGATATATTATTTATTTTCTAAAAATACTCTACAGAGTAACAAACGAAAATAAGTTTTGAAATAAAAATGCAGATGGTATTGAGAATAGGAACCCTGGAACAGAGACTCAGCAATACGGCGATATAGAAGGAAACGGAATTTCACTTGCAAAATTGCAGAGGATTATCCAATGGAAAATATTCAAAATCGATGCACAAAATGCATGTAATGTTTTGGGTTAGGCTGGCCTAAACGTTGTATTCCTTATTTGTCCTGAAAATAGTTATAAATTATATATTAATAGTACTAAACGAACTGTTTACATTAGCTTTTCTGAACATATTATAAGTTTAAGTTATATTAATAATAAAAAAAAATTCCATTGCGGTATCCCAAACTGTTATCGATGATAATTTTGTCCTGAGTCTCAATAAAACTATTCTTTTAACTAATTGTAATAATAAATCCCTTAATATCTTGCTTTTAAAATCTTTATTTACAGTATTTATATTTATCATGTATCCATCTTTAATTGTGACCATGTACAAAAATCTTTTTCGCACGCCGTCCCATTCTTAACTTTTTGGTGGTTAAATCATTAAAAATGCGTAAGTAAATGTGTTTCATTTCTGCTGTGTCAATTTTAATATATGTTTTTCCATTATTTTTCTTTATGTAATTTGGCCGATAATGATATGTTCGCTGTTTTGGGCAAGGTATAAACAGTCCAATGTATCTTTATTTTGTCATATGTCTCTGCTGAAAGGCGTTTGACATCCAAAATAACTCAGATTTGCAATATATTTTAGTGCAGTTAATGATGTTTATTTCGAAGTGTTTCATATTTAAAGTATATTACAATTATATATTACAATTCTTTCAACATATAATCAGGCGAACAAAGTCAGACTTACCAACAGCAAATTTCTTGATATTACTGACTTAAACTATTCCATGATAAAAAGAGCAAAAAATTTCAAACCGGTTGGCAGGTGCTAGCATCTGCAAAAGTAGCGCAACTCTCTGTAGAATACTACATTTACGAGGTTTCTATGAGCATGATATTTATTTAACTACTTCTCTTTTAAAGATATTCTCCCAATAAATGACAGCTCTCCTTCGAATGCTTTTCAGTGACTTTGTAATGTCAAACAAATGCTTGAAATTTATGTTCATCTGTCTTAATACCACGCTAGACTTTATATAAATAAATTATGGTCTTTTCAACTGAATAGCGTGGAGTAAATATAAAGTTTATTCTGTACTCTAGCTGAAATTGTTTCGGAAAGTCTGGAATAATCTTTCAAGTAACTGACGTAATAGTGAGTTTCTAGAAATTTCATTTATTTAAAGGCAACTGCTGAAAAGAGTAACACGTGGCAAGTAATAAATATTCAGAAATGTTTCTGATTGTATTGAAGATGTATTAGAAAGCCATACTATATTAAGATCTTTAGAATAGATTATATGCAAATGTGGAAATTGCTCGTTTTTAAGCAAGAGTCTCTGCTATGGTTTATCCATTCATACAATAGTATCCCGAAGTTTTTTGAGGTCCCAAGCAAATGTTCATTCAAAGTCCCAAATGAACAGCACATGCAGTAAAACTTCCCAATAACAAAAATCAGTAATCCGGAAAACAAGTTAACACATCACTCAATAAGTCTCCGGTCTGACACATATATGGCAACACTGTTGACAGACCCATATGATTTTCAGATAGTACCAACCTTCAAACGACACGTGTCAAAATTTCATGACATTCTGACAATTAGTTTACAGGTTAGAGTGGTTTTAGTGACCCCAGTTTTGTAATTTTCAAAACAATGGATAAAAAAAGAATTTAGTGTGTTGATTAAACATTGTTTTTTGATGGGGAAAAATGCTGTTGAAGCCAAACAGTGGCTTGGTAAGCGTTATGGAGACTCTGCACCAGGGAAATCAACTATTATTGACTGGTATGCTGAATTTAAACGCGGCCGTACAAACGCCGATGATGCTGAACACTCTGGTCGCCCAAAATCGACAGTTGTTCCGGAAAACATAAAAAAATTTCACAAAATAGTTTTGAAAGACCGTAAAGTGAAGTTGCGTGAGATAGCTGACACCTTATAGATATCAGAAGGTAGTTGCTTTCGAAGTGGGTGCCGCGTTTGCTCACACCGGACCCAAAACAACAACGCTTCGACGATTCAGAGCGCTGTTTGGAGCTGTTCAGGCAAGATAACACGGATTTCTTGCGTCGGTATGTGACAATGGATGAAACATGGATCCATTACTACACACCTGAATCAGAAAGATCGATTTCGATTCAAAAATTTGGCTCAAATGAAGAAGTGATTGCCGAAACTGAGGCCTATTTTAAGAGCAAAGACAAATCATTCTACAAAAAAGGCATAGGAAAGTTAGAGGAGCTTTGGAATGAATGTATCACACTTGAAGGAGAATATGTTGATGAATAAAATCGAATTACTAAAAAAAAATTGTTTTTCTTAGTTAGACCGCAGACTTATTGAGTGATGTAGTATCAGATAATTTATTTGTGTTACTTTTGCAAGCTAAAAGAAATACGGATTCATTATTTAAACTTTTCATTTTAGGTTTTGACATGGAGTTTTGTGTCCCAGAGTCAAACATATATTAGGGATCTTTGTTTTTATCATATAAAAATATTCCTTGGCTCAAAAAATATAAAAATATTTGCCCTTGGGTCGAAAAATATAAAAATATTCCTGGAATCGAAAAACAGTCTTATCTCAATAAATCATTCGACTCTGGTTATATAACCATTGTTTCTCTCTAATACCTAAAAGTACATTGTTATAGCTCAGAGAGAAAGAAGAAATGATGATTATACAAATATTATTCAAAGGACCATTAAGCTCTCTCGAAATCCCAAAATAATAGTAAACGAAAAGACCGAAATACGTACACAGCACGCCTTGGAGGTAACATGTGTACAATCGTAATCTCACTATGCTCAACTACAATCCCATAAAAAGTTGATATCCAAAATGCTATAAAAACATCTGTAAATTGATACACAAATGACTGATGATAAAATGCAAAATTATATGAAATACAACAATAAAGTAAAATGGACTATAATGCGCTAATGGCGTCTTTGAAAGAAAGCAAGAAAAGCCTAATAAAAATAATGTACAAAATTTTGAAGTCCTCTGCAAATATGAGGTCCTAAATGATCGCCGGGGCTGTTTGGCCATTGAGGACCCTTATCATTCACAATCACATAAACGTATTTGAGCAAAAACAGAAGTTATACATCTTAACTTTAACCATATCTGGCAAAAAGTCCGCTAAATTGGCAATTCTGATTGTCTGTGCATTGCATGAAAATAAGCAGTTGCTGGCACCGTGTAAATATCAGATGACAGTGATAAGGAGGGCCAGTAGCTGACCACCCAGTTGGAGGCCAGTTAAAGACCAGTTGTTCATTTGATGGTTATCCAGTAGCTGGCACCGTGCAAACCAAGCATTAGTAGCTACTGCGTTTCCGATAAGTTTATTTATTTTGAAGTGAATAACATCTGCGTTTGGGTTTCTCTGGAGGAAACATGCAAATATTTTAGACGCTTATCCTTCCGAAACTAATAAATCAAAATATAAATAATGTGTCTTGTTTTGTAGAAAATAGAGTACAGCTTATGCATATTTAAAAATAATTTCAATATTTTAATAATTTAAACATTTTTATTCCAAAAAATGTTGAAGAAGTTCTTTGACAGAGGATTTTTTTCTAACTTTCCCTTAAAATAGAAGATAAGAAAACTATGAAAGATAAATATAAATAGTAAACAACAAAAATGTATACTAGAAAATTTAGTATTAGAATCTACATCTATTATTAGAAAAACATCTTATAGTTTTCGAATAATCGTTTTGTCAACTTGAACAAGATTTAAATTTTTCCTTTTTTCAAGATTATAAGGCTTAATCTCCAGAAACTATAAAACATGTTTTGAACAAACAATAAGCAGGAAATTGTAGCTCTTTGAAAGCCCTACAAGGGCATATCATTGGATTTTGGATCGAACCCTATTTTTTATGCAAAAAACTTAAAAATGTATCTGTCCGATCCATATTTCCCCATACATTCACTCGAAATATCTTCGAAACTATAAAATTTAGCTTAAATTTTTGTATTCTATATTCAACGAACTACTAAGACAAGCATTTGTTATCGTAATGTTAAATAGATATTTCTTATATGGTTTTCCATTTGTAATCGTTTCCAATGTTTGAACCAGATATTTTATTTTAGTTATTCCAACTACTAAATATACTAACATTACCGTTTAAATATATTATAATTATATAAACTAAATAGTTTTCCGGAAGTTATAGTAATTTACATTTAAATGGTATCTAGTTCTCAACCGCTCTTTCAAATTGCAAAATTTTCAGATTATGATCACCATGAGTACTGAATAAAAAGAGTACTAGTCCACGCATTACCTGCATCTTGTCAGAACAGTTTCTGCTGTGTGAATGATACCATTTTAACAACCAAATGCCTTGCTTTATAACATTACATCGCCTATGCAACTCAAAATAAATATCTGAAATATATGTTTCCTATCATGCCACCGCATTTCACCATATTTATATAAATTACTGTCGTTTCTTTAAAGCAAGTGATGCGAATAAATTCCATTTATTAGAAAGTTTATGAGGAAAGAGAGACTTCAAAAGTCTTACACAGGAAATTTCGTGAGTTTTTGAGAAATAATGAAAATATGATTTATTTGCAGGCAGTGGCAAGAATTTGAAATGATGATGAGTCTAGAATTTAAATGATAAAAAAATCTTCAAACAAAGTCTTTCTCTGTTCAGTTGTGTCTATAAAAGTGTTAAGCAATAAAATGAATACACAAGAAAACCTATATATGTATGTCCACCATACACTTGTTGAAAAATTTAGCAACCTTGCAAAAAATATGGCATAAAACTACTGACTCGGCATTTTTTTTAGAAATCTCGGCAAGTAAGCAATAGTTCAATATCTCCTAATATCAAATTAAATACGTTCGATAATATCTGTGGGAATTATATATTGTGGGATATATTGTGAGATATTTTGTGGGAATAATGAATTTAATTTTCTTGATTCAAAATATAGTGATATTCATTGTTTTAGTCACAAGTACTTTCATTTGGCGGAATGGGGTCTAGGATGCTATAATTAAATTTCTTCTAGGTGGGAGTTGGTAATGTTTCGTACTTCTGTTCTAGATGTAATTATGCCTGATAAAACAATTCATAAAGTATTTATAAATAAACAAACACATATTTCAAGCCATTTATAGAATCTCTTTCTCCCTCTCTCTGTGTGAATATATATGCACTATATGATCAAAAAATCCGGACACTTACGGTGTTAGAATGGTTTCAAATTTCTAAACAAATACTTGTCGAACTCTAACTTTGGCGATGTGAATAAAGTGCTTTAACGCGCACTTTCCAGTAAAGTTTTGGTAACTTGTGCATTTAGGGAACCACCAAGATATTGAAAAAGGAAAAAATATATTTGATCAACCTGTATTATAAAAAGCTGGAAATAATTTGTGACTTTCACAAAATAGTTAACTAGCTTTGTTCAATGTGTATAAATATTTACGTAAAACAAAAACGTATATTCATGAAGATATAAACGTTTCTTAAAAAAATTGTTACATATTTTTTGCTTACAATATTCATAGGTTTCAATCAAATTTCACGAAACTTACAGAACATTTGCAACGTCCAAAAAAACATTATACTTCAATTGAAAATTAAAGCATTGAATATACGATGGGATAGCATTTGAAGAAACTAAGTTTTTACTGCGCAGGCGCGAAACACAGCAATGGTTTTCTTTCGTGATTTTGTAGTGAATACTGTAGGGCAACTTTTATAAAAAAAATCCACTGGAATATCTTGAAAATTCACAAAGAAATCGACGATATAGTGATCAGTTTTTCTCGGACTCTCTAAAAGTACCTGGATAATAAAGGGGTTTCCACAAATTGACATTTTAAATCTTAAATTATAGGATACTTAAACTGGAGTAAATACAATTAACTAATATACTAAATACATATGCACAATCTGATCAAAACTATCAGGACACCTGTATGTTTTGCTTCTCCTTCTGAAAAGTCACAAATTAATATAAGTGGGGCTGCTTCTACTGAAATGAGGGCTACCACTTTATCAGGGAGGCTTTACACTAGTTTCTGGAATGATGCAGCAAGAATTGCACGCCATTCTTTTGAAAGAATACTAGTCAGCTCTTTCGCTGAAATGGGGCGTCTTGGCATAGCTCGAAGTTGCCGTTTCAATTCATCCCATAGGTGTTCTATGGGATTGAGGTCAAGGCTCTGAGCAGGCCAGTCCAATTTCTCAGCATCTATGTCAGCAAATCAACTCTGCACAGCCAATGCTTTGTGGACAGGAGTATGATCTTGTTGAAACAGGAATGGACCCACGCCAAACTGTTGCTACAACGCAGGCAGCATATATTTGTCCAAAATGTCGAGATAACCTTCCGTCTTCAGAGTTCCATGCACAGACATAAGAGGGCCAAGCCCGAACCATGAAAAACAGCCCCAAGCCATTATGCTTCTACCACTAAACTTAACTTGCGGCACAATACATTCACGTAAAAGACATTCACACGGCATTCTCCACATATAGACTCTACCATCGGATTGCCAGAGAGTATACCGTGATTCGTTGCTCCATAACACTTGAAGCCATTGCTGAAGTCTCAATTTTTTGCGCGATTTGCACCACTTTAAGCGAATCTTGGCAATGGTTGCGGTAATGCTTGGTTTATATGCATCTTCTTGACCATGAAAACCAAAACTTCACAACTCACGGCACACTGTCATTGTGCTGATGAATAGCATCCAGAGTTTTCCTGAAATTCCGAACAAATTATTTCCGCCGATTGCATGCTGTTCGCTTTCACAACTCCCCTCAACACTGTGCGGTCACATTTTACAAGACGGAGTGGTCGTCCAGAACGTGCATGCACATTTGTAGCGCCTGTACTTTTCTATTTCACAATAATATCATTTACGGTATAACGGGCCACACTCGTAACATGACAGAAAACTCATGAACAGATTCTTCACGTCGGTGACAACCAATCACTTCACCACGTTCAAACTCATTTAGCTCGCGTTTTCTTCCCATTTTACTTTTCTGGCTTAGTTAAATTTGTTAACTCGTCTGACTTCTTTTATACTTGTCTCAGAGCTAGAAATTTGATTTCACTGGCAAAATCCACTACGTACAGCGGTGTCCGAAGAGTTTTGATCATTATTTGCATAAAAATGGACTAGTTCATTTTCAGAACAGAGGTGTCCGATGATTTTTTAAAATGTCAATTTGTGGAAACCCCCTTACCATCCAAGAACTTTCAGAGAGTCAGAGGAAAACTGATCACTATATCGTCGATATCTTTGTGAATTTTCAGGATATTCCAGTGTACTTTTTATAGAAGTTGCCCTACTGTATTCTCTATAAAACCATGAAAGAAAACTATTGCTATGCTATATTCAATGCTTTCATTTCCAATTGAAGCATAATGTTTTTCTTGGACGTTGACAAATGTTCTGTAAGTTTCGTGAAATCTGATTGAAATGTATGGATATTGTAAGCAAAAAGCATTTAACAAAATTTAGTTTTTCTTAAATAAAGTTTATATCATCATGAATATACGCTTTGTTTTACGAAAATGCTTATACACATTCAACATAGCTAGTTAATTATTTTGTGAAAGTTACAAATCATTTCCAGCTTTTTATGATACAGGGTGATCAAATATATTTCTGCGCTTTTTCATTATGTTGGTGGTCCCCTAAATGCACGAGTCACCGAAACTCTACTGAAAAGTGTGCGTTTAAGCATGTTCTTCACATCGTCAAAGTTTACACCTTTTTGATAGGTCGGACGGTCTGGGTCTCAACAACAACATCGTCAAATTTACAGAACACTTCCACAAGTCCTGTATTTGTTTAGAAATTCGGAAAACATTCTAACATCCAAAGTGTCCGGACACTTTTGATTATATATATATATATATATATATATATATATTAGAAAAATATATGAAAAATACTATATATACATTATCATGCTACCTTGAAACATGAATACGACTAAGGCATGTTTTAAACCCATACAAGATAAAAGAGCGGAGAGTAAAAAAACCGTAATTAATGAAGACAGATGAAATAATGCTACGAACGATCCTTTTTCCCTTTGATGACCAATTCCGTTGATCATTTCCACTTCATACGTAATATGAAATAATATGGATTCAAGATATGCACGTTTAGACGCTGTAAACTATGTCCAAATGCAAATAAAGTACAGATTAAAGGTACAAACCTTGGATACAGAATTTTTCGCAAGGTGTATCAATGCATGTATGGTATTACTTGCTTAAAATGTAACATGGGTCACATTGGACAAACCTGCAATCCCCTCAACATAAATATCAACTTGCACCGTAGTCAAGTCAGGCGCATGTGAAAATCCCTCCAGTCTCAACAATTTCGAGTTACAACATTTTTCAAAACATAATTTTGAAAATATATATATATCCATTCTCGGCATAGTTCCTAAAATAAACGAACACTTATGGTGGGAAAACATACATATCATGCAATATGGCACGCTTTTCCCATTTGGATTGAATTCCATTAACTTTGATAACACGCATAATTTGGAGTTCTACACAAAGCTTAACAAAGAACCACTTGATTATACTAATAATAGAAAAACTACAAGATGAAAAAGAGGAGGCCGCAGTAAAAATAAAAATAACCATATAGACAGAAGTTATAGAAAAATTTTACTGACATTTAACACCTTCGTTGAAGAAATTAAGCAATATAATCAGGTCAAAACGGCATGGATAAAAAAGAGAATTTACGGTATAAAGAAAATTCATATCCAACGTTTATAGAGGGAATGGCTGGATCGCCCTATAATCCCAAATCAAAATTGTTATACAGCATGTACCAATATTGCAGTATTTTATAATTTTCTAAAATTACATGATCAAAAATTGAACGTCGTATTGAACGAAAGCCCTACGGTATCTAATAAACGGGAATTTATGACTACTACTTTTTATAATAAAAACTATATATAACGCTATACCTTTTAACGCTATTTTAAGACAGGGTGATGCATTACTGCCCATACGCAATATTACCATTAAGATTGCTTACAGATATCTTAAAACTAACGAAGAAAATATTTCGATTATAATGATATCGACAGAAAATTAAACGATTAATCAGATTTGAAGTGTAGCTGTGATGGAGAGATCAACATTAATAAATATATTGACGCCACCCACGGACACGTTATAACTGGAAAATTTTAAATGATTAAGAATAATGATGTCAAGCTATTTTTAAAACAAACACTCAAATGGATTACAGAAGTGCTTTTATTTTTGCTAAAGACGTGGATGATTTTATATATAAAATGGCGGTGAAATGCAGTTACCCCATTAAGATTTTCCACGAATGGAGAAACTCAGTAATAAATGGTTTCGATATGCACTATCATCCAGATTCACATAGCACATTTCAAGACAACAAAGTACAAGCAATGGAGACTTTGAGGAAAAA
>OX578143.1:132670077-132840077 GCA_951213105.1 Amaurobius ferox | reverse complement strand
TTACATTCTCTATATAAAACACATTCTTGTTGCAGCCAATAGATTTCCCACTAGTTCCGCAACCTATTTTGTCATCCTATATTTTCTATATGTAACACATTCTTGCTGAAGCCAATAGATTGCCCACTAATTTCCCATCCCTTTCTGTCATCCTATATTTCAATACTTTCTATATGTAGCACATTCTTGCTGAAGTCATTAGATTGCCCACTCATTCCGCATCCCTTTTGTCATCCTATATTTGCCATATATAGCACAAATTGTTCCTGAAGCCAATGGATTGCCCACTCATTCAGCATCCCTTTCTGTCATCCTATATTTCAATACTTTCTATATGTATCACATTCTTGCTGAAGTCAATAGATTGTCCACTCATTCCCCATCCCTTTTGTCATCCTATATTTTCCATATATAACACATTCTTGCTGAAGCCAATGGATTGCCCACGAGTTCCGCATCCCTTTTTTTCATCCTATATTTTCTAAATGTAACCCATTCTTGCTGAAACCATGAGGAAATATATATTTTCAAATTCGTCCCTCCACCGCTTTTCTCTAATGTTAACTGCACCAATCTTTGCTTTTTTTTTCTCAATTACTACCGCATTCCCCTGTAATGTTTTATCTTTCTTCCTTTGCAAGGATTTTTCAGTTATTTCCTCCTTCCAAATTCATTCACTTTTTTACCAATAATTGAACCGTTTATATTTTTTCTCTGTTACATTTCAAATCTCATAACGGCTTAAGATTTTTGAACCAGCTTCTCTCGTCTTCGTGAGCTAGAGCTGGGGCAGAGGGACCCTTTATCGGTCCCTGTAGATATGGTTATGGTCGGCTTTTTATTTTCAATTGCTGATACCACACGCTAGCAAATTTTGCTTTGGGTGTTCTGGCGCTGTTGGAATTTATTTTGCCTACCTTGGCTCAGCTCGTTGTTAAATGTTGTTAAAACCGCACAAAGTTCTTCTCGATGGAGTTCTTGTTGGTCGAAGTGCATTTATGGATTTTGAACTATTATTTCCAACTGTCCTGGCGATAAAATGGTCAAAGACACTTTTTCGAAATGACGTCTGTAAAAGAGTAGCGAAACACAGTGTATATAATAGTGCGCATGCTGATCAGTCTCCCACTATAAAAACATTATTATGAATCCTAACGTTAAAATGTTTCTGCAATTGTTATTTTTGCTCTTCAAAATTAAAAATTAGCATAGTGATTTATTGATTGCTCATTAATGTTAGACATTTATTGCAAGAGTTGTAAAGAACCTTGCTGCATCGATTGGAACCAGCCGACATGAGCAACTAGGGCGGAATTGTAAGCTCTTATTGTGGAACTGCACTCTGCATTCTTCACCCTCTAATGCCAGATTGGCGTACAACGAACTGTCTGCCTGACCACCTCCTGCTATTTTTATCTCAGGTTAGCCTCCTGTTGCTATTTTTATCCTCCAAGTTAGCTTCCTGTGTCGTTGTTGACCTCTCGATTTTAAATCGGCGCATGATATACCGAATCCACTGAATCCGTGCTAGTTGTCCTATAGTCACTTTCACTAACATACAAATTTGATTTGTTAGAGCGCCAATATAAAGAACTTTGCTGCCTGATCAGCGAATCGAAAAGCAGATCTTTATTGTACGCTCTAACGTTGAACTACTGTGAAGGATTTGCAAGCTCTTATCATCGACGTGGACTCTGAAGAGTTAAGACACAATTTTATTTAACTTACTATCAAAAGATGTTGTCATGGATTATAAAGTTTATTTTTTTATAAAAAAAAACCGATAACATTTTATTAGGATTTTATACACCTTTATTTGTGAGGCCACTCAACTTGGATTGTCGCGATGTTTAACGTTATTCTGTCACGCACGATTAGCGGGATCGTTTATATCGTGTTGATTGCCACACTGTTTAACATTCAAACTATTTCAACCTTCTTTCGATACAAGTAAACAAAATTCTGATGTGGGCAACACATGACTTTCCTTATATAATGTAATGAATTTACTATTTTTACAGTAAGGAAATGCGTTTTTCTTATAGTAGATACTAATATTCTTTCCAAGATATTGAATTTTCGACAATTAGTCGTCCTTTTCATTGATTTAGCGTCATTTTTATCCATTTGGCGAGATTTTCGTTAATTTGGCAACATTTTAAAAAGTCACCAAGTTGGCGACATTCCGCCAAATTCATCGCCAAAATCTCGCCAAGCGTTATGCACTAAGAAATAAGTTATTCTTACACCAGATAAATGACTATTGGCGTTCAAATACAAAAGCATTACTGAAAGTATATTTTTTATGAATGGAACGAGCTAGATCCACGAGAATTATATCCCCCAATTTATCGCATGATATTACATATGAAAAGTGAACATGTTTCTCAATAAAAAAAAAAAATTTTTAATTTTATATGACTTTTTGATAATTTTTTTGAAAAATGTGCAATATCTCAAGAACGGCTCATGTTAGCGTTCTAAAATTTATGTCAATCGTTTTCTAATGAAAAATTACATAAGAAATGTCTATTTGCGTAACTGTATTAATGCTTTTGATTTTTTGACGATTTTTTCAAAATTTCATTCGAAAATTTAGGGGGGTTCTGGACATTCGATTGCGTATAAAAACAATAGGCTTCCAGTGTTTACGTATTGTGATTTTTGTACCAAATTTGGTTCACATCGGTCCATTCGTTCGTCAGTTATCGTCTCCACAGACTCACTGGCACACACACACACACACACACACACACACACACAGGTGGGCAAGACCTGTAAAACGAGGACGCTGTGTGTATCCTATCAAACTGAGAACCCTATTAAGGAATATATTTTTGGTGAAAACGTTAATGATTTCCCAGTTAAAATACAGTATACTTTTCATTTCTACTTCGTAATTTTAAAAAAATTAATTATTTCAACGCATGTTTTTTTCAACCAAAATGGGGACCTGGTGTTACACATCTAATATGTACACACCGTAAATCGCGGACCCGTGTCACACACCGTAAATAGCGGACCCGTGTCACACACCGTAAATCGCGGACCCGTGTCACACACCGTAAATAGCGGACCTGTTTCACACACCGTAAATTGCAGACCTATTTCACACACAGTAAATCGGGGACATGTTTCACACACAGTAAATCGCGGACCTGTTTCATACATCTACAAACCGGGGACTTGTCTCATAGATACATCCAGTGACGTATATACAAAAATAGTTTTTGGGCGGTTTACTCCGGCTTAGTTTGATTTTTGTTTAACATGGATCCGAAGCATCGCTAGACCCTTTTTGGGAGGGCACAAGCCCCTCCTACCTAATGTGTGTGAGGAAGCGTCCCCCCTCCCCCCAAAAAAATCAAAATTGTATAAATATATTTTTCTTTACTATTTGGAATAATATTTATATTTTCGCATTTAAAGTTTGAAATTTTCAACGTATTACCCTCTCAATTTTCTGCAGTGAAATTTCACTAGTTCTAAATATTAGTCACTTGAGACCGGATATCTTATTAAGCTTAAGAAATAAGTAAAACGGTAGTCAACAACCATCTGACACTTATCCAGTCTCGGTCTGAACCATTGACATTATAGGCGCCTGAAGGATATTTTCCAGGAGGAGGCAAAAGATGCATTGCACACACGCACGCACATATATGCATAAAATATACAATGAAATCTGTAAAATCCACAGGACAGGAAGCGACAAATGCCTGTCTCCGGCCCCCAATCTTCGGCGCCAATGATTAACAAGTGTCATAGTCTATAAGGGGTAATTAGGTATCGTCGGAAACGATAGGCTTTTGATTTAAGAAGCTTTTAAATACTCTGAAAAATTGAAATTGCTTTTTATGAAACAAAAATTAAAAGTCACTTTTTTTCATTTTTGTCCCCTTGTAAATCAATTATTATTTTATAAAATAAATTAGCCTAAATTGACAAAATTGTATAACTGTTTATGAACATTGATAACATAACAGTTGATAACATAACATGAACATAACAGTTTTGATAAGGAAACAAAAAACACGCACTCATTGAAGCTCCCCTTCTCCCCCCCCCCTCCCAGAAGCAGAAAAGTAAGTCTCTATTGTCTATTTTTAGATTTTGGATTTAGGTACAATTGACAGCTTTAGCGGCACTTTCACTTTGACCATTGTTACGAGAATGTCAAACTCTATAACTCTGTTTGTCGAGTTGACAAAATTGTCTTTTTGTGTAGACACCAAGGCAGGATGGCAAAAGGAGCAATTTGGCGGCAGGTACTAGGTAGAAAGCGGTGGTGGTCCTGAATTCCCTTGGGTAATTTGCTGCTGGTGAGAGTCGAACCCTTTTTCATTTTCACCTGTTGTAGAGTAAAAGGTTGGGTGTGATGTAAACAAAATCCTGGTCACGTTTGGATAATGCCCAGTTGCCCATCGAAACAGACTGCTTTAACTGCAGACACAACTTCATTGCATTATTTAAAGGTTTACAGTATAACCTGAAAAACTTAGAGCTTTATAGGTATGTACATGTGTTACAACCATGGGCAGATACAGACTTTGCAAAAGGTGGAGGGAACCATTCAAAAGGAGGGCCCAACATTCAATTTCAACTTTGTTCCCATACGCATAGAACTAATGTTAGTTTTCATCATAAAGGGTGGGGGGCACTAGGTCCCCCGGCTCCCCTCTCAATCCCCGCCTGGTTCCAACCAGTGGCGTAACTATAAGCTTAGGGGCCCTTAGCACAGTTTCAAAGGAATCTAAGAAAAAATATCCGAGGGAAAATATAACCGTGGAAAAAATGGCAGAGGGAAATAAATGACCGCTGAAAAATTTTATTGTAAATGAGGGGACCTTTATTTTTAGCTTTGCCCCAAATAGAGGTAATGCCATTTTTGTAAATTTGTTTACATCCTGGATCAGGATATTTTATTCTTCCGATCTCCCTCTGAAGATAATTTTATATAGCAGAAACAGAGATTCTGATACTTAATTTGGGAGAATTAAATGGTTTAATAGAGTGCTTTGAATAACAATATCATTTAGAATACAAAGAATTTGCAAATAATTGTGAATTTAAAGTTTTTATATTATATATTCCGTACGAATAACAGATATACCTGCTAGTAATTCCATATATTTAATCAATGATTGAACCCATTGGTAATATTTTAGCGTATTCCGATTTATAATGAAATATTAGTTTTAGAAAATTTATAGTCACCACTTCTATTGTATGAAAATGTGAGTTACATTTTAATTGCATAAATAAAGGTCTAGATCTTAGAACAATCTAAAATAAAGGTGTTGATCCTATAAAATTGGTTTTTGTTTGCTAGTTTTCTACTTCTTTAGACACATTAGGTTCAAAATCCAAGGAAAGAAAATATGATACGAAAGGCAAATATATGACAAATGTGAGATTTCTAACTTCTCCGGTATTCAAGTTATTATTCTAAAAATACACGTATACATTCCTATTGCGCGGCCCCAGGATGGACTGGGATGATAATTTTCAAAATTCAATAATACTGAATCCGTATCAGTCATTATCTGAGCTATCTATATCTATAACAGTTTCCGATAAATAAGTGTTTTATGCAAAAATTTTTGAAACGAAATTAGAAAATATACCGAAAGTGGAAATCTTTAGTGACCTACTACCCTATACCTCTTCTTAAATTGGATGCTGAATCCCTATCATTTATCATCTAAGCTATCATTTGTTATCAAAGATTTTAAAAGAGATCGAACCTTTTACAAAAGATCGGATTTTTTAAATAAAAAATATTTAAAATTTTTAAATAATAAATTACATATAAAAACTATTTAGGCAATACATTTTAAAGCATATTTATCTTTTATAATAATTTTTTGATTAAAAAAATGCTAACATTTTATTAGCTTCCGCACGTAATTTATCGTACTATATTTCATTCGATGTATTTAATATATCTGGGATATTATGCTCCATAGCAAAAAATAAAATTCCCAATATCTCGAAAACCTCTCTTAATAATAGGGTCTACCACTATTCTGTTAAAGTAACTTGCAAAGCCTTCACCACATTTGTTAATAATGAATGTATTTCAAATTTCCTACTGTTTATATTGAGAATTGCGCATTTTGCAAATCGCATTTAATTCACTTATAAATAGAAAAAAATATATATTAAAAGTAATCTGACGTGGGCAGCACATGACTTTTCCTACAGACACAAATATATTTTTTTATTTTGTATTTCATGCTGCGTTAAATTGAGTTTAATTGCAGAAAACCACATGGACACTTTTCTGATATTATATCGAATTTGCATTTTTAATGTACCTTAGTTTCATTCAGCAACTGCGCTTTAAAGTCTTCATCAGATTCTCGATATTCTTTATTCGAATCGCAGTAACATCTAATCAGTACGAGGGTAACCCACAAGTGATTTATCTACCGAATTTTGTGAAATTTGATCAATTAGTTTTTTGGCTAGAGTGGATACATGGGATTTTTGAGGGTCATTTCGCAAATAAAGGCGGTTTCTTTTATACTGAATCATACCGAAAAGTAATTAGCACCAGGGTCACGCACAAGTAACTTACCAACCAAATTTTATGAAATTTGGTCCATTAGTATTTGAGCTTCAGTGGATACATACATCACACAGACAGACCACACACACAGACGTCACGCTAAAAGTAGTTCATTCGTGTTCTACAGGTCCCGAAACGTGTAGATCCGTAGAAAACTCCAGATGTGATTCTCGGCATTATTCCAATACTTTATCTATACATTAGCATGTATTGCAGCGAAAGTAAAAATATATTACAAGAAGGAAGATCAGTCATATATAAAACATTGGTTATGAAACACTTTCCAACTGCAATGTAATTTTATTTAAACATCTCTGAAATGCGATACATTCAGAAGTGATATTTTTAAAATTATCACAATTCTACAATAATTTATTATATTTAAAAACTTCATCGAAAACAAATTAACTGTGTTCAAATAACGTCATCGAAATATAAATCGCCTGGCTCTCTATATAAAAGCAGTGAATATTTCATTCATAAACTTTTTTCATTCCTTTTTTTCAGAAGCGATATTTCTAAAATTATTAAAATACTACAATAATTTATTTTACTTAAAAACCTAAAACCATGGAGGTAAAAGTACTTTATAATTCCATGCTTAAAACTTCATCGATAAATCAATACAATAGAATCGTCTGCTTTTCTATATGAAATTATTGAATGTTTCATTCCTATCAACTATACTGCAGACTCCAAAGTTAAATAATTTTGCGTTAAAGAAATTCAGCAATTCTTATACAACTTCTCTTACAGCTTTATGTGTTTACATTCTACATGCGTGACAATTTGGCTTCATTGTAGAAATAATCAAAGTTTGATGATCATTTAAACTCAAAATATTGTAATTGAGTTGGCGCAGTATATAGATGCACAGAAAAGATAAAAACTAAAGCGGTTTTAAAACGGATACAACACTAAATATAAATAAAAAAGAATTAAAAATCACGATTACACTGGGAAAAAAAGTGGTTGGCATATTTTATTTTGAAATGTGTCACGTGATCTCTTCATATAATGTGGATGCAATTATTATTTTAATTGTTACTTCAAAATATTCCGAACATATTTTGCTGATTTCTTTTTATATACTATATGGGATAATTCGACTATTTCCTAAAATTTTCGAAGCAATTTCTGAATTAATTTCGCTTAAATAATGTTTGAATAATTAGGTCCCTTAGAGTTCATTGTATTTAATTACTTCAATCTGGGTCCAATCCAAAACTAATTAGGTGATATTATTTGTTTACATTCCCGTATGTCCCACAGCCCGTCTCAGCAACATACTAAAATTTCCTTTTGATAAAGTCATTTTTACGACAGTTATCGTGCGAACGGACAGACAGACAGACACAATGAGCAAAGTCATAAACACTTTTTATCTATGCTGTAAAGTGTTGAAAAGCAACGATATGCTAAATTTGAACTAAATTTGAACGTTTAGGGTTCTCGAGCTGTAACGTGTACTTTCCTATTGTTGGTTTAAAAAATATAATACGAATTTAAAATTTGTGCTTTTTAAATGACTTGTCTTGTTGCGTTTTGAAAGATAATATTATTGTAATGATTTTCTGTAGCACTTGTCTCTTAGTCTAACTATCCCACATTCCGACAAATTTGACTACTTTTTAATATGCTGTCAAATTACTGAAAATGCTGCCGAATTGATAACATGATACTAAATTAATGACAATTATACACCCAATTAATGAAAATTCAATCTTTTGAAAAATTAAGTTCAATTTCCTTGAAAATCCCTGTCGCCCTGTGGTAATTAGAAAATAGTTTTTGTAAATTTGTTTACACACAGGACCAGAATGTTTTTACCTTCAGAGCTGCCTGTGAAGATAATTTTGTATAGCGAGAATAAATATTCTTATACATCCATTAAGGATAATTTAAATAAATACAAGCCGAATACCAGTTGAAAAAATACTGTGTCGCAATAAGCAACTCTCGAATAATGTAAATGTTTGATTAATTCGCGTTTCACATTTATTCGTCAAATCGAATATTTTAGTATGCATACCCCCCCCCCTCCCCCCCAAAAGAAACTATTGGAAAACTTAAATTGCACAATTCTTTCTTTCAAACAATCTACCCGTACACCAAATTAAAGTCTCAATGTCTTCCCGGAGCATGCTATTTTATCATTTCACATTTCGAACGGTTTTTCCTATAGTGCACACCCATAAATGTGGTCTGGGCCTTCGACATCGACACCCATAAATGAACATTTTTGAAATAGTTGGTCTTTTATCAGATAATTGGTTCATATACCAAATATCAAGCCTCAATCACATTTAAATGGAAGTGTGTCTCATTTATTCGGAAAATCGAACGTTTTGGTGTGCGGCAACACCTAAAGTAACAAATATTGGAAATCTGAAATTGCACACTTTCTTTTCTTCAAACTATTTACCCATATTCCAAATTTGAACTATTCTATCACGAAGCATGCTTTTCCTTTCGTTTCACCTTTCAAACTTTCCCTGTGTAGCACCCCCCTATGAACATTGCTGGAAAATTGTATTCATTTTGTGTTTTTTTATCAAATGATTTGTCCATATACCAAATTTCAAGCCGTTGAAAAGGAGGCGATTTTCATTTGTTTGTCAAATCGAATATTTTATTGTGCGGCACCCCCCTGCTTTAGCAAATGTGGGAAAACTGAAAGTGCACACTTTCATCCTTTCCAACTATCTACCTGTACAATAAATTTGAAGTCTCTATGTCATCACAAAGCATACTTTTTCTATCATTTCACCTTTCAAATGTTTCTGTGTAGGGTAATCACCCCCTTATATACACATTTTTTAAAAATTCCGTTTTTCTTGGGTATTGTATCAGATTATTGGCCCATATATCAAATTTTAAGCATCTATCACATTTCAAATTGACGTTTCTCATTTATTCAGAAAATCGAACATTTTGATGTGCGTCAACCCTACGGTAGAAAATATTGGAAACTTGAAACTGTACACTCTCTGCCTTCCAAACTATCTATCCGCACAACACATTTGCCATCTCTATCTCATCCCGAAGCATGTTTTTTTTCTTTTTCATAAATTCATCTTTCGGACGTTTTTCTCTGAAGCACCCCTTAAACGAACATTTAAAAAAAAACTGTATTCGTATTGAGTGTTTTCATCACATAATTAGTCCATGTGCAAAATTTCAAGCCTCTATCAAATTTTAAAGGAGCCGTTTCTAATTTATTTGGAAAATCGAACATTTTAAGGTACATGAAGGTCTATTTTGCCCACGAAGTTCTTTCGAACATGAAGGTATATTTTGCCCCTCGGACCTTTGCCATTCCCCCTGGAGTTTTTGAACTTTTTTTTTCTTGCGGAAAATAAAATCCCATGATCTCATGTAAACTATTACCAAGTTTGATAGCATTCTGTCCAGTAGTTGTCCATTTATGGCCATTTCAAAGTGGAACTTTAATTGTAAAGACTCTGTATAAATTCTTTCTCAAAACGTTCGAATACCTACCTACACTCTTTGGCCATTAGACGAATATTTTAGTGTGCGGCAGCCCCCTGCTTAGCCGCAAAGAAAGATTAGTGTCAATCATTATCCCCTTGGAGTCCCAAATGAGGGGTGAAATACATTCTTCCCTGAAAAATTCTTCTCTACCGTGGGAAACTTAGAGCAAGGGGCATTCTTCTGATTTTCACCAAAACCTGTGTTCATTGCTTTTTGCTGAAAACTTTAATTCTTTATATAAAACACATACTCTAGATTTTTTGTTGCATATAATATTTTTTTACGCATACGTGTACATGTACATAAACATTTTATATTATGTTGAAATTATATTATTTCTGCAATGAAACACGCATTTTCTGGATATCGTTTGTGCGATATTTCAACATTTAATTCAAGCTAAAATGACACGAGTATTTACATATTTTTAACATTTTACAGCATAGTTGAAAAGTGTATATGACTTTGTTCATTTTGTCTGTCTGTCTGTCCGTTCGCACGATAACTGCCATAAAAATGATTTTATTAAAATGAAATTTTACTATATTATTCAGACAGTAGGTGGAACATATGGGAAAATAAATGAATAATAACAAACAATTGGTTTTGGATTGAACCCGGGTTGAAAAAATGATATGCATTGAATCCTATGGAACCTAATATTTCAAACATTTTTTAAGAGAATTTGAAATTCACAAATTCCTCCGAAAGTTTTAGGAAATATTAAAATTATCCCATAAAAAAATGAAAAAAATTCCGCAAAATATATTCAGTAGTTTTTAAAATAAAATTTCAAATAATAATTACACCTATATTATAAAAAGAGATCATGTGACCCACTTCAAAATAAAATATGGCATCCATCTTGTGTCAAAATCTTGATTTTTAAAGTTCTTTTTAACATTTTGCAACATTGTTGAAAAATGTTTATGACTTTGATCATTCTGTCTGTCTGTCTGTCCGTTAGCACGATAACTGCTGCAAAAATGACCTTATCAAAATTTTAGTTGTTCAGGTGGTCAGTGGGACCTGTGGGAATAGAAATGAATAACATCACACAATTAGTTTTGGATTGAACCCGGATTGAAAAAATAAAATACATTGAACCCTATGGGACCTAATTTTTCAAACATTTTTTAAGCGAATTTAAAATTCACAAATTGCTTCGAAAGTTTTAGGAAATATTCAAATTATCCCATAAAATATATAAATAAAAATTAGCAAAATATATTCGGTAGTTTTTTAAATAAAAATTAAAATAATAATTACATCCTTTTTATGAAGAGATCACGTGACCCACTTTAAAATAAGATATGGCATCCAACTTGTCTCAAAATCGTTATTTTTAAAGTTAGTTATTTTTAATTCATATTTAGTGTTGTATCCGTCCTAAAACCGCCTTATTTTTGCTAAAATTCTGTGCATCTACTAACTGAAACAACACAATTACATTATATTCGAGTTTAAATGATTATCAAACTTTGATTATTTCTATAACGAAGCCTAATTTCCACTTATGAAAAATGCAAACACCAAAAGATGTAGAATGTGTTGTATAAGAATTGCTGCATTTCTTTAAAGCAAAATTATATAGCTCATGGAGTTTGCAATACAGCTGATTTGAATGAAACATTCGTTGATTTTACACAAAGAACCCAGACGATTTTTTCAATGAAGTTTTAAGCATAGAGTTAAATTATTTGTATCTCCATGGTTTTAAATTTTTAAATCAAGTAAATTATTATAGTATTGTGATGAATGAAAGAATTGGAAAAATGTTTATGAATGAAATGCTACATTTTTATAGAAGCGATTTATATTTCGATGACGTCATTTGAATAAATTCCATTTGTTTTCGATGAAGTTTTTAAATATAATAAATTATTGCAGTATTATGATAATTTTAAAAATATTACCTAGGAATGTATCGCATTTTAGAGATGTTTAAACCAGGCATTTTATATTTCAATGCCGTTATTTAAATGAAGTTCATTTTTTTCGATGAAATTTAAGTTTTCAAATATAATAAATTATTGTAGTTTTGTGATAATTTTAAAAATACTACCACCGCTGAATGTATCGCATTTTAGAGATGTTTAAATAAAATTGCATTGCAGTTGGAAAATGTTTCATAATCAATGCTTTATGCATTATTGATCTTTCTTGTTTATAATATTTTGTATTCATATGGTGTATATCACATAGATATTCGTGTAGTAGTATTACATACATAATCGTTTTCTCAAATTCGAGATTTTGATGCCAATATGTTTTAAGACCTCCTGAACACATTTTGCCTTTTTTTTTAATGATGTCCCTCCGTCTGTCTGTGGTCGATTTCTTGTATTCCCGATAGCGGCCACGAATATTAACGGATTTTCATGAAATCTTATATCCAGCTTTGTTACAAATAATCTAGAACATGATATACTTTTTTTTTAATTCGAGTTCGAAATTTATTCTAAACTTCATATTTTTTTAACATGACAGCATAGAACAAAATTTGAGATAATCATACATAAGAGTTTATTTATGGCTCAATGACCACGTGACTTCATAGTTACAATCATTGTTGTGAAAGATAACCGCAATATAATTTTATTTTTCGTGATGTCATTAGTCCCACCGGGAGGCAAGTTACCCCCTCCACCCACTGTTAGGTATACTGTTAGGAAGTGCGGTTTTAATCGATTTTTTTTGCTCTTTAAAGTGAAGGGTAACACACTATAATTGTAATCATTTAGGTTCTTTATACCGATTTTTCAAAAAGATTTTGTAAAATAAAACAAAATAAAATAAAAAATAAAGAAACTATTAAAAATAAATTATGTTATGAGAAAATCGAATTGAGCCAAACTGCAGTTAATTTTCCCCGAATATCGGAAGTATATTGAAACGTAATTACATTTAAAAATTTCCTGCGAAAATTGCCAATTAATATGTAAAGTTCTGTTTAAAAGCAAATGACATAATTTTTAGAACGATAATCTACACCGTTCTTGCGATATAGTCGTTATTGATCCAAAATGGGGAAAATCCTAAAACATTATATATTTTCACAATTATTATGTAACAAAATAACTTAAGTACATTTTACCAATAATTAATGGACACTATTGTTTAATAGTTAGTTTAATAGTATGTTTAATAGTTACTTACTAGATATTAGATATTTTACTTTTCTCCAGAAACACCATATCTCACGAAATAATGAACCAATTTACTTCAACTTTTTGTGCATATTTTAATTGGTAACTGCAATAAGCCTATTCATTTTAGTGATATCTGGTTGAAGAAAGTTCTAATTTGTGTTGCTGTTTTCCAACAAAATAAGAATCTGTTAATCTGTAGTGGAAATCATGAGTTGCATACGTTACTTATCTATATTTCATTTTCTTTTTGAAAGAAAATACGCTGATTTGGAAAAACAATGTTTCTCTATTGTACTCCATTGCAAGTATAATGATAAATTCTGTAAATCGAATGCTATATACTTAATCAACTCTGTCATATTTATTGAGACCTAATAAGAATGAACAATAGAAAAAGTAAAAAATTAGGACGGAAATCCAAAGTTCCCAGATTAAATTCACGGACTTATTTTGTGGCTTAAGGTTTTGAGAGCTTGAAAATTGTAAAGAAATTGAAAATGAATATATATAAATAATATAGAGTATTTATGTTAAAAATGTATAAACTATGGAAGTATATTGGATGAATAAGAAACTCCTAACAAATTTTATTCTAGAGGTCACTGTTTGAAGGATTAAAATTCTCCGCTCTCAAATTCTTTTATCTTCTTCCTGTGGGTCAGGAGAGTCGTATCCTCTGATCTATTGTACGTTATCTCTGATGGGTGGTGTCAAAGGTGTCAACTGCCTGCAAATGGGGGTCAACCTGTTTGGGATAGGGTTTGTCCCATAGCCGTGTTTTTGAGAGATTCTTCCACCCGTATGTTCGCATGTCCAAATTTAAGTCAATGTAATTGAAGCGCTTATAGTGTTAGTTGGAACGTCCGTAGCTTGGAAAACGTCGAAGTTTGCATTCCATCTCGAACGAATATCCAAATGAAGCTTGCGAAAACCAAATGTCGCTACTTGCTTCGAAAATTCGACAGTAGACAATTTATTTTGGACTAGCCGCCTTTGGCGACCAGCCTGTTCGCTACCCTTGAAAATTCTGACCGTGGCAAACTCGCTGGCGCGACCTACCAGAAAGGTGTAAGGTAACTGTTTGGATGGCCAGGAAGTGCACCCCCCCCCAATTTTGACCAAAACCCATGACATCCACAGGGGAGGCATCCACAGGGAACGTACCCTCCTTCCCCTACCACCAACCTGTCGGAAGGACTTACGGTCCCACATGTTTAACGTGATCGTACTCCGCGTGAACACGGCGGCAGTTTTGACAGTGGCGAGAATCGAACCAGGGCCTACCGAGTGCAATTCCCGCGCGCTAACCACTGGACAACCGCGCCCTCCGCGACAATCTCCATAACTTTCTTTTTATTCACCCAATTTAGACCGGAACCCAGTGGGGGAGGCATCCACAGGAACCGTACCCTCCTTCCACTATCACCAACCTCTCGGAGGGACTTACAGACCCACATGTTTAACGTGATCGTACTCCGCGTGAACACGGCTGCAGTTTTGGCAGTGGCGGGAATGGAACCCGGGCCTACCGAGTGCAATTCCAACGCGTTAACCACTGGGCTACCGTGCCCTCAACCCCGTGGAGTTAACAAAGTTTGGTTTAGTTTAATGACGTTAAAACTAAAAAGGAAATTTTAAGGCACCGTGACAATCTCCATAACTTTATTTATTTTTATTTTTTTATTTCTTCAGTGTTTACGCTTTTCGTTAATATCATTCAAAATATTCTCATTCCATAGTCGAAATCATTAGTACTTTTTGAGATGAGAGGATTTAAAAACCAAAGTTCGTTTTTTTTTAACCGAAAGTGACTTTTGTTTTAAAATCTTTAAAAAATATTATAATTTGTTCCTGAGATTTGAGATTGATATATTTTTACTCGCATTTGTCTGCTCTTTCCGGTGGTGTGATTTGTTTTTTTCTACGACGTCTGGATGGTGGAGAAAAAAGGGAAAAACCGTCGAAATCGCATAAAACATTAAATAACTAAAAAAATAATTCAAATTTTAAAAATCGGGTTTTACGTGTCCCCCCCCCCCCCCCCCCGATCTCCGATTGCGAAATTTCGTAGCTCTCCGACGCGCGGTCGCTGAACGTATAGTGTGTAAGTCACACACACACAGACACACACATAGACATTGCCTTTTATTATATAGATAGCGAGTTTTGTTTTATCCGCTGTCATTTGACCATCTGTGAAAACGGTGAATTTTACACCAAAGACGTGTCCGCCACTCTATCTAATATTAAATATTGGAAAAAAGCTAAATTTAAACAAAACGTTTTGGTCTATATACCGATTATGCCAAAGGGCATCAGCCAATCATTTATCCACAAATCTGGATTACCAAAAAGAATGTATTACGCGTAGGCTCATTCATCATATACGTGTTAATTATAGAAAAGGTGAATATGTCTTTTGACCTGACCGAGCCAACACTCATTTCGCAAAAATCGTATTGGAACCTTTGAAGTCAGAAAATGTCGAATTTGTTGATAAGTACATCAACCCTGCTAACGTCCCAGAAATTCGTGCCATTTAAGACTTTTGGTCGTATTTGCAGTCTTTGGTATATGCAAATCATTTCCTTTTGGATGGATTTTAATCTAGATTTTGAACCTCATTGGGCTAGCCTGTCTTGGATCAGCTGAAGAATGCATTCGCTTCTGAAGAATAACGCGAGAAGTAGCTAAAATTCCAAGTTTAACATGTCGTTGGCTTTTGGGGTATATTTAAAAGTCTTAGAATTTGAACTTTATCGGTGTAGCTCGTCCTGGGCCCGACCTTGGACCTATTTTTTAGAATAACTGGAAAATCGGGGAAACTAGAAAATATAAATTTAGTACATTCTTATATTTTAAGGAATATTTTAATTCCTTCGATTTAGAACCGTTTTGGGCGAACCCGTTTTGGGCCCGCCTTAGAAATTCACTTTTTGGGGGAATAACTCTAGAACCGGAGTATCTAAAATTTCCAAGTTTAGAATGTCGTTGTCATTTGCGATATGTCTTATATATTATTTCTTTGGATTTTGATTCTTTCGGGCTCGACCGTCTTCGGACCCGACATAGTGATAATGTACTGTTTTTCGAGAATAACTCGTGAATCGGAGCAGCTAAAAATTCTAAATTTAGTATATCAATTTCTTTTGGGGTTTATCATAATTTATAATTTGAACCTCATCGGGCTATCCCGTCTTGAGTCAGCCTTAATAATGCGATCGTGTTAGGAATGCGATCGTGCTAAACTTGCTCCCCCAAAACGAGTGCATTCCTAAGACGGGCCTAAAACGGTCTAGCACAATAAGGTTCAATATCTAAAGAATTAAAATATACCCCTAAAACAATGATTTATAAAATATTTTAGCTGTTCTGCTTGAGTTATTTAAGAAACGAGTACATTACTATGTCGGGGTCAGGGTGGGCTCTCCCGATAGGGTTCAAATTCGAAAGTATTAAACTTTATCCCAAAAGAAAATGATATACTAAATTTTGATTTATTTATCTGCTTCGATTTTCGTGTTATTTTCGAAAAACTAGTACATTTCTACGTCGGGTCCAAGACGGGCTAGCCTGATAAGGTTCAAAATCCAAAGAAATAAAATATACCCTAAAATACAATGATATACAAATTTAGACATTCAAGCTGCTATAGTTTTGGTGTTATTCTTAAAAAAACGAGTACATTCTTTTTTTTAGGCCCAGGACGGGCTAGCCCGATAAGGTTTTAAATCCAATGAGCTAAGATATACCGCAAATGACAACGACATTGCAAACTTGGAACTTTTATATACTCCTGTTCTAGAGTTATTCCCTACAAAAAGTGAATTTCTAAGGCGGGCCCGATACGGTTCAAAATCGAAGGAATTTAAATATTCCTCGAAAAGTAAGGATGTACTAAATTTATATTTTCTAGTTGCCCCGATTTTCCAGTTATTCTAAAAAAGCAATGTCCATTCCCATGTCGGGCCCAGGACGGGCTATCCCGATAAAGTTCAAATCCGAAGAAACTTAAATATACCACAAAAGCTAGCGACATGTTGAACTTGGAATTTTTAGCTATTGCAATTCTCGAGTTATTCTTCAAGAACGAAAGCATTCTTCAGCGTACCCAAGATGGATTAGCCCGATGAGGTTTAAAATCTAAATTAAATTCCATCCAAAAGGAAATGATATACTAAATTTACATTTTTAGCTACTCCGATTGATCGAGTTATTCTTGAAAAGCGAGTAAATTTCTATGGTGGGCCAAGACGGGCTAGCCCGATAAGGTTCGAAATGCGATGAAATGTAATATACCCCAAAGGACAATGATATATAAAATTTAGACATTCTAGATGCTCCGAATTTTGAGTTATTCTAAAAAAAACGGTATATTCCTCTTGTTGGGCTCAGGGCGGACTAGTCCGATAAGACACTCATGTTGATAGGATTGTTTCTAAAGTCTCGTCACAACTTTATATTTTTAACCAACTCATTCCTTATCTTAATGAGTAGGGCGCGGATTTTCATGCACAATATTTAGGCCAAATAATATGCAAATATGCTCAACATTATATATGAATATTTTTTTCTGATGCTCAAAATTATTGCAAAATATTCACAAAATATGCACCTAAGTGTGGAATATATGCACTTAATTGTGCATATATATCGATACATTTAGTTAGTGGGGCACCCAGATTTTTCTCTGGGGGGGATTAAGAATTTCTTTTAGAGAAATATTTGTTATTTTTACTTTTTTTGTATATTAAAATGGCGTCTCGGGGGCTTCATGCCCATAAGCACCCTTATGTGCACCTATGCAAGGGCGTAGCTAGAAAGTGTTTTTTTTTCGGGGGGGGGGGGTATATGAAATCAAATTTTGATAACTTTGAATTTCTGGCATGGGGGATATACCCCGATATCACTCCTGATTACATGCCTGCACCTATTATGTATTCAGTTCCAATAAAATCCTCTATGTTTCCTCCGTACTTAATATGGAAAACATTTTACTGGGTTCTTTTTCCTACTTAACTGAATAATTTGCTAATTAGATATTTGTTTAGTAATACTAACTTTAAATACCCGTCATTTTTTAAAATACATTTCCATTATTTGTTTTTTAATATATGCAATTCTTTACATTTCATATTGTTTTTAACTTTCTTTATTAGCAATAAACTCATGTTATGGAGGCATGAGTTAATCATAACATATAGAGAAAAACATTAATACAAAACGAAGATATAGTAAAGAATAACTTAACTATTAAAAATAATATAATAAAATGAAATAATGTTTTCATTGTTCCCTACACGGGCGGTATATCACACTGGACATGGAACGTAAATTTTTAACATTTGGATTTTAGAATAATTTTGTAAGCTTTTCTATTTTCTAATAAACGGTACGTACTGAATTTCTTTGATTAAAAAGTTCTTGAATTTGGAATATTAATAGTTTGATGTTCGGTATATAAGTTGCTAAGAATTCCTAATAATAATAATAGCCTAGCTAATCGATAATTTCTGTCCCCGTTCTATTGCGTATAAAAATGTCCGCATTCTACTGAGTGTGAAAAATGTCCGCGTTTTACTGTGTGTAAAAAATGTCCGCGTTTTACTGTGTGTAAAAAATGTCCGCGTTTTACTGTGTGTAAAAAATGTCCGCATTCTACTGAGTGTAAAAAATGTCCGCGTTTTACTGTGTGTAAAAAATGTCCGCGTTTTACTGTGTGTAAAAAATGTCCGCATTCTACTGAGTGTGAAAAATGTCCGCGTTTTACTGTGTGTAAAAAATGTCCGCGTTTTACTGTGTGTAAAAAATGTCCGCGTTTTACTGTGTGTAAAAAATGTCCGCGTTTCACCGAGTGTAAAAAATGTCCGCGGTTTATTGTGTTGTTGTTGTTGTTGAAACCCAGACCGTCCGACCTACCAGAAAGGTGTAAGGTAAACGCGGTTTATTGTGTGTAAGATTTGAAGCTTTGTTTATTGCTTTATTTGCAGTTTTAAGTCCCCAAAATAAATCTTTGGCTATCTCAGGCGGGACCAACCTTAACGCGATCTCCGACAAGAACCTACAGCCTATGTATAACTAACAATAGCATAAAAATAAATGCGTGTGTGAAATGAAATATTACTAATTCCATTGCAATGAATTTGAAAATAGATGAAGCCTGTTCTGCCAAGTTAACTTTTTGCACAGCTAAAAATTAGATTTATTGAAATAAAGTCTACATGCTGAACTACAAAATATAACTGATCGACTACACTGAATTTTATTCTAAATTAAAATTAAAATTTGTTAAAGTGAAGATTAGAATGATTAAAAATAATTGGAACACTTTTTTTCATTCTATTTTAGCACATTGAAAAATGTAGCGAAACGTCTTGTTTCTGACAATAGCGGATTTGAGGGCTTCCCCCTCCCCCCTCCCCAGCTTCACGTCCGAAAAATATATCCTTAAGCATTCACAAAAAATAATCTGTGTTGATAACAGATCAGGCCAGCATCATCCCCAGCTGGGACCCTGACAACTTTTTCCGTGATAGCCCCCTCCTAAATATGAATATTAAAGAGGGGGGGTAGGTCTGGTACGATCTTATGTTTACGTACTTTTCATAGATTTTTTCTGAAGAGAGATTAACCCCAAAAAACTACTCCTTGCTTACGGACTTGAAAAGGGAATTATGCATATATCAAACAGTTAGAAACGGCATTAAAGTAAAAATACAATTCAATCTTTAAGCGCAGAATAAAATAATCAATACGATGAATAAAAAAACCTACAATTTTGACTTGTAAGTACCCAAAACCGGTTGTGTAATATCAAACGTGTGGAAATTACGAGTAAACGAGGACCTCCGTCCAAACACATTTTATAACATGAAAGCGGGGACCTCGATTTTATCGGATACACACCTGATGAGCGCGTCATACACACAATACACTATAAGCCTACTAATCGAGGACTACCTCCAGATTTATAAAAAAAAACTTTTACATTATAAATTTAGTCCTCAGATTCACGTTTTCGCAATAAAACAAACCGAGGACGTCCGCGGTGTGAAGGTGGTCCGCGGTTTGTTGGTGTGTAAACATACGAATGTCCCCAGTTTCCAGGTCTTGCAAACACACATACTTTCACACACACACACACACACACACAGACATCACTTCAAAAATGTTCGATTCGTGATCAGGGATGCTTTAAAACGTGCTCTCCCGTCGAAAACTCGAATTCGAATTTTCGACCCCGTCACAATACTTTCCTTATACATTATGTTATGTATATAAGGAAAGTAAAAATATTGCATAAATGCCATTGTAAAGATTATACGTGACATATACCATACGTAAACCGGTTTTTGAAATTGCTTATAGAGCAGAATGCTCGCGGTTTCACTAGTATCCAGAATAAGTCAAATTATCTTAAAGGAATGGTGGACATGATATTATTTTACACATTCAACCTTTGCTTACGGGTGGGACAGCGTCCATCCCAAACGAAGAACCTCCCAAAAAGACAGGTATTTGACATACCCTATCCCAAACAGTTCCACCCCCTTTGCAGGCATTGGCGTCTATGGAAATTGCTGACAGAAATATTGCACCTACTGCAGCAGGTTAAATGCAATTTTTTCGAAACGGAATTTTCAAAGGTTTTACATTTTTTAAATGCTCCATGCGTCTTAATTTTTGTCTGAGATGCACGGAATTTGGCAAGAAGATACCTCTCATACTTTTTAATGAAACTGGGTATGTATTTTATAATTGGACTTTATTAAGGTAATTTAAAGTGAATAAGAACCTAATTAAATGATAAAAATTAAGTTTTAATGCAAAAAAATATTTTTAAAAAATTAACTTTTTAAGGGGTTTAAAAATGAATACCCAAATTTATTCATAATGTGTTTTTGAGTGAAATTTCATAATGTAAAATGAACAAATGGCACGCAATGTGAACAAATGTGAACAAATGGCACGCAAGGAGCATTTTCAAATGTTCGGTCAAAAAATCAAATTGAAAAAAACATACAAAATTATAACAAAATTGAAAAAAATAATGGTATTGTATATAGTAATGTTAAGAGGAATATTTATACAAATTTTCACGTTTCTAAGTCAATAAATAAATAGAAAAAATTTCAACGTCCACCGTCCCCTTAAGAGTATGTTATTTTTTCATAGAGATTTTAGCTATCCTTTTCATTTTATTCATACACGCAATTATCTATTGGGAACGTTATTTTGCTTAAAATTTCTTTTTCATAAAAGACATAGCCAATATATCATCGCTGAAGTTTATTGAATATATATTTGTTCTTGCAAGATGTTAAGCGTCGAGAAATATTATGAGATGTATTTGACTTCTGACATCGTCGGAACAAGAAGATTAAAAGATACGACAAAAGACATGGAGATAGATTTCTTAGCTGTATTTTGTAGTGATGATATGTTATTTGTCGATAGATTTCATTGATATCTACCCTAATGTTTTTCCGGAGATATATTATTTTGTAATATCAGAAATCCAGTGGATAAGAGATAGTAAGAAATATATTTTTTTTTCATGAAGCTGTTTTACAGATACATTCGTAGATGGACTGCGATATTACGTTCCTTGTTTTCTTTTTATTATTATTTAATATCCTCCTATTCCTATATATTTGTTTAATTATTTGAGTGAGCTGTTTTCTTTCTAAAAGATTAAAGTTCTAATATTGGAGTAATTTATCGTTAATCATCTATTGCAGCAACATACATTTAGCATTGTGGGTTCTACCAATTCAATATTAATTATATTAAATTTTATATAAACTAATCTGTATAAAAATATATGTTACAATGCTGGAAAATGTATGACTTAAAAATATGCCAGGCAAAAATCAGCGAAAATCATCTTTGAACTCCAATGCAGGAAATGACAACTTACAATCATGGCATTTTGTACTTACATTTCTGTTTGTTATCAAAAATGCTTAGAAAATCAAAAATACTCAAAATCATTACAAACGTATTAATCAAAGCAGTGGCATCATCAAAAAGGAGGATTTGGGGATCGTAACCATCCCCCAAGGACATAACCATCCCCTACTTTGAATGGCCATGGTAGGAAATTAAACCCTTGAAGACAGCGTTGACAAAAAAGCGCAGTATGTGGTCGAGCATTGTCTTGTTGGTACATGGAACCTATGCTGCTTGACAGCATAAGCAGAACAACAGACTACAGAATATCATCGACGTACACACGAATTCCGTCATATTGGCTTGCAGCACAACTAGAGGAGATCGGCTATCTCCCGAAATGGCTCCCCAGACTGTCACGCCACGTGTAATGGCCTTGTGTCCCTAGACAACAAATGCGGGATCGGAACGCTGGCCAGTGCTCCTCCCCACAAGTACACAGTGGTCATTAGCATCGAGATAGAAATTAAATTCGTCGCTAAAGACAACATGCCACAAATCGGACACTATAAAGGCTGGCCAAACTCGGCACCAATCCAGTCGGCTCTGTCTATGTTGAGGGGTCAGTGGTTAGCGTCTAAATGGATGTTGATACCTAATCTCATCTTCTTCCAGTTATCTCTTCGAATAGTATCAGTTAATACAGAACGTGATTCCTCTCCTGACTGCACGTTCCTCTCGAGCAGTTAGTTGTCTGTCTGAGGCGTCCTGAGCCTCTGAGACGATTATATGTACTTTCTCTGACCCACTATTGCCAACACCGAGCCACTGAACAAATCGCTCTGACCAAGACTGATACGTCTGTTGGACCAACCAGCAATCAAACCAGCATCATTGGCACTAACAGTTTGATCATTTGCATCACTAAAAATTTTGCATGCTGAATTTCGCGACTATAGCTCAATTTTTATGGGTGCATACATTTTTTTTGCAACAGTGTATATATTTATACTGTAAATTCAAATGAAATATGCTGCAGTACAGAAAATAAAAAAATGGATAATAATTAGGAGAATTTTCTTTTCAAATAATAGATAAATAAAAATCCCATCTATTCCTTAAACTTTTTTTTTTTTAATTTTATTTTACAAAGTAAAATCGTTCATTTATGAGACATTTTAATATAAATATATTACTTTTTAAACTTATTACTTCATTTCTTTGATTTCAATTGTAGAATAAAATATCAGCATACAAATAAAAGTATAAATATTTTGAAGTTGAATTACTTTAATCTAGCTGGCTCTATTGCATTTCTTACATGAATCCGCGAAAGAAAAAGAATATTGGCTAGTCTGCTACATTTTTTGTCTTGGGATATCCAAGATTTATAAACAAAAAAGGACACAAATGAATGCATTGGGGTGTAAATGATGAAGACATGATTCTTTTTAATCATAGCAGCAGAATTCTTCGCATTCCACATTTTTTTTTGCTTTTACGCAAAAAATCGTATCAGTGTAACATTGAATAAGTACCAGAAAATTTCAACAAATACTTCATAATTAAATATTTTTTTGCCAGTTGAGTTTTCGTAACAGCAAATATATGAACGCCCATTAAACATATATATATATATTTCCCTATTTCACAGTAACTTCATTTCGAGTATTACGTTTTTTCAAATATTATTACTAGCAATTCATACTACTCAATATAAAAATTAGGGATATTTCATTTTTTTTAAAGAGAAGATCTTCATGAATACGGATGAATATTTCCGCAATTCAAATTTTTCCAACACAGTGCGTCGATATCTGTCGAATTGTAGAAATAGTGCAAAAGTTACCGAATCCCTTCTATTGTACAATTTCTGTAAAATTTTCTAAAGTGCGACTTTGTCTGAACCAATTTTCACAATAATCATTTGTGCTTAAGATGAGTTATCGCCAAACATAGCAGATACACCAAAGCGAATCAAGTTCAGGGGTGTGGGACAACCCAGTGGTAAGCGCAATTTGACGACCCGAGTTCGATTGCTGGCTCTGGCCAAACTGTCCCCGTATTCACGAGGAGTACGGGAACGTTAAAGATGTGCGTCCGTAAGTCCTTCCCAAAGGTTGGTGGGAATGGAAGGAGGGTACGGTCCCTGTAGGCGTTGCCCCACTAGGTCCCGGTCTAAATTGGGTGGCACGGTCCCGGCTGTCCAAACAGGTATGTACCTTACACCTTCAGTAGGTCGAACGATCTGGAACGAAGAAGGAGTACACTGCAAAGATAAAAAGCGTTTCCACTGCATTCCTTTGCATTAATAAAGATATAAATATGTGCAAATTATTCACAAGAATAGTTGTATGTTTAGGAGTTATCTTTGGATGTCTATATCGGCAACAGTTTTGGCAGCACATATCTAATAATTTCAATTCGAACACTTTCGTCAAAAACATCATCCGTGCAGCACTAAACTAAACATCATATTGAGATCAAAACCAGTCGGTGTATTGACCAGTTCGTCATTCGTCGGTTAATATGTGGAAGTATTGGAGGCACGTTATGTGCAATGTTTTCGACCACTTGCCGTGACAAACATTTATTATCATCACATCTCCTTGGAATTCGGTACTGAATTCATATTAGTTAGTCATCTTCTAAGATCTATCTATAGCGAGTCTTGAGAAATATATTAAGAAATAGAAATTTTAAGAAACTTTTGAAACGAAGTGGAAATCTTTAGTAAACTAGCTTACCTCCTCCAAGAACTGAATTCCTGATTCATATCATATTTCATCTAAGCATTATTAATAGTCAATCTTATGAAATAGATGTTTCAAATAAAATTAACTTTTATAATAACTTTTTTAATTTGATTTCAAATAAAATGAACGGAAAATGAAAGAAATAACCTGGAATTATTTTGCGAATCCATCTACCACTTCCCGAATTGAATGCTTATTGGATATCACAGAACTTCATCCACGGGTGATGGGGGTAAACCGCTGACGCCAATAGGGCAAACTCAAGGATAGGATTTACTACATAGACTACTTTCATGGCCACATTTGTGACGTTGCGCGTTTAGCGGGGAAGACTGTCATCTCTTGCCCTCCCCAATGGGCGCCCATGCATCTATCTGTCAACAACAAATGTGATTAATGAAATTCAGTTTAAATTTAAGAGGCAGTATCGACAAACAAGGCATATTAGTAAAACAGCTGAGCATGCACAATTGTGATTCAACATCATTTAGCAGCGGAACTGGGCTGTGAAACAATCACTTACAAAACATAACCAAAATTTTAAAAAATCAGGGACAATTTACAAAAATCATCCTCAGAAAATATAAATCATAAAATGAGTGCTGATCAAGTGCGATTTTTATTTGGCAACATTTTTATTCAACAACTGACTAGGGCGATTAACATGAGTTTACGTCAAATATCCACTTATCTAAAAATTGCGCTGCACTTTAGAGGAGTTATTGCTGGACAATGGAGGCATAGGGCGCGCAATTGTTATCTAAACACGTTCAGTTTTGAACGTAGCCAGTAAAATATTGAATTACTTCAGTGGCGGCTCGTGACATGAAACAGGTGACGCAGGATAAGTGTTGCTTCACTTAAAGTTATCGGCTGAATGGGTTATTATTATTATTTGACGAATTTTTCTGACTCGTTTGGCTATTTCCAGGTAATATTTTACAATACTTCTGCCAGTAGAGTGATGTGTCTTGATGATGTTCGTTTTGGAGGAGGGGAGGGAATCCCGCCACTAAATTTCCAAGCCATTCCTAAAGTCACGATCCGCCACTGATTTACTTTACATATCAAAATTTCAAATGAACCAGCTATATTTAGAGAAGTTATCGTCGCCTTGCATCTATATTCTGTGCCAACGCAATTACTATATTTTTGAGTTTAAATGATCATCAAACTTTGATTACTTCGACAACGAAGCCTAATTTTAATAGATTTAGAATGCAAACAAGTGATTGTAAGATGAGTTGTATAAGAATTGTAGAATTTTTTTTCACCCAAAATTATTTAGCTCTGGAGTCCGTAATATAAGTGATATGAATGAAATATCCATTTCTTTTAGATAGAGAGACAGACGATTTATATTTCGATGACGACATCATTTGAATAAAATTCATTTTTTTTCGATGAAGTTTTAAGTTTTCAAATATAATAAATTATTATAGCACTCGAATAATTTAAAATATATCAGCTCTGAATGTATTGTATTTTAGAGATGTTAAAAAAATTGCATTTCAGTTGGAAAGTGTTTCATAGTCAATGGTTTATGCATGATTGATCTTTCTTGTTAAAAAGTTTTAGATTAGTTATCGTCGAAAAAATAAGGACAGACAAATAGATAAATAGAAAACAGCAAATCACTTCCATCTCAAAAGAAGCTCACTTTGGGTCCTACACTTCGCTTCAATATAATATACAATTACAAGTAATACCAAGGAAAAATTAAAACCGATACTTTTAATATTTTATTCTACTATGGCAGATAGCACACGCAAGATTATTTTCACTGTTTTTAAATAAAATTTCAATATCTGCAATTCCGTAGTCTTTAAAAGTATATCATCAATATTATTCAAATGTAGAAGCATTAATAATTTTTTACCTGAAACTGTATGTATACTTTCGGCAAATGCCTTCTGTGTTCCAACTGATTTAAAATGTTTATAAACTTAAAATTTCTTGTTTAGCGGTTTTTTTACCAGACTGGCGTTTAATATAATTATTCGAAATAAACAATTGAATTCCGTGAAATTATATATGATTACAACACATTTGAAGTAATCAAAGTTGAGCATATGAAATGTAAACATTTAGTCGCAACAGAGCTGGATAAATGTGCTGATTTCATAAACAAAACCTTGGTTTTGAATTGTAAAATTGGAGATTAGCTACTTACTTACTTATCGTCTTTACTTTCTTACTAAAAGTTACCAAATCAGTCAAATTAAATGAAAAATCAAGGTTAAACGATGTAAATAAACGACATATGTCACTTGCGGTCCCTTTAAATTTCGGATTGTCCATTAAACTCCTAAAACATTATTTTTTACTTTTGCCCTAAAAACTATATGCATGTTAAAAAACACTGTAAAATTTCTAATACATTTCGAAATTTTTGCGCGAATTAGAAGAAATTCTATCGTGTTCTAGATTTTTTGATAAAAAAGCCGATATAAATGTTCGTGAAAATTCAATAATATGTGTAGTGGCTATCGTGTACACAAGAAATTGCCCACTGACAGACAGCCGGACATCACTCCAAAAATAGTCAAAACGTTTTCAGGATGTCCTAAAATATATATTGTCATAAAAATCTCGTTTTCGAAAATTTTCGTGAAAACAGTACTTTATTCTATATTACATAGTATGAGGAAACAAACATATATATTTGTATTTAAAAAAAATCATTCTATTTTGATGACTTTTTCTCACAAATATCAGACTTTTATTATGTCACATGTTTTATTATCAGAAACTGGACATTGTAACAATTTCTATTCTTGACTTCCATTATACCAAAGCAGTGTCTTCCTCGAGGGAAGAAGCGGAGTCAAAATTTACATAGCAGGCTTGCCGATTGCAAATATTATTTATTTGATCTGGCAAGTCTGTTCAAGGACTCTTTCGCATTCACTGTCTTTCTCCTCTGTTCTTATAGCCTAAAGTAGTATATCTTAGACGTATGTTATTTCATAAGATATTTTTTTTTCAGTAATTGTTTCGAGTTTAATTTATTTGCTCTATTTTATTAAAGTTACGGATATTATTATATTATCTTGTTAATCTATATTATAATTGTTGGCGACAAAAATGTTTCTATACTATTGTTTTCACGAAACAGTTTTCTTCGAACATAAATTTCTCAGTATCTGTTATAGATAGATATTTGTTGTTGACATACATCTGTTTCTTGTTGACATATATTTGTTTGTTATTGGCATATATATGTTTGTAGATATTAGTTGTTGACATATGTCTGAACATTTGTTGTTGACAGATAGATGCATGGGCGCCCATTGGGGAGGGCAAGAGATGACAGTCTTCCCCGCTAAACGCGCAACGTCACAAATGTGGCCATGAAAGTAGTCTATGTAGTAAATCCTATCCTTGAGTTTGCCCTATTGGCGTCAGCGGTTTACCCCCATCACCCGTGGATGAAGTTCTGTGATATCCAATAAGCATTCAATTCGGGAAGTGGTAGATGGATTCGCAAAATAATTCCAGGTTATTTCTTTCATTTTCCGTTCATTTTATTTGAAATCAAATTAAAAAAGTTATTATAAAAGTTAATTTTATTTGAAACATCTATTTCATAAGATTGACTATTAATAATGCTTAGATGAAATATGATATGAATCAGGAATTCAGTTCTTGGAGGAGGTAAGCTAGTTTACTAAAGATTTCCACTTCGTTTCAAAAGTTTCTTAAAATTTCTATTTCTTAATATATTTCTCAAGACTCGCTATAGATAGATCTTAGAAGATGACTAACTAATATGAATTCAGTACCGAATTCCAAGGAGATACGAGGTTCGGTCAGGATTTTTGCTTCCCGTTCTCTTTTCACCTCCGGTTGAAAAATTTCTTTGTAACAGTTATTTATCAGGTATAGCTATAGATAGAGCTTTTATAGCTATAGATAGAGCTTATAAATAGATAGAGCTGACTGGTGTGAATTCATAGAATGCCAGAGTAGGTAGTGGAAGTTTACTAAATATTTGTACTTCCGGTTCTGGAGAATCACTTACTGACAGTATGGAAAAAGTATGCAAAAGAGAATAAAAATACTTAACACTTTCGTCAAAAATAAAAAATACGCACCATTTACAACCTTATGAAGGCTTCTTTATAAATTTCTATTCTAACTTGTTTTTGTCTTTATAGACCCTCCACGAACCTCACGGTAATCTAGGAAGCTGAGTTTTTGTACACATACTATTGATCACGAGACAGAACCTAACAGAGTCAGAATTTCGATTCCTCTGTGGGGTAGAGAAAATTTGGTTTCTTCAGAAAACCTTTTCAAATCCACAAAAACCATCCCATTTGATGAATTATTCGGGTGAATTTTTGTATACTTATAATATCGGCCAACAGATAAAAACTAATAGAATCGGAATTTTGAAACCCTCCCCCCCCCCCCCCAATAACATTAAATATGTGTTATCGAGAAGACTCTCCAGACTCTCTATAAGCCTCAGGTGAGCAAGAAAGCTAAAAATTTGAACATTTAATGAATTGATCATGGGATAGAATTTAACTGTGTCAATAATAAAGGAAAATGGCTGTGTGTTTGTCTGTTTGTCGTGCGGACAAGGAATTTGGCACACAGGCACTTCAGAACTAGAGACGATACACCTCAGTAAGATTTTTGTTTTCATTCAAATTAGTTCCTTGGTTATTCTATGTTTTAGCCCTATTTACAACAATTTTGGACGATATTCACACAAATCGATTCCTTAGTAACCTAAAATATTATCATAAAGTTGCTCTATCTTAAAACCACCGGAAAGATCAGAAAATTCCAATTCAAACAAACTTTAAACGAAATCCGTACCTTTAACAGACGAATCTTCGAGAATTTTAAATAATGTATACTTTTCGTGTGTTTTTAAATTTCCGACTTTTATATTAATAATATAAACACCTTGATTCACATGTGTATCTATCTATCTCTGGGTAACACTGCCACAAAATGTTGCCAAACGTATTTCAATCACGGATAAATATTCCATTTATATAAAAAGAGCAGAACTCAGAAGCTTTACGAGCGTGTGACATCAAATACTGAAAGTGAGTCCATGATGGGGACAGCCCGTTCCCTACATAATGCATAATTCTTTCACATCAAAAAATTGCGAGGAAACCATGGAGCTTTATGAGCGTATGGCATCAAATACTGAAAGTGAGTCCATGATGTGGGCGTCCCGTTCCCTACATAATGGAATGACTATACTTCTTTCACAGCGAAAAACTACAATGGAGCTTTACGTAGCGTATGGCATCAGATACTGAAAATGAGACCATGATGTTCTTTTATTTCTTATAATTTTATAAATTTTTATTTGAGATAAACGATTCAATTCGGTAAACAAACTCAACAAAAGTAGAAAACTTTCTTGCGTGTTTTTTGTGTATTACTTATAGGGCAGAATGCCCACGGATCTCAATAGTTAAGTTATAAAAAATGGCGTGCCATCCAACGTTTATAATTTAACAATAGCTCCTAAATATATCACAGACAACTCAAGAAAACGAAATAATTTCATAAACCCAACCGTTGTTTAATTACAGTTTTTTTTTAACATTTCTATCCTAAGTATTTTTCTTGAAATTTTTCTATTAAAATTTATGTCTTAAATTGTTTTTAACTAACCACACCCACGGACAGGGGAACCGTGTCATCCATTCATCCAGACACGTGATCGAAATTTGGCGATTTAATTTGTAGCATAAGAATTATTTTAGTTCAAAACAGCCAACTTGAAAATTGAGTACGGTGTTATATGTATCTATATTATATAAGTAGCGAACGATTTTACATATAATGTTGTTGTTTTTGTTGAGACCCAGACCGTCCGACCTACCAGAAAGGTGTTGTTGTTTTTTGTTGTTGTTGAGACCCAGACCGTCCGACCTACCAGAAAGGTGTAAGGTAACTGTTTGGACGGCCGGGAAGTGCCACCCAATTTAGACCGGAACCCAGTGGGGGACATATAATGTGAAAATGATGTTAGTTTACAACAGGTGATTTGAAAATTGAGTTTTGGAGATTTAATTTGTATCGTGAGAATGAAATTAGATCAAAACAGGCAATTTGGAAATTAAGTACATTGTCATACGTATTTATAATTGTTAAATAGTGGACACTTATTAAATATTTATATACTTTGAAATATTAAAATTAAGTCATTTCAAGAAGATATGGTCAATATAAAAAATTGATCTTATTGTGCTGAGAGTGTTGAAAAATTAAAATTTAAACTATATTCGTTAGCGTAGAAAGTAGAGTTCCGCAAGTGCCATATTTCCGTTTTGTGATTTGGAAGAAGGACGTATCACGCCCGTTGTGCCGATGTATACGGATTACATGCAGTTTTCACAGTTATTAATACGAGTAAAATTAATTTATTTTATTATTCTATGTCACAAATCAGCTTTAACTCCAGGGTAATGCTTGGTACATTTTCTAGTAATATATCAATGCAGAGTTTAAACGAATATCGTAATTTGGTCGACTATATAAGATGAAATTATTCATGAACTATGCGTACAGTATTTTTATTGAAATAACAAAAACATTTTTTCATTAAATCTAAATCTAATAAATAGTTGTTAGAAGTGATATGCTATTTAAAATGCAAAAAAAAATCATTTGTATTTATTGTTAGTTAATCTGATAAATATTAACATTTAAAAAACAATGATGTTTCTTTATTTATAAGAAATAAACGAAGTCATTCTTAAGCACTTCATTAATTGAATTTTGTTTTAAAATTGTTCAAAGTCAAGCGTATTTAATACATCAGAATCCTTAACAATTATTTTTTTTTAAATATGAGTCGAATGTTTTTCCCTCTAAAGACAAAAAGTTAAATATATATGTCGGTAAAGTAAAGAGAAATCATTTTAATAGGAAAAGACAATCACGACTTATGTGGTTTTTAACCTCATTTCTAATTAGAATATTCTCTGGTGCATTCTTTCCTCGTGTATTTTAATTTAAGAATAATAATTTAACATTTTTTCGTATAAAACAATTATACCATAAGGACAATCTTAAGACACGAGATATTTTATAATTTGCTTACAATCTCTGAAAACCAGAAGGGAATTCTGAATATTTTATTGCGTGTAACATTTTGTTTAAAATGACAAACTTATGTAAATTTAAAAATATATATCGTACTTCGTTTATAACGACAATGTGGATCTTGAGGAATTGGTTTTTCCTTTTTTTCAAATTCTTCAAAATATCCAATTTTAATATCATTTATGTTAGTTAAGAGTGTCCTGTTAGGACACGTCCCAGAAATGCCGCTCGCACAGCCTCTATGGGTAGAATTTCCGCGTTTGCGACTTTTGAAAATTCTTGTTATGTGATTTCTTGGTTCAGGAAGCTTTGCGTTTACAAGAAGTAAACAGCAGTGTAGTGTTGATAAATATAATAAAACTAAAAATCTAGATTTGCAGTTTTGTGGCTCTTTCAAATTCTGAAACAATAAAATGCATAATTTCACTGAATTGTTTAACAATATCAATTAAAATAAGTAAAAGAGTGATTTCTGAAAACTTATCAATTATTTATTACTATAAACATATATAGTAATAAAATAAATAGAACTACTAATTATGCTTTGCACTTTGATAGCAGAATATAAAAATTATGAGACTACAAATGGTTCAAGTGTTTTATTAATGCTTATTAGGTCAGAAGAATCCATGTGTACTGGTCGAGAGATAAGGTGCAACTGCGAAGTTCCATGCAAAAATCAAACGATAAAAAGTTCATTCGAGAAAGCGCATTTTTCCAATGCGCTGAATGTCAGCATGGAGCGCTATATCAATTGAGCTAATTGAATACATTTTTGTATGATTTTTAATATTTATAGATCTGAGATCGTGATTCATAAACTTTCATGAATCGAAACCGAATAACAGTCAAGCTGCCAAACTCATAGTAATGTCTAGATATAGATTAATTTGAAAATGCTACAGGCTAGATTAACCCCTTGACATACAACGACGCCTCGGATACGTCATAAGCCATTGTAGACATTGACTCTGTGGGACGCGTACAGATTCAAATTTTGTCATGTGAAAATCTTACAGAAATGCAGGGGGCGTGGTTTTTAATTTATAGAACCATATCGAATTTATTTAATTCGTATGTCAAGAGGTTAATAACCAAATGGATAGATATATATTTCAAGCGATTTCAAAATATGACTAGCTTTACCAGTAAAGTACGAATTACGGATTTAAAGGCGAATTAGTCAGCTGTCGAAATGGTACTTTGTGATTTTTTATACTTCATAAAAACTCGTTTTAAATTACTGGGACTTTTAAAAAATCATTTTGAATTCAAAAAATGCAAATCAAACTAGTGCAGCTATTATAGATTATACATATGGTTTAGAATTACATATTCTATATGGCCATGCTTATTTAACTTTACCGCTTAGTATAAAATACGTTGGGGATGACGTATAGTTACAAATCTACTTTAAATGCAAGGTAAGACTCCAATCTATTACCTTGCATTTAAAGTAGATCTCCAATTCCTTACCTTCTAGAGAAGAATTAATTTGCAACGCAGAGAAAATTTTGTCTTTTTCGAGATCTCAGAGGATTCCGTTCATTTTAATACCATGATTTAAACATAGACAGAGCTACTCAAGCGTATTATATGAAGAACATCGAATGATGCAAACAAAATTGAAGCAAAACATATTTTAAACTAACAAATTCAGATTTACACAAAAATTAAGATTTTTTTTACATTACTATTCTCACACTTGAAGCCCGCAGTTCTAACAAGCGAAACAAAAGTCGCTTCGTTGCATTCCTGAGCGTTAAGAATTTTTTGAAGGTGGGCGGAGCCAAAATACTTTTTATCGTTACTGTATTCGAAATTTCAATATTTCTACCAGAATTTTTATTTTATAATTATTATTTTAATATAATTTATGCTCAATGTCGTTATCATAGATATACTAAACATACTAAAGTCTAAAGTCATTGGACTAGGCACATTTTTAATAAACGAAACCGCAGAAGGATTTATTATCGTAATTGACGAACGATAATTCTAAGGATTCACGTTCCATACGGATGATGCTTAATGATCAGTAACACAGTTCCTTTCATAAAGATAAATTAAAAAAATTGCTTTTTATATAATAAGCTCTATTGTGTTTCAGATGCATGTAAATCCTTTGATTATACGTATTAAAAGTATAATATGATATTTAAAATAGTTTGTAATAATTTTATATTAATTGAAACAACTGCTATCATACGTTGAAGCACATAAATCATTTTATCGTTATGCTGTTGCATGCATATCACACTAGCAGCTCGGCTATAAAGGTAATATATTTATCTTATAAAAATTAAAACTTCACTATTAAGGATTTTAAGGTTTTAAATTATCTGCAAACTTAATATCTTGGATATAATTTGAACAAATAAGCTGATATAGTTGCACAGTAACAGAGAAATGCAGATCAATTTAAATATACGGGAGTGCATCTTAAATGATTTGTATTTAACATGTGTTGACCTAAGCGTGAAAATTCATGCTTATATACTTGATGGTCCATGAGCAATATAACTCATATACAATCAGCAAATATTAAGAAAAAAAATAACAAAACGAAAGTACATTGATTGTGATAGCCAGCATTTTCTCGTTACGTTGAATATAATTTCGAACGCGATAGAAATCTGTTTTGAAATTCTAACTTTAAATTTTATATATATAAGACACATTCGAATTTACATTTTATTAATATCAAAAAGTAAAAACATTACATCCAAACTTTGGCAAAGAACAACAATTAAGATATAAAACTGTTGCACAAATTAATTGATTAAAAGTACCGATTTTAACCTGATGTTTATGTGTACCTTTTACATGTTACAATTACATTAATTATGTGTTATGATTTTTCTTTAAATTATAAAATTAATCGCAGTTTATGGTAAAATAAAATTAAATTAAAGTGATTAAATAGATGAAATTAAACGTAATTAAATTAAATTAATATAATTAAACAAAAAGTAAATAAATAACTTAATTAAATACCATAACTAAATAAAATTAAATGTAGTTCATTGATACAATAGATCGGAATATTTTACATAGTTTTATACAAATCATTCGATAATATCCTCATCTGGGTTCTAGCCGAAACCGTTAATATCATAGATGAAATCAATTTTTAAGGAAAGCATTTCTAAACGCACCACAAAAAGTAAATTACTATGTAATACGAAGACGCAATTTTGCAAGCGTGTAGTATAAGTGCATTATAATCAGTAATCACTCAATATATGCTTTTATTATTATTTAATTACATAACTTTATTAAACGTTGGATGGACTTTATTAAGCTTATGCCTGCTGCTTCTTAGATATCTTTCCTTTATATAAAAAGGACAGAAATACCAACAATTACCAAGGACAGTATTGAAATAAAATTTACACAGTACAATATCTGAAATATATTTTCGGAAAATCAGCTTTCAATTTATCTTAACAAGTCTGTCACAAATGTATATAAATCGGATGAGCCATTTTTGAATTATAAGAGGATATTTCAAGCCTCTATCCACGACACAGCGTTTGTAACGTTGAGTTGTACATTTGGCGCTTTTCCGGATGACAACATGTAAAACAATTTCAAAGTATGCATATTTCACATTAGTTAATACATTTTTTTTTACTTGTAAGCGATTTTTTTATAAATTTAATTAAAAAATGTGTAATATCTCTAGAACAGTTTGCGCTAGAATTTTACAATTTATGTCAATCGCTTTTTAATTAAAGATTACATAAGACAGAATTATTTAAGTATTTTTGTTGCAGGTTTAGATTTTTTAATGAATTTTCAAAATTTCGCTCGAAAATTTGAACGTGTTTCGTGAAATAGAGACAGCGCTACCTATTTTGCATCTCTGAAACTATTTCTTCTAGAATAATTTGCCTCTAAGAGAAATAATTCATAAAACGAGCAAAAGATGGCGATGAAGAAAAGTCAATGGCTAGAGCGCACCATCTATTTTCCATCTTGTGAACTATTTCTCTTAGCGACTATTTAATCTTTAATCATTTACATCTTCAAATAGAATAGATTTTAGCATTTATTTACAGTCTAAAGTTACTGATAATTGTGTAGTTTGTGACAGTCCGTTGTACAAAGATCAAATAGTAAATCTGAAAATAACAAAGTGATAAACTTGTGTACATACAATTTACTAAATGCAATTTACTTTTTTTTTCATACCCAGATGGAGAAAACTTGATTCTTAAACTGTTTCATATTGGCAGAGCATTCTATATCTATTAGACCTATTTGGTGTTGCCCTTCAAACTATTTTTAGGTGTTCTATTGTATTTAGCATACCTTCGAATGAATCCAAAAATATTTCTACCTCTCTGCCAAACACCTGCACGACATTGCAGAAATGCAGAAACGTTGAGCTGGTCATGGCAGTGAAATGCATAAGCAGAAGAATGTTGTTATATCCAAAAATCATTTTTACTGTTTAGTACATTTTCCTAAAATCATATCAATTTATAATTTATTTTATAATATTTTTATATTAGATAAAAAAGCTTCAAATCAAATTATAATAACTCACATTCTTGATTCTGGACTTTCAGTAAAACAAAATGGTAAACTACGTGAATTAGATCCACCGTTCAAAGATTACCCCCAAGAATGCGTCGTATGCCATGCAGTTACGAAGATATTCTTGGAGTTCTTTACCCTATATAAAAGCAAAAATAACAAAAGTTGACTGAAATCATGATTCCTACTCGTCTGATACGGAGTAGTATGCGAATGCCGAATGCACTGAGGAATCTGATTTGCAAAAGGATCTTACGTTTCCATTTCTCTTTCTGAATAGATCCCAGTTTTCAATTCGATCTTCTTAGGATCGATGCCGTGTATCAAATATTTCGAATTCAGGACGACATTTCTGATAACTGAATTTTGAAAGGAAGGTTTTTCCACCTGACTTCCGATTTTATGTTTCAACTCACAACGTATTCTTAACATATATAGGATGTTAATGAGGAAATTAACTGTTCATATGATACTTAAATTATTGATACTTATATTTTACTGGAATCTGTGTTTATGCATACATACAGAATGTTTCGCTACCGTTGTCATCGCTTTTAGAGCTTCAGAAATTTGTTTTAGGCACATACTCACGACTTGAAAAGTTTAAAATTACATTCGAAATAATTTCCTAATTAATAAACTTTAATACGCTCCTTTGAGCCGAAACAGATCAGTTAAATAAAAGTTCCACTGCACAGTAACTTGTCTAATGAAAAATATTCGGGGCATTTATCGTCAATATTCATAAAGATATTTACAATACAAATAATGTAAAATACTATCAAAAAGGGGCTGAAATTGAAAATTTTAAACTAGGTTTTCCCTCAAATCTAACTAATACTACAGAGGCTTCTACAACTTCAAATCAAAACCAGACACTAAAAACATATCTGTTACGTGTCTTAAAAAACGTGTCTTGAATAAAAACGTGAATTTTATTCGTAAATGACTCCAGAATTATAAAGGGGGAAATGCCCGATTTTGTAATAAACAATAACTCACCAAATGTTGCAGATAATTCCACCAACATATATTTTTAGACAAGTTACTGCACAGTGTAACTTCTTCATATTGAACTGTTTTTCTCAAAAGACTATAGAAAAAATTTAGAGCATAAATTTTTATGAAAATACCACACACTAAAAGAATATATATGTAGAATTTCGCATTTAATTTTAACAAACTTTCAAATTAAAAGTATATGTTTAAACTAATTGCCGAAACTCGAAAAGCAAAATTCTCAATGCTGAAACACCCTGTATAAGTGCGTGTATGTGAATTTGTGTATATATATTTCTCAACAAGAAATATTTCTAATTTAATGTACAGTATACAGAATTCTCTATACTCTTATTTAGTAGAAAACAATAAAAAAAATTCCAAACAGAATTTCACTCCCATTGTGCACTCTAATATCCAAGAATAAATGTTGAGCTTTTTATAGCAAATTAGTGCAAAATAGCCAATACCTCTAATGACATCAAGAAAACATTCTATGTGACGATATTTATTCACTTGCTTAAGCGATTTCTCTGAATATGAATTTGAAAAAAATCAAACCTTTGTATAAAATCGCAATAACACATTTTCAAGATGTAATACAATTTTATTGATTATCAATTTATAGTTACTATTATATTAAAAATAAAAATTAACTTACTTTTGATTTCAAGTGAGCTAGATAGATAAATAATAGAAAGTTTGATTCGAATATGTTAATCGCAACATATAAAATTCAAGTCATTTATCTAAACTTTCTTAAATTTATTCAAAGGGTAAGTAACTATTTTATGGTATTTATCATATAAAAGAGAACATTACGTCGAAAATTGGAATGAATGTAAATCGAATAATATCATAAGATTACATTTTGCCATTTACTAAGGAAATCCATTACTTACATATTCTGCAATTTTGCTTCCAATTCTAAAAGAGCTACATTCGTTCAAAACGAAGCATTTTTCAAGCTATATTGCCTAAAGCAAACTTCTATATACGACAACAACGATTTTAATATAATCGGAAGTGGAATGCAGTATTTTTTTCAAGTTCCAAATTGGAAAGTTATTGAGACATTCAATCACTTTATTTTGCTTTAATGTTACTATTTTATATAAGTATATTCACATTCCCCTTTATTAAAATAAACAACTAACGAAACATAGTAAATTGATCTCAAAATCAAAAATTATGTGGTATTTTTCGGTATTGAATAATTTTCAATAGGTAATTGTGAACCATAACTCTAGATTAAATGGAATTTTCTTCTGGAATTCCAGAAAAAAATACCATATATAGTTCAATCTTATAAACTTTAGTCTAAACAATATTTTTTCTAAAATTAATATATTTTAAATCAATTGAATTGAATATGAATTTTATTTAAGTGTCCATTCTCGTTTAAAACATCTAAAAACTCATATTTTTATATTATTCCAAAATTAAAAATATGAAACCGTGGGAAAAAACAAATCATTTAAGAAAATTCTTTAAAAATCTCCCTTTTCTCCTGTTCTAACATACATTAATTAAGAAAAAACAACAAGAAAGAGCAACAAGTGAAAAAGAATTTCTGTTTTGTATCCGGCGCGTTGCGTTAATTGTTGAAGCAAATTAACATATATCGTTCCTGGAGGATTCCAGAATTTTATTTGAGAATAACAGTATACCCGTGTTTCGTACGGATAATATAATATAAATAAACTTAACATTCACAATTATCTGTAAATTCCTATAGTATTCTAAATGGCTATGTTATTCAAAATATTCTATTAAAATATTTAATTTAATTATTTTTTAAAATGTATAAGAAACTCTGGGCTCGATATGCAAAATTATCTTCACAGACAGATCTGAAGAATAAAGCATCCTGGTCCAGTTTGTAAACAAATTTAGAAACAATATTTTTAATTCTCACAAAACGGCAGATTGTCTAGAAAATCGTATTTAATTATGCAAAATATTGAATTTTCATCGATTCGGTGTCATTTTAATGAATGTAGCGTCATTTTATCAATTTCGAGACATTTTCGTCAATTTAGCGACATTTTAAAAATCGACAAATTTATCGCCAAGTGGGACTGTAGAACTGACAGTTCCACTTGGCGACAAATTGACTAAACATCATCACAATACTATCCCCTACAAAACACAATTAATTTCATTGATTCAGTGCAATTTTATCAATTTTATGATACGTTTATGGATTTACAAACATTTTTATCAATTTAGCGATATTTTAGAAATTTTCTAAATGTATTACTAAGTACGACGGTTGGACTAACAGTACTCACAGTACTCTCTAACGAAACAAAATTAATTTCATTGATTTAGCGTCGTTTTTTTCAATTTGGCGACATTTTCGTCAATTTGGCAACGTTTAAGGAAAGTTGCCAACTTAGCATTATCCCGCCAAATTCATAGATCTGAATTTGCAGATCGGAAGAATAAAACATCCTGATCCTGTTTGTATCTACTAAATGAAAGCACTAAAATTGTATTAGAAAATATACCCGTTCTACTCTTACTGTTTCAAAAATCGGCTAAATGAGTTTATTGGCTAAACACAATAATTTTGAAAACTCCTTGCCAAAATAAATGAAAGGGATGTACGTAATTAATATAATTAAAAAAATCAAACTGTTGATTTATAAGATATATTTTTATATCCATTTATTTATTATTTAAATCGAGAAAAAAATAATAATAATTAACAAACACATTTGATTTAATTGCGCTTGCTGAGCAACATGATATAAGAATGAATCTTCATCATAAAATGCTGATAATTAAATAACCATTTTAATTTCTTAATACTTTCCATTGTTGAGTAAGAGCCTGTGAAAAATAAACCATGGTGATAGAGTTTACATTTAAATCCATGCTTCAAACCTTCTACTTTCAAAAGTAACTAATAAGAGCAATAAACTCCAACCGAACTCAGTGGTACAGTTTTATCCACTTTCACGGTTTAAATTAGCGATTTCCAGCCTTTTTTTGCTTAAAGTAACCAGGAAGTTAGAGAGGAGAACGAACTGCTATAGAAGTTTCGTTTTTCATTAATATCTCAACAACCCCTGGTAGGAGAAGACTATCCTCAAATACATTTTTGGGCGTGATTGTGGAGCAGACGCCAAAACTCTGAAGCTGACTTATTAGACCAATCTTGGAGTATGGGTCTCTAATCTATTTTTGTGCTTCAGACTCCAATCTCGATAAGCTGGAAAGAGTACAGGTCAGCGCAGCGAAAATCATTACTGGCATGAGGCGTAGCTGTCCCGACAATAGTGTTCTTTTTGAGTGTGACCTACAGCCACTGAGCTTGAGAAGGAACTCTGCTCTTGTGAAATATTATAGCAAGCTTATTAGTATTGGAGACCAGAATAGAACCTCCTCCTATCACAAGAACTGGGATATGAAAAGAAACAGTCCTTTTTCCAAGGCAATTTTGCAAAACATAATTACTTTGCCTTCTTAGCATCACTCTTAGAGCATCACTATTTGCGGTCTTGCTTTAGCCCTTTAAAAGAACTCAAGGCCGCCCATTATCATACAGATATTTTGTACTCTGTTCAAAAAGATGTTGACAACCCCGAATTTGTGAGACAAATGGCTCTTGAAACTATCAGCCTGTTTAAACTTATATGTTTAAAATTTATTAAATTTATTATTAATATAATTAAATTTATATAATTTAATTATATTATAATTTATTTCAATATAATTTAATTATTTATTATATATTTATAATATTAAATATATATAAATAATATATTAAATATTAATTAAATTATTTAATATAGGTAAAATATATTAAAATGTATTTTTATATAAATATTATATTAAAATAAATATATATTTAATATAATATTTAATATAATTTAATAATTTAATATATTTAATATATATTATATAATTTAATATATTTATTATATAATATAAATAAATTTAATATAATTTAATATAATTAAATAATTAAATATATTAAAATTTAAAATTTAATATATTTAATATGTTTAAAATGACACCTGGAGACGCTCTTCAGGTGTATACAGACGGCAGCAAGGGTGATCATGGTCATTCTGGTAGTGGTGTATTCATCAGGACTCCCACTACTACTTCAAGTTTTAAATACAGAAATTCAAATTCCTGTTCGGTTTTCAGGAACTGCTAGCTATTGAAAAAGGCCTTAGCTATGTTGAGCAAATTGCAGAACCTGACTTTGTGAGCATTTGGATATTAACCGACAACCGATCTTCAATTCAACACTTTAGTAACTGGAGGAGTGTTGGTGACAGGGCAGAAATTTCCATCTTAATGTTAATTAATAGGCTCTCTGAGAAATTTGAGGTGCATTTCAAATGGATTCCGTCCCACGTGGGTGTACTGAGAAACGAGAAAGCGGACTCGTTGGCTAGGACTGCTTCTATGGAATCTCCCCGGCATGATATGCCTTTTACTTTTAGTGAGGCATTCTTGGAATGCAGGAGGACTTACAGCGATCTCTGGAATGTGCCTCCGGTACATGACTGGTACTCTGGTTCGCGCCCTGGTGGTGCCCTTTCTTTTGAGGGTCAGAGATCCTGGCAGACCTGTTTGTCTTGCTTTGTTAGTGGACATTTGAGGAGTCTCACCTATGAGTACGGGAGGTTTTTAAGCTCTGCACTAAGTGCAGGACAACTCAGGCTTCGCCTGAGCATATTTTAAACTGTATTGACTTTAAGTTGGATGAGGTGTTTTCAAATCATCTTTTGTTTTTAGACTTTTTAGAAGTTCATGGACTGATGGAATTGGTCTAAATTTGTTGGACCAATTAGGGATTAGGAACAACAACACAACCCCTGGTCGTAGAAACTGGAAACATGGACTAAATGGGTGGACTAGTGGGGCTGTTCCAAATCTACCCTGAAAATTTTATCAAATTCGATATACAGTTCTCCCAAGATAATGAGACAAACATACAGACTTACTTCTTACTTATTTTCACTTATATTTATATAGATTGTAAAAATAGTTATTCTGTTGCCCGAAATCTTCGCGTGTTTTAAGAATAACTTTCTGGTTTGGTTGTAGGATAATCCTTTAAAACTAGCTAGAAATACATATTTTCGATGTGATCTTATACAAGTTGGCCAGAAACTTTTACTTGGCCAGAACTAGTTCAGAGCATTAAAATAAGCTATTTTCCTTTAAACAAGTCCTTCCAAATATTTTCCTTCTTTTCCCTTAATCTATTATAATTTATAAAACAATTTTCATTCTTCTTTACAAACATCTAATAAAATAAATTGTATTTGCAGAGTTAACTATTAAATCGTTTTTTTTCTTTATAGAAATCTCATTTTTTTTCATTAAAGTTTCGAATTAAACAGCAAAAATGGAAAAACAAATATTTATGCCCGAAAAGAAATCCAAATCTTTAAAATATTTGTATTCATCTATTTTATCTTATAGCATGACTACCTTAAAGTTGCAGACTTTTAAATTAGAATATTACAAATTTATATTTTATTTGATGTCAATTATCTTTGAATTCACAAAAATATTCCAGATATTTTAAGTTAAAAATGTATTGTTTTAAGAAAATTTGCATCCGATATTTTAACGATGTGCGATAAATAATTTGTAAGACGTTTGTTTTACTTTTTAAAAAAACATTATTTATAGAACAAGCTAAATAAAAACCAAATTTCAGAAATGAAATTAGAAACGTTGGGCAGATGACAATAGTATATATACGTTATACTGGATGTTTCAGAGAAAAAAGCCTTTCATGCATTTGCATATTTATATATATATATATATATATATATATATATATATATATATATATATATATATATATATATATATATATATATATTCATTTAAAAAATATAACGAAACATGCAAAATAATCAGTATTCGCTCAATTTTAATTAGACGTTATTTTAAAGGTCAATGTTCTAAAACCATGCTATTCTTCAACACTATTTTAATATTTTTAATTCCACACATTAACATAAAATTATATCTTCATTTATAAAACATTTTTGCGATTTAATTCTAACATTTTAGGAAGATACTATGAACTTTGAAAAAGCTTCTTCAAATTTCATTATTGGACAGTTAAAGTTAAGAAAATGCAGTTGTTTCCGTTCAAGTATTTCATTTCAGAAATGACGTTCTTTTTTGAAAATTCCTTCCGTTTCCTTTACTTGAAAAGAAAAATGAAAAAATACATTACTTTTTTTTTGAAAATATAATTTTAAAATTTCAAATACAACTGTTGTACTTAAGGGGAATTACCCGCAAGCTGCAACGTTCATATGTCGCCAAACGGTTCAACCTTTGATATTTAGATTCACAAGAGCCGAGTTTGAACCGGGGATGCCGTTGGATAGTGGGCTTATGTACGCACGATGATTCTGATATTAAATTCTCTTTAAAATTTGGCAGTTTCTCTGAAATTATTTTGTCTACATAAAACCAACACAAAACAATAAAACAAATTGGTCGACAAAAACAAAAAGTAGCGAAATTGTTCAAAAATTTTTATGCAGCCTTTTTCAAGTGTTGCAAACATCTACCAAAATTTTGTTTTTGTATTAAATCCTTTCTTAAGCGAGAACAATTTTACTTCTTACAGGATAGCTATAATTATTCATATTACATTACATTAAAAGAAGGATTCTCACGATTGTCACATAAAAGTTGTTCGAAAGATGCCAAAGTAAGTTATGATACTGCAATGTTCAGTGAAATATGTTCAAATGACTAGTACATATATAACTGTGCATCAAAACATATAAGCAAAAATCCACACTGCTTTATTGATTCTAAATTTTTAATTCATGCTATGGGGTAACTTCAGCTGGTGAAATTGTTTTGTCAACTATAGGGAAATATACATTAAATATCGTAACTTTCTTCAAGGGTCAGAAGCCGATTAAGAACCTTTAAAATATCATTTACGTACCGGAAATAACCGAAATCCTATTTTCGGTACATGGAACTCAAGACAGAAATAAAAACAGTAAATTGGAATCCAATGCTCGAGAATGCTGTTCAAAACATTCATAAGAAAGTAGTTCTACATGGAGTACGCTATATTGACGGAGGTCTCTAAAAGGCTGGAATAAAAATATTGACTCTTTAACAGCGAGTAGAAGTCAATGTGGCAAACGATAAAAGATTCAATTCTACAATCATACCATGAACACTGGGATCATCAAGACAAGCGGCATATGAAGTACCTTCTTGAACTGGAGTTAGGTCTTAAAACTACCTTAGATAAAAAATTGCTAAGTTTGAATTTACGGCAAAACTCATCGCCCCAAGTTTGGAACTAGAGAAAAAAATTACCAGTTAATGCCAAATCTAAGGAGAAAAATTAATTTTAAAAAAATCCAATCGGTATTTTCTGTTTGGTGAAATTGTACAATTGAGCAAATTACAAAGTTGTTTTGTGCAGTAGTTATTTTTTATTTATTATTTCGGATTTAATATTTTCAGGTTTTTATTTAATTCATGAAATGAGCGTCTCAGTTATTAAACACCTATTTAGATACCCTGCTACGCATCAGTTAAAATCTCAAAAGATGGCCTAGTAAATTCTGTCAAATATAAAATACATGAGGGAGACATTAAAGAACTCAAATCTCCTGTTCTTAAATTCTATATGTTTATGTTATGGTTTTACAAATGGAACAAGCAATAAAGTTTCAAAACTAAGTATCGTATACTAAGGAGTTGAAAACTGACTTATATACACAGATGTCATACATTTTCTTTGTCTTCGATAAACTTAATTGCTTGTTCGTTTCCTTTTCTAATTATATTTGCCAGTTTCTGTAACTGTTAACTTTATTATCAGAAATCTATATTTTGTAATAAGTTTAATCGTCCTATATGTTTGCTTTCTCATACCATGTAACATAGGCGTCCATGGACACCAGTGTCTGCAAAAGGGGATCTAACTGTTTGGGATAGGGTATGTCAAATACCTGTCTTTTTGAGAGGTTCTTCGTTTAAGATTGACGCTGTCCCACCCGTAAGCAAAACGTTAAACGTTAAAAAATTCTTTATCATCAGCAATTCAACCTAAGGCAAACCCTGGATATCTAAACCTGTTTTGCAAGCCAACCTTCATATATGTTCGTTCTGAAACACACAAACCTTTCCTGATATATTTTATCAAATTGTTTTCTGGAAACGTTCTTTCTCGTTTCGAGAATGTGACAAATTAAATTCACAGAAATATTCACCCCCAAAACAATGCAAAACGTGTTCCAGACGTTTAAATTTAATAAACTTACCGTGTTCAAAGAAAACCTTCATTCAATATTCTTTGAAAACACGATAAAGAAATTTATAAGTGAATCAATTTATGTCGTTTTTCAATGCACCTTTTCCAGAAATATAAAGTTAAAATTCAATCTAGTGATAGGATAAAGCACCCTGTTTACTTATGTATCATATTAAGGTTGCAACTAAAGTTTTCTGGGAAAAACTTATTGAGACTTTTTTTACTTTCCCTACATGAAAAAAGGGTATAGGGAGGAGTGGGTATATAGGGAGAGATTAAAATTCGAATTGGAAGACCATGTTTTAAGTAACCCCGAACTGGAATCGAATGTTTCTGAGGTGATAACTGCGTCTGTATTTAAGTTTGTGTGTATGCATGTCAGTGTAGAAATCCCAGGCCGCCCGACTCACCCGAGGGCATGAGCAACAAAGTGAGCAGTCGGTTTTATGTTAGTGTGTGTATGCTGTGTGTGCGAGTAAGTGCGTGTGTTGATGTTATTGTATGTTATTGTGTATGTATGTTAGTGTATGTGTGTGTGTGTGCGTGTGAATGAGTGCGTGTGTGCGTGGCCGAGATATCTCAGGAACGAATTAAACCTTTCGAATATAATTTGGTGGGTTTATTTTATTCAGTGAATGCCGTAACCCTATTTATTTTAAACGCAATCCAATTTTCATTAAAGCTTGAATTTCTTAATTCATTTTTGAAAAAATCATTAAAAATCAGGACCAATGAAACCAATGATAAATGAATAATCATTTCAGACCTAATTTTTTATTGGAAAGACTACCAACTTTTGCGAAATTTGGTCAATTAGTTTTCGCTAACTAGCGTTTATGCATGCGATTTTTGCGGGCTAATACGCAAAAAAGGGCAGGTTCTTTTATCTCGAATCGTAGCAAAATCTAATCAGCACCAGGGTAACTCGCAAGTGCACACACATACACACACACACACAGAAGTCATTTTACAAACAGAGTTTTCGTCTTCTGGAGGTCCGAAAACGTGTAGATTCGTCAAAAACTCGAATTGCGGTTTTCGACACGATTCCAGCACTTTCTTGGAATTACCATACATTACCAAGGAATGTAGGAGAAGTAATATATGATTAATGCGATGTAAGTTTCAAAGAACATGAAATGTGAATTATAGGAACAGATAAAACACCAAATCACATTGAATTCCAAAAGTTAAAGAAGTAATAAAGTTAAAAAAGATGGAGCCATTTTAGAACTTTCCGGTTAACCTTTTGCTTACGGGTGGGAAAGCGTCAATCCCAAACGAGGAACCTCTCAAAAAGACAGGTATTTGGCATACCCTATCCCAAACAGTTCATTCCCCCTTTGCAGGCATTGGCGTCCATGGACGCCAGTGTCTTCGAAGGGCATTGAGCCATTGGCGTCCATTGGCATCCATGGACGCAAATGCCTGCAAAGGGGGATCTAACTGTTTGGGATAGGGTATGTCAAATGCCTGTCTTTTGGGGAGGTTCTTCGTTTGGGATGGACGCTGTCCCACCCGTAAGCAAAAGGTTAAACACTTTCATTCTTCATCAAAATAATAACAAACATTTTTTTGTTTGTTACGACCATGTAAGTACTTTACAACGTAATATATATTTAGGACTTAAAATAAAAACTTTCAGAATTCGTTGTATTAGGTATATTGGAAAAAAAAATATGAGGGGGAGGGGTTTATCTAGAACAAAAGTGCATAATGAAACATATTACGATTATTTTCATTTTAATGTATTGTGCATAGTCTAAAAAAACTTAGGTGACGATATCGTAACGCTTGAATATTCAGTGCAAGTATATTAACAAAAATATTACTATTTTCGATTACCAGAGAATCGAGGAGGCCCAGTTTTCAGAAAAATCAGATCTTCAATAATGTTATATAAATAATTTAATATAAATGACGCAACATATAAATATACTAATTTTTCATTAGAAAAGGAATAACACAAACTTATAGAACGCTAACCTAAACCTCTCTTTATACATTCTTCAAAAACATTTATAAAAAACATAAAAATAAAAATTAATAACTATTGAGAAATATATTAACTTATATTATGCGATAAATTTGAATTGCGTCTTATATTATGCGATAAATTTGATAACATCATGCTTGTTCACCTAGTTCATTCTATTCACTAGAAAATTTACTTTGGATAATAGTTTTGTATTTTTACACCTAAATATTCTCCAATTATTCGTTGTATATAAGAAAAGCTTTTCTCTCCGTTTGTCTGTAGTGACTATCGATAAATCTGGGGAACTTGGCGACTCATCTAGCAACATATCGCCAACTTGGTCATATTTCGCTCCAGACTTGTTTATACCATCAAGAAATGATCTTCTCTCCTTTTGTGTGTAAAGCTTGACGAAACATTTGGTGAACTGGGCGAATAATCTAGCGAAATCTGACCAACTTGGCAATATTTCTTCAAAATTGCAAAAATAACGCCAAGTTAAGGTAAATGACGCCAAATTGATGAATTAAAAAAATTTGATGAATCAAAATATATTTATATATAGTTTATGTTACTTATCGAGAATGCTACCAATATTGATAACTGTCAATTTAGAGATGAGTTAAATATAAGTTAATTGGGTACTTTGAAAATTTTTACATTTTGTCATGCGGAATACTCCAAATGTACATTCAACGTTAAAAAAAAGTTGTGGCGTGGATCTTATACATCATTTTTTCACTGTAGAAGAAGTATAAAGAAAGTCATGTGCTGCCAACATCAAATTATTGTATTTATAAATATACTTCGTAAAATTCCCAGTTAAGATTATATTCTCTCTAAAGTATCTCTATACATAATTTGCGAAACGCTTATGCAATAAGCCCAGGAATGAACTCAAACTCCGATCTTTTGCTTGAGGATTAACGTGCCATAAAAAGTAGAAATATTATTAAATCCATTCGAAGGTATGTTAAAAATAGTTTGAAGAACAACACCAAATAGGTATAGTAGATATATAATACTCTGCGGACATGAAACAATTGAAGAATCAAGTTTTCTACATCTGTGTATGAGAAAAGAATCCTATTAGAAACCTGCATATACACGCACTGTATAGTCACTGACTTTCTCCCGCGTCATCTTTTGCACGTTTTATAAACTATTTCTCTTAGAGGGAAATCACTCTAGCAGAAATAGTTTAAAATACGTGAAATAGATGGCGCTGTATCTCTTTTCAAGTTTCCTCACGCGCCATCTTTTGCGCGTTTTCTTAACTATTTCTCATAGTATCAAATCTCTCTAGGAAAAATAGTTAGAGAGATGTAAGATAGATGACGCTGTCTCTATTTCTCTATTTTGTATTCGAGCTCGCTATTTCATGAGCGCAAATTCTAATCTATTTCTTTTGAGGCTTATTATTCTAGAAGAAATAGTTCGGTTTCAGTGCCTGGAATATCAGTCACTATAGTTCGGTAGATGAGAAATAAATGGCGCTGTTTTTCTTTTGACTTTTTTACGCACGCCATCTATTGCGTATTTATTGAACTAGTCTAGACCTTTTAAAACTCAAAACTTTATCAAGAACGAACACTTCATTTCAGCATTTTAAAATATATTCATATGTTTACTTACACATAATGTCATTTAAAAAAATTAAATTATCAAACCAATAGGTGGTATTTCATATACTTCATGACTAATTTTAAAGGAAATAACAATAGTGTTTTTTTTTTATTTTATCATTCTTTGTTAAACTCATTGAGAGGCCGTTTATATATCGCTCCAGACAAAATTGCAAAAATGACACTGAATTAACAAACATGGCACAAAATTGAAGGATTAAATATTAAAATATTTTATATATGTACTATATTGCTTCCTTGCAGATGCAATCAATATTAATAATAGTCAATTTAAAGTTGCACGAAATATAAATGAATCGAGAAAAAGTTTTACATATTGCCATCCGAAAATGCGCAAATGAAGAATTCAACGTTAAAAACATTGTGCCATGGATCTTATGCATTATTTTTTTTCTCTGTGAATGAAGTAAATTCATTGTATAATTGGAAAATCATGGCCAACATCAGATTTTTTTACGTTATATTACTTTCCCTATTATACATAGTATAGGGGATCAAATATGTTTATACTGTAAACATATATTTCATTCAATATCGAATTTAGATATTACATAATATGGCGAAAATATTAATTATTTAATAAATGAATGACATTATATTTTGGATTATACTATACCATTTTTGGCCCCAAGATAATTTAAATTGTGATAATTATTGATACTTTAAATCACAATTTTATTTTTTTATATTTCAAAAAAAAATCCTCCCACATGAATCACTTATTTCCAAAAAGCTTCCACAGCTGAGATAAACGTTTGGTCTTAATACATACATAGCTATGTGGATAATATATGCAGAGATACCATTAATAAGTAAAAGATAAGAGGGCAAACAAATAAAATGTCACGCGTTCTCCTGGGTTAATTATTAAATTATTCGCCTGTTTAAGTTGGGTTCTGTTGGTTTCTCCTCTTCAGTCAGTTTTTAAATCTTTAGTAACTTATCACTCAGTAGGTTGTTAATTTTTACGTCTTGTCATTTTTAAATTACCTACGAAAACAATGTGATACATAATCTTATTGTCACATTAAAATTATGTTTGGGTTCTTCCTGGACGCTTCATGTAGTTATGAATAAATCTTCTTCTTCGATCTAGACCGTCCGACCTTCCCGAAAGTGTAAAGTATCCATTTGAACGGCAGGGAAGTGCCACTTCCATTTACATCAGAACCCAATGGTGCAGGCATCCACAAGGACCGTATCCTATTTCCCCTATCGCCAACCTCTCGGAAGGATTAACGAACCAACATATTTAACATGTTCGCACTCTGCATGAACACGGGGCCTGTTAGGGCAGAGCCGGGAATTGAACTAGGGTCGCTCGAGTGCAATTCTCGCTAGATAACCAGTGTGCTATCCCACTCGTGAATAACTCTTGCAACTCCGTATTTTGACCGAAAATTTTCATCTCGGTATATAATTATATTGCATCCAAAGGATCTTCTAACATGTCATGTTGTAAGCCATCTAAATGATAACAAATATTTTAAGATTTTAGCAATTAATTACTCAAAAAGTGACGGTTTCGATAATAAAATACTAACTGCAAAACACAACAAGTTCCTTACACATTACCAGTGCACTTTATTGCTTGAAACATAACACTTTTTCATGAGATCATATTTCTCCATTCAAAGTTGCGTTTGAAAAGCAGTAAATCAGACAATAGAGTTCAATAAATTTTTATCCAAACTTTATATTCCGTCTTAAATTTGATATTTCAAAATCAATTTGCACTCGTCCTGTTGACAGTGACCACCAAAACGAGTTTTGGACATTTCTACGTGCGCATGTCTCCTATATTTTATTGGGAAAGAAAATCATTCTGTTGACACAATATATATTTACCATGGTTGGTAAAATAAATTGCTAAAAGAGCAATGTATTCTAATGGCGTTATAGAACGCTATAAAATTACTGCTGCCAAAATGCTGTTTTAAAATTATCTATTTTCAATTTCCATACCTACATTCCCTTCTATGGTATATATTCCTTATAGGATGGGAAAGTTTAAGGAAAGTGAAATTGCGATTTTCAATGTATTCATATTATTTCAGAACACGATATGAAAATCTATGAGGATGTTAGTATTTGTATAGAATCACTATATCTCTGTAATAAATTGAATAAAACTGATTTAAGTAATACCTTATATTATTGGTATATTCTTATAATAATTAAATGATTAGAGAAACTTCATTATTTTCAACGCGATCAAATCATGTATTCTGATTCCGTCATAAAAGTGATATGAAAATATTGCTGCAAAAATACCTGTATAAATATGTAAAATTATCTAATTTCAATTTCCATGCATACATTTCCTTATGTGATATATTTTCCTTGTATGATGGGAAAGTGTAAGAAAAGTGAAGTATACTAATCGATTTTCAATGTATTTCCCTTATTTCAGAACACGATTGGACAATTTATGTGGATATTAGTATTTGTGTAGAATCACAATACCTCTGTAATAAATTGAATAAAACTGATTTGAATAAAATTTGATATTATTGTTATATTCATTTATGTCATAATAATTAAATATTAAAAAATAATTATTTATAAATGTGAAAATAAAAGATACGTTAAATGTTATATATCTGTCTAATTGTCACTTCGCGTAGTTTTCCTTTGAATTAGTTATGATGGACTGAGAAATATTTTTATACTCTGAGCGATTTACTACAAGGATTTCGTAGAATATGCCAAATTATGGAGTTTTAGTGGGCCCTAAAATTGCCCATAGTCTATTCAAATTTGTAAGTAAACAATGTCCGTCAATGAAACAGATGAAGACTCCAAAATGAGACCGAAATTTTACTAAACATATTTTTCAAAAAGCTATGTACAGTCGGACCATTGTAAGGTACAAAACTGAGACCTTTGAAATAATATTGGTCGAACTTCACTTTCCCTTGAAATAAACATACCAATAAAAAATTCAATAACGTAGTTATAAGAAGGATAGCAATTCAGACAAACTTCAAACTATTACAGAACGTGCTATTAATAAATATTCTTTACTTTTTTAGAAACTTGCCCCTTGAATGGAACACAACGTCACATATACCATTTTTATTCTAAACAAAAATCAATAACCGCGAATTACAATAGTCAAAGTACGCCTACACTATTATAACAAAATATATTATCGACAACATTTGAAAACTTTTTAGAACACTTTTTAGATCATTTTCATTTGATTTTTTTAATTTCAAGTGCACATAGACCATTATTGAATTTAAATTTTGTTTTACATCTCACCCATTTGTTTTTTCAATTTTATGCTAATTTAATCTTCTTTGTCATCACATTTTTATCACTTTCAAGCTCCTCTTTGGTGCAATCAAAATTTTCAGAATTACTCTTTCATAACTGTCATGAAAGAGGTGTAATTACCTTGGTAAACATAAAGCAACGTCAGTTATATATTTATTCCTTTAAAGTAACATGGCAGGTTTTTTAGGCATTAAAAATCCTGTTGCACAGTATGCAATTGGATATTTATGGACTTTTGCACTATACAACAATTTTAGATGCTCTCATATTTCAACTTCTCAAAATGCACCTCGCTTGTTAAAAGGTAAAAAATCCTGCAATGTTAATTTAAATCTCATCGTCTTAGGTTCAACTATCAAATTTACATCCACGAAATCTTCTTTTTATTCACTGTTACCTTTCTGTTCGTTATGTTTTATTTCAATGCTACTAAAGATAGAAAATCTTTGCTCGTCATCTGTATAATATGAGAAAGGTTTTATTTTTTTGTCATTCGAATTAACTCATACACTGCTCATGAGCATATATGTGCTTTCTTTTTTGTTTGTTTGCAGTAACCACCACTCCAAAGTTATGATCATTGGGCAAACCCTGATCCCACGATTCCTGGCTCCACAAATGTCGTATAACGTCAAAAGTGATGTTCAGCTCCGTCATATAATACCTGCATTTCGATTTTGTCCTCCACAACAGACACTATAAATCATGATTTTCTTTTTAGTATCTAAATGGTATTCCAAGTGTTTCACTACGCAATATCAAATTTCTTCCGATCCTCGGCCGGCAAAGTATTTTCGTTAACTTACCCATTTTCAAAATGCCTCCAAGTTAGTTATCTTGCCAAATTAGTCGCCAAGGTCGCCAAATATATAAACAAGTACTACAAACATAATTTTGCGTATTTTCCTTAGATAAAGTTATTTGAGAAGCGGGCGATTCTAGCTAGCGTTCTAAAACTTATGTCATTCATTTTCTAATGAAAAATTACGTATAAAATGATTATGTCTTTAACATTACTGAATGTTCTGATTTTTTTATGAATTATTCAAAAAATCATTCGAAAATTTGGGATTCTAGCAAACGTTCTATCACGTTTCAAATCAATAGGGTGGATTCCAGTATTTACTGAATGTTATATTAGTACATTTTTTTCGAAACGCTCCATTCGAAACGCTCCATTATGCATGGATTTGTGTATCACATCCAGAAATCCATGCACATCAACATACATGCATATACATTAGCATCCATACATACACACATACACTAACACACATACACAAACAGCCACCATCTCAAAACCGTTCAATCCGAATTCAGAGGTATTTGAAACGTACGTATTCTTCCGTCGAAAACTCGAATTCGATTTTCAACCCCATTACGATACTTTCACCATACATTATATGATGAATGTAGGGAAAGTAAAATATAGGATTTTTCCTCTTGGATTACTATAATATGCAAATTTTAAGACGGTAAATTGAAAATGCTATCTTTAATCAATTTTAATTTAACGTATTATTATTGTGGCAGTTTTTAGCTGATTCTTTGACTAAATGCAAATTTTAGTTAAAGTTAGGCTTGGTATAAATTTCATATGTAATGGTGCTGTTGAAATCTTCTAATAAAAAAAAAATATCTAAAGAATGTTTTTCTTGTGTCTTTACGTCTCAAATTGTGGAAATAAAACTTTTATGACTAGATTTAACCATTTGGGGTGTTAAACGTTCCAAAATATCGCTAAATCTAGCCATAAAATGGTTAAATTGTAACCCTAACATCCCTACTTAGAAGTAGACTTAAAGAAAATGAAAGAGGCAATGATTTCGCCAGTACATAGGGTGGTCATGATTTTCAATTGAAAACACTTTGAAACGTATCAACATATAATTCAATTGAAAACACTTTGAAACGTATCAACATATAATAATTCAATTAAAAACGTTGTATAATAATAATTATATTCTGATTTACTGGTAATTGTTAGATATAGATAAAAGACAATATTTAATATACCTGTCTGATAACTTTAAGAAAAATGATGATACTCCCAAAAACCACCTATAGGGAGCGTTTGTTTCCATTAGGATCACGCTGTCGTTGTGAATAATTGATGCTGTTATTTGCATTGGTTTTGTTTAGATGCAGTTATATTCATTAAGAACGCAACATTATCGATAATTATGTATAATTTATTAAATGCAATGTTATCACCTTAATATACAAATATGATGCGTCTATTGCACATTCAAATTGGATAAAAACATTAATAAATTACAAATTTCTTACAACTCGGCACACAACAAAATCAATGCGATTTTTATTATTAACTCGTAAAATAAGTATACCAAGTTCCATAGAAATCGTTTCATAGAATCTCGATACATTCGGCACGCCCTATGGGAAAATAAAATGGATAATATCTCGAAAACGGCTTGATAAATACTAAAGCGCGTTTTCTATCTTCGCTTGTGACCTTAAACTGCGTAAAAAGACATACACATTTGATAATAATAAACATATATATTTACTTTTTATTATTGACAATATTTTAACTTGATAAGATGTTTCTTTGTTAGTGAGATTGGAATTTTTTGTGCTCGAACTAATCAGATTTTATTATGCTCAGTAGCATGAAATTTAGTATGTCGTTGTATTATATGGAGCATGTTAATTCTTTAGATTTTGAACCTTATCGAGCTAGCCTGTCCGGGATCCGTTATAAAAATGTATTCTATTTTTATGAATAACTCGAGAATCGGAACAACTAGAAAGTTCAAATTTAGTATATAATAGACTTTCATACATGTCAGTCACATACAAATAATAAAGATTAATTATATATGTGAGACCAGAAATAGTTCTCACATTTGATGAGACACATTTATTCAGAAATTTATGGTGGCCAAAACGGCAGACAAAGCTTGTAGTCTGACTGGCACCAAAGTTTATTACGACGTGAACCCAAAGGTCAGAAAACCATAAATTTAGGGGTGCCATACCAGAGGGGCTGAGCTGGGTCTTGCTAAATGTGGAATGATACCATTGGGTAGAGGAGTAACCAATAAGCGCCAAAGAGAAGTAAAGACGGAGTTACCCCCTTTTTCCTCATCCTATACAATATTTACTCTCTTGGGATATTTTATTTCTACTTTTGTTACAAGGGTTGTGCTCATATTCTTCCCACACATGATTGCGTATTCCGCAACCTATACAATATTGAATTTCATTTTCTGAATTTTCATACCTTTCATATTTTACTTGCTGAGGTTCAAATTTTGAATTTTGTAAATGCCTTTCCATTTGATTATCATTAAATTTTCAGCTATTGTTTTCATTGCAATAAATTGCATTAATTTCTGTACGGTCGCAATCCTCCTCCATAATTTTCTCTAAATGCTCTGCGTATTCTACCGCTTTGTCAAAATTTTGAGTATTTAGTTTTTTAATTTCAAAAGCAAGATCTTGTCTTAAAGACTCTAAAAATTTAGTTAACATTAAATTATTCTTCATTTCGCACATCTCATTATTTACGTAATTTCCTAAAAAATCATTTGTCAAATTTGAAATATTTAGCGCCAGCTCAGTTAACTTCATACCCGGCGTCATTTTAATTTTATTTAAATTTGTTTGCTTTTGAAGCATTGTAAGAGATGTTTTAAATTGTTTCATCGATATTTGTTTAATCTCTCCCATATTATTTGCAATCTGCAATTCTCTTTTTTTTTTGACAAAAAGTCCAAAGCTTTGTCCTTTAACCTAGTTTTTAAAATTACAACTTTATTTTCTTCCGACCAGTCGGCCATTTTTGCAACATTTTCAAATTGCTCTAAAAAAAATTCAATATCCTAGTCTTTCTTTCCATAAAATATAGGCAATAAATTAATTAATTCAAACTTCTCCATTTTTACTCTCTGATTTTCAATAATTTCTCTTTGTGACCTATCCGGAGACTTTTGTCGTCTCGAATTTCTACTTGTCCTTTGAGGCATTGAAACAAAAATTTTCCCGTCCAAAATCCTACTTAAAATTAACAGCATAAAATACATTTCAAAAATACTGCACATAAAACACTTTAACATGCAAACTAAATATTCTTAATAATAATCAATTTTTTCAAACACTATTTTCAATTATTTCAAATATATTCAAATTCTTTTCACTTCCAAAGTGATTGTGCATATTTAATTTTAACAATGCAAAAATCTGATCAACACATGCTCCTCCATTAAATTTATTCATCTCTTTATTTAAATTATTTTTATCCACCTTAATATTATTTATTAAAATTTTCATTTAAATTTTGACTCACACAAAAGCGTCATGGAAACCAAATGCGGCAACCGAGAAAGATAACTTAAAGTTGAACTTTTAATTCTTAAAGATAGGATTGGCCGTTATTCTCATATAGTGGAATTATATTTAATGTACATTGCTTGTTGTTGTGCCGATATAACCCTCCAATTATTTTACCTTTCGTGAGAGTCCTGTAAAGGAATAATTAATTAATAAAATGCTAAATTGATCACACCATTTAAACTTAAACAATAATATTTATTACCAACATTTATTTTCATTACTTATTGCAGCGGAGGGGACATATGCGACCAGAATTATTAAAATTAATATCGTGTCTAGGACCTGTGGTTATTGTAGAGCACATACCTTCCAATTCGTCGTGGGCTTTATATCATATCTCAAAGGCTTGCATCAGTCTTAGTACTGCCATAACTCTTTGGTGTATGGCTCCTCCTCGTACTCTGATTGCACTCACACATTGATATATCTCCATTATTTTGGAACCTCTACGGGACACTCTACAAGTCTGTTAGGTTTTTCATTCTTCTCTAGTCGTGCTCTTAAGTCAAAATCGTGATAGTTTGTGCTGGCATGCTTCTAAGTCAAAATTCCATGGTTGTCTGTTCTGTTCTGCTCTTAACTCAAAATCGTGGTAGTTTTTCTGGCATGCTTCTAAGTCAAACCTCCATAGTTCTCTGCTCTCGTTCAGGGGTCACAGGCTGTGGTTCCCTCGGTGGGGGGGGGGGGGGGTAACTACGCCTTTACTGCTTTTTGGCGTTTATTGGTTACTCCTTTACCCAATGGCATCATTCCGCCTTTAGCAAGGCCCAGCTCAGCCCCTCTGGTATGGCACCCCAAAATTTATGGTCTTCTGACCTTTAGGTTCACGTCGTAATAAACTATGGTGCTAGCCAGACTAAAAGCTTTGTCTGTCGTTTTGGCCACCATAAATTTCTGAATAAAAGTGTCTCATCAAATGTGAGAACTATTTCTGATCTCACAATATATATATATATATATATATATATATACAAGGTAGGATCAAAAAGTTCAGAGGTTGTGCTGATATCTCCAACCCTGTTTGGAGGAGAGGGGAACTATTTTACCGTGGCGTAGAGGCACATGTGGAAAGGCAGCAGATGCAATGTTTCTGTCGGCGATTTTCCCAAATGCTGGCAGAATTTGATATTCGCACGTTGCTCTTCAAACGCCATTTCCAATTTCGACGAACGCGAACGACTACAGTTCACTGATACGCATTGTCTGGAAAAACTCATGCTTCTTCCTTTTCACATTTCGCGTCACATGTACCTCTATGCCACGATAAAATAGTTCCCCTCTCCCCCAATCAGGGTTGGCGATATCAGCACAGACTCCGAACTTTTTGATCCTACTTTGTATATATAACTCCCCAAACATTTATTATCTAACATTTCTGAAACGAAATAATTGTGCAAAATGTCATTCGATGCACTTAATTTATACCAGAGATATCGTTCCCAGATTCACAAACCAACAAACACACATATAATATTGAAGAAGTCAATTTGTATTTAGAGATACTCACCACTATATTCTATCAGCTCCGGAAGTTGATTTTTTTCTCCCATCGCGGTTCTTTCCCTTTTCAGTACTATATGTATTGGAAAAAAGTAAAAATAGTTTACATGGCTAAAAATGTTGCAGACGAATTTAAAATGTACAATGTATTATTCTTCGTTACGTGGTATATAATTTAACTAGAGTTGCGTTTGATATTGCCTTGGAGAAACATAGAAAAACGAGCCACATAGATCAGGAGCATATCAAAAAGTCGAACCTGATTTCCTATTCCAAACTTTGTAGTTCGTAGTTCTGTGTCAATCAATAGAGGGCGCTCCATTAGCTGAGCTACAACCATATTCTGCTTGCAATATGGTTCGTCACTACGTTATAAGGGCGTCCGTTATCGATCGACGCGGAACTACGATCGACAAGTTTGAAATAGAAACGTTGAGTCGAATCCTGTTCAAGACAAATTTTTGTATGAGGTAAAGTTAAATTTGACAGTCTACACAAATAAAAAAAATTTCCGCGATACGTTCTACTTTTACTTAGTGAGAAAACACTTCAATATTCCTAAGAACTTCAGACGTTTTATTATACTATCCTAAAAAAATAACAGTTTCTGTAAATAGTTTAATATATTCATATATTTGAAAGTATAAATTTTCAGAATAAAAATTTTAAAAGAAAGGTATAGTGAGACAAGATATGTTCGTGCATTGCTATGTCTCAAAACAGATTTTTGAGAAAATGCAAAATAAAATCTCCTACATTTCTGAATATTTTGTCTGCGTCAAAATATTTCCCTGGTATTTTATACAAATGAGAGGTCGCTTTCTGATATATTTGCCCCAAAGTGACAGAAACAACAAATATGACAGACATATATTTTACCCCTTCTTTTTATAGCAAACTCAGCTAAAAGAATTCAGTGAAGATATATTTTATTCTGAATATGCGATGTTCAACCTTTTTTGTGTGTGAAGATGTCGTCTCCTATCCAGGTATCTCACAAGACGTTTATTTTATCCATTTCTTTATATTATTCAGACTCTCAGCGGTAACCTACAAAACTGAAACGTTTAGTATCGGAAAATATTCTTTAATGAATGCCGTTATACAAACAGGAAGCGCTTCTTTGGTTGCGGTTTCTTTTGAACCGACCATAAACCCAGATTGGCATTCAGAAGGCCGCTTGTCTAAATGAAATACACTCATTCTGAAAAGACAGCTATCCCAGTTATGATGAAACCTGTTACAAAAGGTAGACTTGGCTTAGTCACAGTTAAGTATGCTGCTCCAATGTCGATTATATTTGCAAATATTTCGTAGACTTTGACAAAGTATCCCGGTTCCTTGTGCATCCTGCCCCAACGCTAACCCCGCATCTGGATGTGCCGCCATGTTTCGTGACAGTACCCGTATTCTTGTTTCCATACACGTGCCCGTGCTTCTGTTCCTTACAAGTGCCCGTGCTTCTGTCCCTTACAAGTGACCGTGCTTCTGTCCCTTACAAGTGCCTGTTTACTATTCCTCTACAAGTGCTCGTGTTTCTGTTCCCTTACAAATGCCCTTATTCTATACCTTCTTCTTCGACCCAGACCGTCCGACCTACCAGAATGGTGTAAGGTATCTGTTTGGACGGCCGGGAAGTGCCACCCAATTTAGACCGGAACCCAGTGGAGGAGGCATCCACAAGGACCGTACCCTCCTTCCCCTACCACCAACCTCTCGGAAGGACTTACGGACCCACATGTTAAACGTGATCGTACTCCGCGTGAACACGGCGGCAGTTTGGGCAGCGGCGGGAATCGAACCCGGGACTACCGAGTGCAACCTCCGCGCGCTAACCACAGGGCTACCGCGCCCTTTATTCTATACCTGTACAAGTGCCCATATTCTATACCTGTACAAGTGTTGTCTTACAAGTGCCCTTTTTATATACCTGCACAAGTGCCCGCGTTTCTATTCCTTTAAAAGTGCCCTTTTTTCTAGACCTGCACAAGTGCCCGTGTTTCTATTCCCTTAAAAGTGCCCTCTTTCTATACCTGTACAAGTGCCCGTGTTTCTGTTCCCTTACAAGTGCTCCTATTCTATACCTGTACGAGTGCCCTTATTCTATACCTGTACAAGTGCCAGTGTTTATGTTCTCTTACAAGTGCCCTTTTTCAATACCTGCACAAGTGCCCGTGTTTCTATTCCCTTAAAAGTGCCCTTTTTCTATACCTATACAAGTGCCCTTTTTCTATACCTATACAAGTGCCCTTTTTCTATACCTGTACAAGTGACCGTGTTTCTGTTCCTGTACAAATGCCCGTAGCTCAGCGCAGTTATCTGACAAATCCATAAAAGCATATCTTTTCCCAGAGCGTTGAGACTAACGACAGGAAGATTTGATTCGCTTAAATAATGAATTTTACGGTCCAAAATAACTATTTAAAAATTATCTGGTAAGTAAAAACAGAGAAAGATGACGCAGATTTTCCAAATAAATAATTCATGGTTGAAAAATACACAGACTGAATTTATTTTTTAAATTCCTTTACCAGATACACTTCCTTAAACCAGACAAACAAACAGTATGCTACAAAGATATTTACAATTTGAGCATTCATTGCTCATGCTAAAGTTCAACAGACTTAGGCCCAACGTAACGCCGCAGTTAACAACTTTATTTGCCTCAAACAGCGTGTACTTACGTGTAGAAGACCCAGACCGTCCGACTCGTCCAGGGGACTAAGAGCAGCTATTTGGACTGCCGGTGTACTTACGTGTGTATTCTTTCACCATATTTTGGTGACACGCTCTTGGATAACTTTACACAGCCATGTTTAACATAAAGTTGAAACTCAAGTACTTTTAACACAGACTAAGATAGTCACAAATCATACCATCATAACTTCAAGAAGAACCGCTTGGTCACCACGCTGATAAGATCCACAGTCGATTCACATCACAATGACAAACATCGTCATCGCTACTTGAAGTCCTCCGAAAATTAACTGCCAGCTATCAACTGCCGCTGATCGTCTTTAAGGGCGAACTCGAAATAATTGCTTCCGAATGGAATAGAATGCAAATAACTACTGCATCAGGTTGTGTCCTATATACTTGTATATCGGAGGATGGGCCTTCCTGATATGTGAATGTGACCGGAAACATCCTCGGATATGCAAATTACTTGCATACGCGTCGAGCACCCGATTTGCGTAATACACTTGCCGGAAAGACGCCGTGATTCACTTTTGAGAACGAAGTGAGTCGTTCAAAGGAATTTATTATTTAAATCGCGTGAATCGATATTTCTTTTAATTTACGTATTTAAATCACAGTGTACCTCCAGGACTAATATAAACCATCCCGTGCTAGGACAATTTAAAAACACAGAGTTCCATGAACAATTATAAGGGACATTATGAAATTTAATGTTGGATTTCACCGACAGCTACTCCCATGGTGGTATGAGGTGTCCTACCTCTTCAGTATATTGAATATTGATGTAAACATAAAGAGACAAATGTAGGTAGTTCAAAAAATGAACACATGTTTCAATCAACACTAAAGGAAATTAAGACATTGACCGTAGGATCCAAGTAGAACAACGTTCGAATAATTGCACTGTTTTAAATATTTATAATTATTGAGATTTGTGCACCCTAAATAAAAATATCATGGGCGCAAAATTAGGGCTTGTTTATTAAGAGCCATGTGCTAGAATTTTAATTAGACCACTGTACAACGCGTGATGTATAAGAAGATGCGCTTTATGGTAAGTGACATTTAAAAAAAATATTTTTATCACAACACTATATACTACCCAAAAGCACTTTATTCTACCCAAAATCACTCACTAGGAGCTGGAACGTCGACTAAGCAACTTATGTGGCTGATGTTCAAATATCATCAAGTTCACTGGAAATTTGCCGTCTGAAATGTTTGCAAAATGAATTTGAAAACAAGATTATAAGAATGATGGATTAAATTTTGTAATAAACGACTTTAAGCATTATACACAAATTTGTTCCTCGTTATAAATTGATGTGAAACATCACTTCTTCTATATATTTCTAACGTGAAAAGGTTGATGTGCCTGTACGTCGCTCTTTCGAAGATTTTCGCTTGTTTTGTCTTTATTTATCTCGCAAATTCATAAATTTTCTATATGTACAATTGAAATTTGAAAAAAAATATAATTTTTGTTTAATTTTTGTATAATTTTTTTAGCGTTTATCGAAACTATACAGATTCCATAGATTAATAAAATGCAGTTTATTACGTCCAAATCAAACCACAAAAGACAATATAATAATTTTTTTTAATGGCCAGGCACTTGATACTTACAATCATTCGCCCGTAATTCGGCCGTAAATCGTGAACCATTTAGCCGTCACAAAACGTTGTCCCGGCGCACTAGTGGGAACGAAACACGCTATGCAAAACAACACAACATCCATGCCCGCATGTGAAAACTCGAACCCACAACCCTGCAGACCAGCGAGCACGACGAAACGTTTGCCTTGACCGCTGAGCCACCGCTTCAAACAAACGCCAAAGTTATGGACTATGAAACGTTTGGATGGTTCGCTCTCAATCATTCCACCATGCAAGCGTGCGATCGGCGCAAGCAGTAAGCACATACTGGTATATATATATATATGTATATATATATATATATATATATATATATATATATATATATATATATATATATATATATATATATATATATATATATATATATATACCCCCGGCCATTCTTTGATTTATTGCTTTCTTTCAACCCCCCCGGCCATTCTTTGATATATTGCTTTCTTTCAACCCCCCCCCCCCCCGGCCATTCTTTGATATATTGCTTTCTTTCATTTTTATACTTTTCTGGTATGATATTAAAATCCACATTGTAGTGCAGCATAGCGCCTTATTCGTGTGATTTTCTGGAATTTTGTATCTTTCACTCATTTATACATATTTATATATATATATATATATATATATATATATATATCAGATGTCGATGAGTGTTTTGGAACATCAGTCACATAATGTAGTTTCAGTCACGTCACATTTCTGTTGTGATTTACTCTGTACTCCTCGCTCTAAGACGTTTCACATCAAAAATTTTAAATATCAATACAATAGCAAAGTAGCTCAAAATCACTAAAATATCTCGGACCATGAACACAAGATGTCTAAATAACTAATTAAGTCCGTAACTAATTGAACGTATACATTTCTCCTTTGTATAGCCAATCGACAAGTAAGTCTCTGCTAGATAATTAAATTCAATAAAATTAAAATAATTTGGTTAAAGGCAATATAGAATACAAAATTAATAGTATCTACAGGTTTCGGAGGGAAAACCAGCCATCTTAATCAGGACACACAAGAAGGACAACCTTCTTGTCAGAAAAAGATCGGAAGAACATCAAACGTTTCAGAAGCGAAAGGGTGTTTCCAATGGAGAGAAAAGAAAAAGAGGGTAAAAAAACCAGGAGGAAGGAACAAGAGTTGGGACATAATAAATGAATAGTTAAATACGGAAGAGGAAAGTGAACATTTTACAAATGATTCAAATCGCTTGTTTAGTTGCTCATAAAAGTCCAATTAAATTAAACATTCAGGAAAAGGATGAAAATTTCTAAAATAAGAAGGAAGCAAAAGAAAGCAAAAAAATTAAACCGGATATTTCGAAGCAGAAGAAATGAAAAGATAATTATCATTAAGAAGAGTTTTTGAATAAGAAACTTTCAAGAAAGGAATGTTCAAAATTCAAAAATGGCATTAGGAATAAAAACGATTTCTGCTCTTACATGATTCCCCGATCTTTCTCTGACGCGTGAAGGCTGCGATTCTTTCGTGCCCTGGCATAGAAGGTTGAATTTGCCTTCAAAGCTGGTCAATACTATTTATTTTGGACTGTACGCTGCTTTTAATGACATTATGTTAATGTTATTCTTTAGCATCAGTTTGAACTGTGCGTATTAATCACATTAAAGCTTATTTCTGAAAATCTTAAGTAGATGAAGCCAGATAAGCTTTAAAGAGACGGAGTAGCAAATTTGATGCAAATGCCTCACTAGTTACACAACGCGTACAAAGGCAAACGAAGTGTGTATAGTACAATTTAGAAATAATGATAAACAAGGAATAATGATAAACAAGGATAGCCAAGGAATAACTAGTGGCAAAAATTTGCCACACTATTGTTTTTCTTGAAAATTTTAACCTTCAAACATCTAATATCTTAGGTGCTGCTATAGATAGAACTTAGATTACGGCTGATATGGATTTAGCACCAAATTCCGGAGGAGGTAGGCGTTTATTAAAGCTTTCCAGTTCTGGTTCTTTTTTAATTAACGATTTGAAGTTTTTCATTCTGCCTAAAGCATTTATTTCTTAAGATTGGAGATAGATAGAACTTAGATAACAGTCGATATGGATTCAGTATTAAATTCTGAAAGAGGTTGAGTAAATCAAGAAAAATTTTCATTCCCGGTTTCTTCCACTTACGGTTTAAAAATTTTACTTGAATTACCCATTTCTCAGAATTAGTTAAAGATTGATCTTAGATAATAACTGATATGAATTCAGCATTAAATTTTGGAAAGGGTAAGGAACTCACTAAAGATTTCCACTTCTGATTCTAGCGATGTTACTTCCAATTCAAAAAATTACATTTTCCTTGAAACATACATTTCTCGTAATCTACTTTTTCTCTCTTAGATGATGGTTGATACGGATTCAACATCAAATTCTGGAGAGACCCCATGGGATTTACTAAACATTACCACTTTTGGTTAATTTCCACTTCCTATCAGAATATTTTTAAACTATGTTTAGCTTTAAACTATCTTAGATATTCTAAACTATCTTAGGTAAAGTCTTTAGCTTTAAGCTATCTCAGATGGCCTAAACTATCTTAGATAGAGTCTTTAGCTTTAAAATGTCTTAAGTCTTATGGAAAATATCTAATACTTTAATCTGATATACACTAAAAAAATAATGAATTGCATAGAACCTTTATAGAAATGAACTCGATATTTAATTATGCTTTTTCTACACTGTAACAAAAAAAAATACTTCATATTAATTATATGCGAAAAATGTCCTAGACACGCTAATGGTCTCTTTTAATATCCAAAAAGCTTGTATTCATTTTTTATTACTATGAGGAAAAAAATTAAACGTCGTTTTTATTTTAAATTAAAACCCTTTTCATTCAGGGTATAATGAGCGAAAAGATGTGTTAATTAAAAGAAAACGTTGGAAAATGGAAACAGTAAAGGCACTTTGTGCAGAGAATTAAGAAGATATGTTAGCATTATTTAAATATACATTAAATTAAAAAAGCAGCATGCAGTTTTTCGGAGCTACATTGTGTTATGATAAAATATATAACATGCAAATTCACATTTACTAAATGTTTAGTTCAAGTAGTGGATAATTTCTACCAGATCTATTTAGATCAAAAAATTCCCTAGCCGGTATATAACAACACCTAAGGGTGCTTTGCAATTTTATGGAGAAGACTTGAAATTTGGAGAGGGAAAAATACTTTTTCAAGTAGGAAATTATATTTTCGAATAGAAAATTTACTATATCTCTGGTATTCAATCACCACGTGACACTGTCTTGCGTAAACAAAACCAGAGGCGCAGAGAGCACAAAATAATCTGTGAAGACATAACACCATGGACCAAAATTAGCAAATGTGAAGTTTCACGCTGTATATTATAACGAGGTTGCAAACAAAGTAAAATGCAATGGCTGAATTACAATTAAAATAATTAATGCTATTTTGAAATTTTGTTGTTACAGTGGAAGTCCAGTTTTGCGTTTCTCTGTGTAACCGATTCAAAAGAATTTGAATCTGGAAAATAAAATCCAGGGGCAACTTTAATTTAACTAGTATACTCAAGGAAAAAGTAAGATAAATAAATATATCATTAAACCAAGCTTAAGCTTTTCACTTGTTAAGAGTTAATTTACGATTCACATAGGAATATTCCAAACGTATTCCGTGGTAAACTATTCCGTGGAAGATTATTCCGTGGAAAACTCGAATTCGAATTTTCGTCCCATAATATTTTTCCTACACATTACACTATGTACATAGAAAAAGTAGTGAATAAAATTATGGAGTTTAAAAACGCTATGTGGTATTTATAAAAATTAAGCTTGTAATTTTGTCAAACAGAATGAATTCCTCGTGATATATACAACATTTACTAAATTTAAATCATTCCTTCCCAAATGTCTCAAGGCAATTTACGAAAATGTTTAACACAGACACAGTAGTTTCAAAATGAAAATCTTATCTCTTGTCGATATCGAAAAGTAATTACACAGATCATTAGCATTAGACATTAACGATTAACCAAACCTATCAACACAATTCAATCATCAGTTTGTGCATTTGTTTGATGATAAAAATAGGAACGTCTTCTATTCTTATCACCAAAGAACTGGTGATAAGAATAGGAGATACTCATGCACATTAGTGATGCTCATGCGTCAGCATGAGTATCACCGGCTTTCCAATTCGTAGACTTTAATATTTTCGCAGATCAATTTTTCAGAATTAACAGACATTTTGGGCTCATCTGAAAAGAGTAACTAAGAGCAGCAAAAGTGTTGCCCTTTTCTGTGGTTTTAAGATTTACATGCTCCGTTGAATCTGAGATATTGCAATTCATTCAAAATAAACTGTGTTGCAAGAAAATATAAGCACCCATAAAAGACTGAGCAACAACCGAAGAATTCGGCATGCACATGTCGTTTTAGAAGGTATGCAAATGATCACATTGACAGCACCAGTAATATTATAGGGCTCATGCAACGCGCATGAGAACAACCTATCATGCAGCATTTAAAATGACCGGTGTACTCACTCAAGGGCAATCGAACTGGATTTTCTGCTTTAACACGGCAATTTATGTACAAAGATATCTTCGAGATGTACTCGACGGCGCTACGAACAATTGACGGATTTCGAGAGAGGTTGCATCATAGGCCTAAAGGAAGCTGGTTGGTCACACAGACGTATTACTCGCCGTCTTGGTCGAAACGATATGGTAGTTCCGCGATGTTGGAAACAGTGCATCAGAGAAAGCACTTGTAACCGTCGCAGAGGCTCAGAATACCCCAGACATACAATTGCCCGGAAGGATCCTGCAGTCATCAGGAGAGCCACGTCCACACCAATGGTGTCGCTATTAGCCATTCAAAGGCATTTTCCATCCATCCTCCATGCATCCTGTATCAGAGAATACTATTCGGGGACGACTAGAAAAAGGTGGGATTAGTTTTCGACGTCCATTCATACACTTAGCACTGACTCCTCAACATAGGCAGAGTCCTCCGCATTGGTGCCGAACTTGGTCAGTCTACATACACAGTGTCCGGCTGGAGACATGTTGTCTTTAGCGACGAATCCCGCTTCTCTCTTCTTGCAGATGGCCGCAACATATGTATGTGGAGGAAGACTGGCCAACGTTCCAATCAATCCTTTGTTGTCCCTTCACACGGACATGGTGATGGGGTTTAATGCGTCTTGGACAGATTTAAAATGTGAAATTCGTGCTTCATTCTTCATTTTGCTAAAGAAAGAAGAATTCATAACATACCAATAAAAGCGTAAAAATCACAAGATATATTTATTCGTATAAAATATCTATCAAATTTAAGTTTGAAAAATCTGATGTGGGCAACACATGACTTTCCTTATATAATGTAATGAATTTACTACTTTTACATTAAAAAGATAGGTTGTTCTTATAGTAGATACTAATATTCTTTCCAAGATATTGAATTTTCGACAATGAGTCGTCATTTTCATTGATTTAGCGTCATTTTTATCCATTTGGCGAGATATTAGTTAATTTGGCAACATTTCAAAAACTCGCCAAGTTGGCGACATTCCGCCAAATTCGTCGTCAAAATCTCGCCAAGCGTTACGGACGAAGAAATAAGTTATTCTTACAGCAGATAAATGACTATTGGCGTTCAAATAAAAAAGTATTACACAAAGTATCTTTTTTCATGAATGGAACGAGCTAGATCCACGAGAATGATGTCATCTAATTTATCGTATGGTATTACATATGAAAAGTGAACATGTTTCTCAATAGGAAATATTTTTTTTTATTTTATATGACTTCTTGATAATTTTTTTGAAAAATGTGCAATATCTCGAGAACGGTTCATGTTAGCGTTCTAAAATTTATGTCAATAGTTTTTTAATGAAAAATTACATAAGAAATGTCTATTTTCGTAACTTTATTAGTGGTTTTGATTTTTTGACGATTTTTTCAAAATTTCATTCGACAATTTAGGGGGGGCTCTGGACATTCGATTGCGTATAAAAACAATAGGCTTCCAGTGTTTACAGATTGGGATTTTTGTACCAAATTTGGTTTGAATCGGTCCATTCGTTCGTCAGTTATCATCTCCACAGACTCACACTGACACACACACACACACACACAGACATCACTTCAAAAATGTTTGATTCGTGATCAGGGATGCTTGAAACGTGCTCTCCCATCGAAAACTCGATGTCGAATTTTCGACCCCGTCACATTACTTTCCTTATACATTATGTATATAAGGAAAGTAATAAAACGAAATTTTTATGCCAAATTCATTAATCTAGATTAAATTTCAGGTACTTATGCTAACATTGACATATACTGCTAAAAGCGAGTTATACTAGTATATGGAATTGGTTTAGAAAACGTACTCTATGTGAAAATAAAATTTCGCATTCCATTCTATTCAATAACATGCTTTGTCCTCTGAAATCCTGTAAATAACATCCAGCCTTTGTCACCATGACCGCTCTAAAACATATCCAATGATCCAAATAAAAAACACATATTATTAACAATTTAAAATTTTGAATTGAAACTCAAATGCATAATTTAACAAATGAAAAATCATAAATTGAACGGAGAAAAAGAATGCGATTAATTCCAGTTAATTAATTTGCCGTAACTCGTATTAGTCGTCAGGGGAAAAAACTTGTGTTGGTCATATAAGATTTGTACACTAAATTGTTTTGGATATGAAATTTAAGTTGGTAATATAAGATTTGTACACTAAATCGTTTTAGATATGTAACTTGTGAAATATGTACATATTGGTGCAGTATGTACTATTTTTTTTATCAACTAAATTGTTTTTCCGAACTTCACTATGTATTGGAATGAAAAAAAGCTAAATAAAAAATACTATCTGAAATAAAAAAAGATGCTTAAAATGTTAAACAAAGAGTAACCGAGCGAAATAAAAATTTACGCAGCTAAATTATTTATTGAAAACAGCTGATGAGCACATTTTTATTTCTTATTCTCTTCCGGAGAATTTATTAGAAAATGGTAAATTCAAAAACCTTATTGTTTTCTCCTAGAAAAAGACAGTCTGTAACTTTGTTCTCTTAATCGTTCGAAATTAGTTTTTTCCAGTATGAAAACTTATTGTGTATTCCCAGCACAAAAGAGCTTGTACTGTTAAACAATGCATATTACGATGTGAGTTGCACCATTGTTTTGTAAAGTGCTGAATAGTATACTTTTGTACACATTTAAAAAAATAATAAAATGTGGAGATAAAAACCAGAAAAAAAAAATTTTTTCAGATATTATCCAACATGCTTTTTTATATTCCATGACAGTTTTTGAATAGTAAGATATAATGAACATTTTATATATCAATATTAAAATCTGAAAAAAAATAGTATATATACAAACTTTGACTTTTCAAAGTATAAATACGATTTATAATATTCAGAATTAAATTAATATGAATTAAATTAATTCACTTAAAGAAATTTTCTTTTTCATTTAACTAAAAATTGTGTCCTAGAAATTTTGTAAATGCGTACACTGTTGATTGCATATTTATTCAAGAATTTATTTAAGTCTTTGAGAGAATTTAAAGTCAGTGAAATAAATTTTTATGGTCAAATTATATCATGAAATAAGCGACATTCATAATAATTTTTTTCTCTGAAAACTCGGAATTTCGTCATTTTGAAGACTTTAACCAGCTGTATATCAACGTGGATAATGTTTCTTGGCAGACGAAATAGCCAAAGAAATAAATTTATATTTAGGAAATAAGAGATTCCAGATTTCGAAAATAAACTTATTTGTACAATATTGTGAATTCATTTTACCGTTTCTCGCACACGAAATTTACCACTATACTATCGTCATTCGTTTTCCCTCCTAATGAGAAAATAATCACACACAGTCCCCCTGCCGAACGATCAAACAGCTCTTTAAAGCCCTCGGGTGAGTCAGGCGGTCTGGGTTTTACACACAGTCCCTCTAATAAGCTTTAACCTTTTGCTTACGGGTGGAACAGCGTCAATCCCAAGCGAAGAACCTCTCATAAAGACAGATATTTAACATACCATATCCCAAATAGTTCTATCCCCCTTTGCAAGCATTGGTGTCCATTGGACGCCAATGCTTGCAAAGGGGGAGGGTAAGGTAAAAGGATCAAGAAGGCAAAGGTTAAGGTAAAAGGATCAAGAATCCCAAAGAGCTTAGATATCTTGGTTTCCTTATTTGACCTCAACCTATCATGGATCCCTCAATTGAAATAAAGGAAAACATTTCCAACTTTTTCTGCATGCTCTCTAGGATCTTCTTCTTCGACCTAAAAAACCCGACCTACCCGAAAGTGTAAGATATCCGTTTAAACGGTTTGGACAATGCTACCCAATTTAGACCAAAACTCAGTGGCGGCGGCATCCACAGTAACAGTACCCTCCTTCCCCTACTACAAACATCTCGGAAGGGCTTACGGACACACATATTTAACATGCCCGTAATCCACGCGAATGCGAGAACAGTTTAGGCAGATCCGGCAATCGAACTCGGGTCGCAATACCCCCGCGCGATAACCACTAGACTGTCCTACCCCTTTGCAGCGAACTTAATTCGCTTTGGTCTATCTACTATGTCTGGCGATAATTCATCTTAAACACAAATGATTTTTTCTGAAAATTGGTGCAGACAAATTCGTACTATAGAAAATTTTACTGAAAGTACAAAAGAGAAGTGACATGGTAAGCGTTGCACTATTTCTACAATTTGAAGTACTGTATTGGAAAATTTTGAATTACAGAATTATTCATTCGAATTCTATGAAGTGCTTTTCTTTAAAAAAAAACGAAATATGCCTAATTTTTATATTGAGTCACATGAATTGCTAGTAATAATATTTGAACAAACATGGTACTCGAAATTAAAGTTACTGTGAAAAAGGGAAAAAATATTTGCTCTTAATGGGAACATCGACGAAACATTAACTGGAAAAAATATTTTATTATGAAGTATTTGTTGAAATTTTCTGGTACTTATTCAAAGTTGCACTGATACGATTTTTCGCAAATAAAAAAATGGTGGAATTCGAAGAATTCTGCCGCTATGATTAAAAAGAATCTTGTCTTCATTATTTACACCCCAATAAATTCTTTTGTGTCCTTTTTTGCCTATAAATCTTGGATACCCCAGCACAAAAAATGCAGCTCACTAGCCAATATTCTCTTTCTTTTTGAGGATTCGTGTAAGTGCAATAACTAAAATAAAGCTAGATTAAAGAAATGTTTTTAGGTATTTATATGTATAGTATATACAAGTATTCGTGGACTGTTTATATGAATCAATCTGGAAAAAAGTGCGGTTATATTTTTTTATAAAACCAAAAAAAACATTAATAACCCAAAATCATACAGACCTATAACAGACCTATAAAAATTTTGAAAAAAATAATCAATAATAAAATTGTTTTACTAAATAGAATCAAATTAATTATTTTTTATCAATCAATTTGGTGTCAGGATGAACTTTCGATCAGAATTTGAAATATTACATATTTTAAATTATATTAAAAATAGTTCAACTTACAATAAATGCACATTATTGATCTCAATAAGAGGGAACTTTTAAAATATCAACAGAAACAATAATTTACTGTCTAAATTAACTAATTACAATCTCCCTTACATTCTATACAATATAATTTTTTCTTTTTTAACTGACAGAATAATACTTGTAGATTGTAAACCACATTATATAGAAATCAATTGTTCAAAAAGCTGCCCACGAGGCTCGTTTCTTGATCCTTTACTTTGGTTAATTTTAATAGGCTCAAGTTTAAAAACTTTGAAATTTCAAACTCACACCTAACAGCATATGCAGATGATTTTATTTAATAAACTCGGGAAATTCAAGAAGAATTATAAAAACAAATACAAATAAAGCAATTGTAACTTTTGAAAATGGGTGCTCTAAAATTAATTTTAAGGTTTCAATAACAAAAATAACCACCATAGTTTTTGGCGGTAAAAGAAATTCAAAAGGAAATCATATTATTATACAATATGGCAAATCTTTCGGCAACTATATCGGTCAGAAATAGCATAAAATATTTAGGAGTGTATTTAGACCCAAATAACAATTGGTTTTCACATATTGATTTTCTTAAAGAGAAAATACTAACTATTATCAATATGCTTCGAAAAACATTTTCTACATCTCAGAGAACAAACACCATCAGAGTTATTCAAAATTTGATACTGTTCAGTTTTCGAGAAAATACTCTTATACGCTTCATGCTAAGACAATGATCTTACAAATAAAGAAAGAAAAAGTTCACCTCAGTACAAAGACTTTGATTACTTTAAATCAACAAAAGCATACAAGTCAACATCAACAGAACCTCTAATAAAAGGTATTATCCTATAAATGCTATCAATTGAAAAAGAAACGATAGTAACAAATTTATATAGACTCAGAAAAGATTGTTATTTAGAAAACAAAACATTAAATCCAAAAATTTTGTAATCTAAACCAAGTTTCTGGATTTTCGATCCAAGTCCTAAGTTCTCAATTTCACAAAATTAATATCGAATGATATCGAAGGATATACTGATGGCTCCAAAAATAATATTGGGACATCTGCAGCGTTTTGTATACATAATAATAAAATCTGCATTACAAAATGGTCAACACGTCTTAGAAAACATGATATAATATTTCAAGCATAATTATTTGTTCTTTATAAATATCTTCACTGGTATATTACATCAAATTTTACCTCGATAATTATATATATACAGACAAATTATCAAACATACTATCACTCCAAAACAGTAGAACTATAAGCAATTTACATCTTGAAACAAAATGCTTGCTACGGTCAATATCATACAATAATATTCAAGTAAAATAGATTGAAGCACATATATAGGACACATTTCCACATGTATAGGACATATAGCAAATGAAAATGCAGATAATCTAGCAAAATTAGCAATCACAGATACCACAACAGTACAATATGTATTGAATTTTAAAAATTTATTGAAAAAGATGGAAATAATTAAATTTATTGAAAAAGATGGAAATATTTAATTTTATTGAAAAACATACACGGAAAAACATATTTTTAAAGAATGATAAAGTAACTGGAATAATACCAAAGACAGAAGACACACATTTAAATTATTAAGAAAAAGTAGACAAAATGTTCTGCACACCTTCAAATTATTTCATATCAAACCACGGTCCTTTTTCTGAATTTCTCTTCAGAATCAACAAAGCCCCCTCAGATAATTGCATATATAGATTGCTGGGTCATTCAACTCATTACATTTTTGAATGTCCACTAACCAAAAAATTTCCCTCCAGTAAGCCATTCATTAATAATGTAAGTAAATGGATTAAAAACGTATCAAAAAGCAAATTTAAGATTAATAAAATTAAAAAATTATGCGACTTTGTTAAAGAAAATTAAATTAATTTTTGCGACTTTGTTAAAGAAAATGATATTAATTTTTGCTCCACAATAAAAATTTTAATAGTAATTTTAGGTTTCAACATATAAATCTCATAGAATTTTGTTAGTAATTTTACTATATAGTATTTTAAGTTTTTATCTTGTTTCTCATATTGTTGCGTATTTGGAGCATATGGAAATATTGTTCTGAAGAACTTTATATATAGGACTTTTAAGCCATAAGTTACATTATATTATCTTTTCCCCATTATTATTATTATTATTGTTATATAATTTTGCTATATAATGTATATTTTGAAATTCTTCATTATGCATTGTATGTGTTTTATGTATTGTATATGTTTGTCAAAGTAAAATTTCTTGAAATCTAAATAAATCCACGCCTATGACCAGTAATTAGTAAATTTCATATCAAGGTTTAACGGTCTAGGATTGTGTAAATTGTGTCAATATCAAAAATTAATGTCTGTCATTCTAACCTCTTTCTTGTGTAATCTGGCCTTCAATATATGTAAATTATCTTCGTGGTTTTGGTCTAAGTTCAAAAAGTCAATGCATCTTCAGTTTCCAAAATTATCTCTGATGATAGACGCTTGACGTACGAAATTTCTTGGGTCTTAATGCGATTTTAAATTATAACATAACCAAAGAAAGTATTTTATTTTAAGGTGTTTCATTCCTTATAATTTCATTTTCAGACGTGATTCCATATATTTCATTATATATGTATAAAAGTATTCAGTAAGTACTTGTTTTACTTGCTCGTCATTTCTAACAACGAGACAAACAAGACCGATGTTATTACTTATTTTTGAAATGTTGAGAAGATGGCGACGTTTCAAATGCTTTAAATTACATAATTAAAAAGAAGACGTGTTAAAACTTGCAAAGTCCACTTTAGCGATGAGAGTCATGCCATTCCACCCCAGTAGCTCAACGATAGAGCGTCGACTGGCCAGTACGAAGATCCGTGGTTCGATTCCCAGTTAAAATGTTAAACGGAAAACTGTATATAATATCAAATAAGTATCCTTATGAATTTCAGCAATATAAACTCAATTTAAATGTTTCTGAATTTGAGTATGTAGTTAAAGCCATGTGCTATCCACATCAGATTTTTTCTTTACCTATAATGTATAGGGAAAGTATTGGATTCGTGTCGAAAATCAGAAGTCGAGTTTTCAACGGATCTGCACGTTTCGAACACACAAGAACACGAAAAATATTTTTTTAACTTGGCGTTCGTGTGTGTGCGCGCGTGCGCAAGCTGTGAATACAGATAAGGCATTGATGCATTTTGTAACTTATAAATACACCCGTAAAAGCAATAACTTTTCATATTATATAATACATTATGATATTATTCTAAATTAAAACAGATATCGGTCCATTTCACTTTATTTTGAACCTGACTTTATTGGATGAAATTTGTGTCAAAAACAGAAGCAGAGCTGCGATTCATAAATATTTACGCGTTTTAAGGTGTCAAAACTGTCCCTGAAAATTCTTCATGAAACAAGTCTGTCAAAACGCTAAGTTGTTTCGAAAATGATATTTTTTTAAACCCATATATTTGCTCTATAAAGAAATAAATATATTTTGTAGTTAAAAGTTAAGAGTTGACTGATTGAGTTAACATTAAAATAATCAATTGAATCGGTAGAATAATCGGTTGATAATTGCATTAAAATAATCAGTTGAAATTAAAAATGTTACACAGGAATAGTAAAGTATTACAAAAAGAATCATAACACTATATAGCAATACATCATGAACAATGCGCAATTACGGAGAAAACATTTATCATTTGCAATGCAATTTATTTGATACTACCAATCAGTATGACACTATTAGATACTAGAATTCTTTCATGCTATCGTTACACATTTTTTTAAGCTACTGGTTTTGAGGATATGGAAGAGTTTAGATTATGATTGCAATGGATTCCGCATAAAATTCTGCAGGGGAATGAGAGGGGGTGTTTGTTTCCCATTACTGGTTCAACAGTTTTATTTTCAACATCAAATGTCGAAGATGGTATGACGAAATTCACTACGGATTTCAACTTTTGGTTCTTTACCCAAACCTTTTCAAAGAATTTGCTGAAACATCTATTTGCAGAATCGGCTATAGATAAAGCTTAGATGATGAATGACGTGAATTCATCATCCAATTCGAGGGTAGAGTGGGAAACACTTCCAGTTCTTCAAATGTCCAAAACTTCCATTTTCCTCGAAACATCTATTCCCCATGATCGGCTATAGATAGAGCTTAGATGATGATTGATATGGATTGAGCCTTAAATTGCAGATGGGGTGGAGGTTCACTAAGGAATTCAATCTTCTATTATAGAAATGTTTTGAAACATTCATTCCTCGGAACTGGAGCTCACAGCTTATATGATGACTGATTTGGATTTTGCATTAAATACCAGCGAAGATAAGGCAGTGCAATAAAATACCAGCGAGGATAGGGCAGTGTAATAAAATTTTTCGCTTTTGGTTTTATTTTCCTCTTTTGTTTCCAAATATTTCATTCTCCTTGAAATATATCGTCTTTTGATACGGCGATAAGTAGAAAAGTTAGATAATACCTAATCTGGATTCACCATCGAAATATAAAGGTTGAGAATGTTTCACATAAGATTCCTACTTCCAGTTCGGGAGATATCATTTCCAGATTTTCAAAAATGTGTATGACTGTACGAAAAACGTGTGCAAAAACCATAAAAATGCTTAATAGGCCAGTCAAAAATGAAGTATAAATTTCCTCTTTTGTAAATTTTTTCTTAATTTACGCAGTCTATATGAACCACTTTACTGATATTTAGGTAAGTAAGGTTGGGAAATAATTTTCCTTCAGCTAACTCTAAATTAACCTTAAGGTAAAACTGTAACTGTGGACCGTAACGCGAGAAAGTGTCTGTATAAAAGAGTGTGATATAGTTTGTTACGGCTGAGAGAGAGAGAGAGACAGAGAGCGAGAGGAAGAGGGAAAATAGCAGTATGTAAGTGTATACGTACTATCGAATGTAATTATCGAAGGACATGAATTTTACTTTATAATGTAACCTAAGAAAATCTGATGTGGGCAACACATGACTTTCCTTATATAATGTAATGAATTTACTACTTTTACAGTAAAAAAATAGGTTTTTCTTATAGTAGATACTAATATTCTTTCCAAGATATTGAATTTTCGACAATTAGTTGTCATTTTCATTGATTTAGCGTCATTTTTATCCATTTGACGAGATTTGCGTTAATTTGGCAACATTTCAAAAAGTCGCCAAGTTGGCGACATTTCGCCAAATTCGTCGCCAAAATCTCGCCAAGAGTTATGCACTAAGAAAAAAGTTATTCTTACAGCAGATAAATGACTATTGGCGTTCAAATACAAAAGTATTATTCAAAGTATATTTTTTCATGAATGGAACGAGCTAGATCCACGAGAATGATGTCACTCAATTTATCGCATGGTATTACATATGAAAAGTGAACATGTTTCTCAATAGGAATTTTTTTTATGTGACTTTTTCATAATTTTTTTGAAAAATGTACAATATCTCGAGAACGGTTCATGTTAGCCTTCTAAAATTTATGCCAATCGTTTTCTAATGAAAAATTACATAAGAAATGTCTATTTGCGTAACTTTATTAGCGGTTTTGATTTTTTGACGATTTTTTCAAAATTTCATTCGAAAATTTAGGGAGGTTCTGAACATTCGATTACGTATAAAAACAAAAGGCTTCCAGTGTTTACGGATTGTGATTTTTGTACCAAATTTGGTTCGAATCGGTCCATTCGTTCGTCAGTTATCGTCTCCACAGACTCACTGACACACACACATACACACATACTTTCACACACACACACACACACACACACACACAGACATCACTCCAAAAATGTTTGATTCGTGATCAGGGTTGCTTGAAACGTGCTCTCCCGTCGAAAACTCGAATTCGAATTTTCGACCCCGTCACAATACTTTCCTTATACATTATGTATATAAGGAAAGTAATAGGTATTTTAAGGGGACTCGGTACCCTTTGAACAATTTTTTTTTCTTTAAGCACTTTACAATACTCTTTTTGCATATTATTAACTGATTTTATTACGGAAAATTATTTTATCAAGAAAAAAGACAATTCTACTGATACAATTTAAAAAATTTAATTTTTTTTTTAATTTAAATAATTTTTAAAACCTATCTTCTCCTACAATTTCTAACTTTTTACAACCCTTTTTTTATAAGGTTCTTTGAAGTGTCTTCTATAACTTTAAGGATCGGATTTTTAAAAAGTTAATTAGTTCGGGAGAAAAAAAATAAAATGTTGATATATATGTAAAAATTCAACAAAAGATTGAGTTTTTTGTACATTTTTTAAAAAAAAACATTTGATTTTATTGCAAATCCGATCCTTAGTTTCATAAAATGCACTATAATGAACACCCAGAAAAAAAATCAAGTCAATTGAGAAATATGTATTTAAGTTTTAGCATTTTGAACATATTGAGATACTGAAAAAACACGAACTGAGAAAAAACACTTTAAAGGTTTTAACTTTGAAAAGATATTCCAAAACCATTTTAAATTATTTTAAATGTTATTTTAAATTATTTATTATACACTTACCTTTAAAACTGTAGCTGTTTCATTGAATTTAACTATATTTATTTTATATAAGTGACCATTAGCCGAAACCTTAGTTGTCACACATTGAAAAGAAAATCGAGAAAAAATATAAATAAAAATTGATTTTACCAAATTCATTATTATTTTTACACCATGAAATACATTTGACTCATTTCATTGGGATATAGCTTAACTGTAAATATGATGATGTTTATATTATAAAAGAAATACAAGATTTGAAAATATATATTTATATCATAAAAACACAATATTTCGTAACCTTATGCATATCATTTCTGCATAACTACCATTATTTCTTAACTTTCTTTTAAAAATACCCTGCACTGTATGTTACACCTTCCTTTTTTTAACTAATATGTCTCTTTTTAAAATTGCTTTGTTAACCAGTTTACGTGCAAGTTGATATTTTGCACTTCGTCGTTTTTGTCGAAACATTTTTTTTCGAAAATCGAGCGCAACACCGAGATTCATGGAGCACTTTCCTAAAGACACACCTAAGGCATTCTGTGGTTCTTTTATGCAGCGCAGTGTACCTTTATTATATTCACACACAGCTTCCATTACACAGAGTTTTACACGTTTTTTATGTACAAATGTTTCTTTAGGACATTTTGCCCACGTCACACTGTGCAAACTTTCGTTTGCATTTTGAGTTCCACAGTTTATGCACAATAATAACGAACGAAAGCAGATCGGAAAAAGTAAACAACGATTCTTTATCAATTAAAATTACAATTAAGCACTTTCATCTTCTTCCTGGTAGAAATATTTTGTAAAACAGGGAGTATTCAGTTGCATATGCGATGTAAACACAGCGTAAACAGAGAAGTAAGCGTGATATTTAAAGGGACACAGTTGCAGTCAAAAGCCTTTTTAATATATTTATAGTTCTCGGATCTTCACGAAACTTTGTCAGAATATACTAGGGATGTCAATGTATATTTTAAGCAAAAAATTTGAAAATCGGTATTTTCGTCATTTTTCGCCAAATGAAGGGTACTGAGTCCCCTTAATCTTAAATAATAAAAGACAATGTCTGTCTGTGTGTGTCTGTCTTATACACTATAGGCTCAGCAACCGCGCGTCGCAGAGTTACGAAATTTGGTAATCGGAGACCCGGGGGAGGGGGGAAGTGACACGGGAAAACCGATTTTTAAAATTCGAATTTTCTTTAATTAAATAACATAATGTTTTATGCGATTTCGACCGTTTTCCCCCTTTTTTTCCACCATCCAGACGTCGTAGTAAAAAACAAATCACACGACCGAAAAGAGCAGACAATTGAGAGCAAAAATATATCAATTTCAAATCTCAGGGACAATATTTTTACAGATTTTAAACAAGAGTCACTTTCGGTTCAAAAAAACAAACTTTCGTTTTTAAATCCTCGCATCGGGAAAAGTTCCTACAATTTCGACTAATAATTTACATTTTTAGAAAGCTCAAACATCAGACATTCTTACAAGTCCAATCTGGTCAATAAATAATTATAAATAGCCGCCCGATCCGGATTTTAAAGAAGTAAAGATTTTAAATTTCTCGGCGAATTCTCGGAAAGTTCCGATTTTTTTCCCGCATGCGAGCGCAGATGCACGGGAGGTGGAGGGGACGTCAAGGTGTTTCCATGGAGAAAAAAATAAATAAAAAGAAAGTTACGGAGATTGTGCAGCGGGTTAGACGTTATATTTTAATGTTACTATATATTAATTGAATATATTAATTGTATATATTAATTGAATTGGGTATTTTAATTTTATGGATATTTTAAGTGATAGAACGATAGAACGATGGAATGGGGATATTTTAAATGATATTACGTTATATTTTAAATGATGGAATTAAATGATGGAATTAAGAGCTTAGCATATGGTCATTATAAAATTTAAATGATTGAATTATAGTTTGTACGGTTTTTGGCCTAGGGATAATTAAAATCCGAATTAGTGTTTGCTTTTTATAAGGATTTTGGCTCATTATGCTGGATTGAATTGTGGCGATGTATTGTTTACATCGGGTGGTGGTTGGGACCACAATGAAAAACTTAAACACAAGAAATAAAAAAATAAATAAAAAGAAGTTATGGAGATTGTCGCGGTGCCTCAAAATTTCATTATTAGTTTTAACGCCATTAAACTAAAACAAACTTTGTTAACTCCACGGGGTTGAGGGCGCGATAGCCCAGTGGTTAGCGCGCGGGAATTGCACTCGGTAGGCCCGGGTTCGATTCCCGCACTGCCAAAACTGCAACCGTGTTCACGCGGAGTACGATCACGTTAAACATGTGAGTTCGTAAGTCGTTCCGAGAGGTTGGTGGTAAGGGAAGGAGGGTACGGTCCCTGTGGATGCCTCCCCCACTGGGTTCTGGTCTAAAATGGGGGGCACTTCCTGGCCATCTAAATAGCTACCTTACCAACAACTCCACTGGGTTATGCCGCCAGCGAGTTTGCCACGGTCAGAATTTTCAAGGGTAGCGAACAGGCTGGTCGCCGAAGGGGGCTAGTTTGTTAATAAATATATATGTTGTTAAAGATGTCTCTTCATATCTGAATAAGTCCCACTCAAAACAGCTACAAGTTACTATAAGAGACTGTATGATTTGATATTTAATTAGATAAATAATTATTTTAACTAAAACAAAGACTCCGTATCAATGCAGTTGCGATTTGTGAATGCCTAGCAAAATGGTTATCTATATAAAAATTGTCTAACGTAATTGTGCTATTCCAGTCTATTCAAAAACACCACAATGAACAAGAAGGCTGAAACTTAGCGCACTTATAGTATTAATTATGGGACAGAACCTAACGGAGTTGAATTTTCGATCTCCGTCCCTGAGATCTATGAAAATGGGGATTTTTAATAAAATCATTCCAGACACTCCAGAAGCTCCCTTAGCAACCTAGAAAGATGAATCTTTAAATACTCAAAACATTAACAAAACCTAAAGAACCTAAAGAACCGGTACAGAACCTAAGAGAACCGGATATTCATTTTCTTCCCTGGGAAAAAATGGGGGAGGTCGAAAAGTATATCCATTTCCCCCAGAAGCCACGTGATAGCCTAGAGTACTAAAACTTTTCACACTTATAATATCAATCTGCAGACAGAACATAACCGAACCAATTTTCGATTAAGTTAACTATTATCTAAGCTAAGTGCAATAAACTGTAGAATAAAAAAAAACATATTTTACAATGTTGGAACTTTATTATTTAAAAAGTTTTGTTTCCCTGGCTTTGGCAGATTTAAATACCAGTATTTAAATGTTTCTTGAAACATTAAATTAATTATATCTTAAAAATGCGTCTTTCAAGAAATAAAAATGATCTATAAACTATATTTTCAAAGAAACAGTTTGAAATAAGAAATGTGTCCAAAAATAGTGAATGTTTTGGAAAGGATGAAATAAAATAATAGAAAAAAATTAAAATGTATATCTATTGATAAGAATGAATTACTTTTTTATTTAAAAAATGTTTAAATGCAGAAAAACTCTGACAGTTTTATTCAAAGTAATAATAAATAGTTTCTCCAAGTATGAATGCTCGATTGAAGAGAGAAAAATCTTAGACTCTTTGTTTGGGGTTATAAAAATATCATGGCGGAAAGTAAAAGAAAAAGCTATAAAGAAATTCCTTACAGACGGTCAAAAAAGTATGTCTTTGTTAATATGCATTGTGTCGATTCGTCTTAGTAAAAAAGTGTGGCTAAACGTAACATATATGATTTATCTTTTTGTAGTACAGAATGTAATAAAAGTCTATTGCACAAGGCATCCTCAGATCCATTTATTTCGAGAAAATGGCTCTCAACAAAAGAGTAAGTCTTAAAGCGAATATCCTATAAAATGAAAATATTGTATAAACTCATTCGCCAATGTAGTTAGGTAAAAAACACGCCATGAATAAATGATTTCCCGAAATTGATGAAATGGCGTGAAAGGCTTTTAAATACTTCTTTCAATTTTTAAGATGATAAAAGATAAGAATGGATTTCTAGAATTTGGAAAAAATTCTATTGTATTGCATATCTGCTACATATACTACGCCAATGTGGAGAGTATATTGTTGCAAACGTGTAAAATTCCCTCACATGAGGGCTTTTTTTCCCTAAACCAGACGGGGAAACACCAATACATACTTTTCTATTGCGGACATCTAAGGTTGCCAGATGCTGAAGTTCAAATGGAATTTATCACCAATTTGGCGCAATTTGGCGATTTCTCAACTGTTTGAAAAACACCACGAAATAACGACTATTCTATGAGATATAAGAGATTTCTAGAAGTTTCTAAACATAGTTTATTAAAAAGGACATCATTCAGTTGGAGAGCAACAAGGTGCTTGCGGATAAACGTGTTAGTTATCCTGAAATTTGGACTCGTTCTTGCATCCTGAGCATATTCTAGAGGACACGTCGTAACAATACACTGTACACGGTGTTCTTCACAAAATGATATAAAAAAAGGGTTTTCTTTATATGAATTCAAGAAGTATATTATCTATTTTCTATTTTTTTATAAGATATTGACAATCAAAAACAATTTTCTAATATATATGAATATTTAATATATTGTAAGCAATTGTTTGTCTGTTTGACTATATGCAAATACACAGTTACTAATGGATTGTTTTAATTGGCGTCTAGTAATTCCCACGTGAACTGCACATACTCTCGTTCATGTTTCAAGATTTTCAGACTAGGCATTGTCGAGATTAATAAAATAGCATAATTAAAACTTCCATAAAAATTGCGTTGTGCAGGCAATTTCATTCTGGAATTACATTTGAAACCGAAATTTAACCGTATAATAACTTTAGTAAAAATGTGGAAATATGGGCAAATCAATCGAATTAAATAGAATATGGTATGATAATAATCTTACATAGTAAAATATCTGTGTGTGTGTGTGTGTCTGTCAAGCATAACTTAGAATCGAAGCTACGGACAGCCACAAAATACTGTACAGTGACAGCTGATCTCCTAGTACGATGTATCTTGACGACACATTCGAACATGTTTATAAGTTATGAACGTATGAAATAGAAGTCTGATCTAAATTTTGCCAGTGTAAAATCAAATTTATTGGCGACACGATGTTGCCAACAATGCGAATCAGCGTTTGGCAGCTGCGAGTATGTCTCAGATTTTAGGGGCGCTAGAGGAAGCAGGATAAAATCCAACATACAAAATTATTGAGTTTTATATATATCAATTAGATTTTTTAAACTTGCCATTATTTTATGTTGTTTTTGTTGCTACTAAATCCTGCTGCTCTAGCCACAACCTGGTACCACACACGAGCAGGCACAGACATCAAACTTTTGGACTAATATATATATATATATATATATATATATATATATATATATATATATATATATATATATATATATATATATATATATATATATATATATATATATACATATATATATATATATATATGTACATATATATATATATATATATATATATATATATATATATATATATATAATAATATAAATATAAAGAAATTGAATTATCAGAGATAAACCTCCTTTTCCAGAACAAAACTTTTAATCTTATTCCATTTCGAAATATTTTGAATGAACATCAAAATATCCTCCCAATAAGCAACTTGAAAATAAGAACTTCTTATCGATATGTCATTCCTTTAGGAAGAAAAGTATTTAACTATAATTTTTTAAGTCAGAATCTACATCAAGAAAATTTAACAGAATGCAAATGCAAAAACAATCCTTATTCCGATCCCATACTGGGTCATATAGTAACAGGAGATTGTAATGTCCTGGATGATACCAATTTAATTCAAGCTTTCAAACTTGGTACTAAATATAGAAATCCTTAACATGGCGATCCTTTTGAAGCTTTTCGAGAAGACATTGACAAATTCATTTATAAACAATCCATCCGATTCAGTTTGCCTGATATCGCATTCCATCAATGGCGATCTATGATGTGTAGGGACTTCAAGTATTATTATAAAAAACTTTACCAACCTCCTGATCAATGTAAATTAAACTTCCAACTTCTGAAGAACATTCAAGAACAATTTATAATTTCTTATACTGACAAAGCCTCAAGCAACTACGCATTTACTTGCAGGCTCTTTTACATTAACATCTTGAAAGAAAAGTATGAGAATGTTGTACTTTATAGTAAAATTAACCTTTCCCTTAAGGAAATTTCAAATAAAATTAAAGCCTTATATCTATTAACCGGCATCAAATACACAGGAATAATAAAATACCCCTATCTGATCAATATTCCGAAACTACATAAAAGTCCTATTGGTTTCCGACCGGTTACTGTTGGATGCAATACTTATCTCACGAAAACCAATACCATGTTAATAAAGCTTTTACAACCTATTTTGCTGAAAATTAATAACCAAGGAAGTTATATAATAAAAAATAGCCTACAAGTGATAAATACATTAAAAGATCATAAACATCCTTTATACTTAAGGACTTATGACTTCCAAGAACTTTTTAATACTATAGATCTGGAAGACTTGACAAATATACTTTACCGCTTATATGAAGAATATGAATTAAAGGGAAGTCTAGAATTCAATAAATTCAGGTCTATAATTAAAATAGTTATCAAAGAAAATTATCTTTACAACGAAATCTTTGTTTATCAACAAATTAAGGCCATCCCCATGGGGGGGGGGGGGATGTTCTTCCATATTAGCCGATATCTATCTTAGTTTTTATGAAAGAAGGTCTCATATTAATAACGAAATCATATATCTGCGTTATGTGGATGACGTAATTATTGGGTATGAGAATGAGAATTACAATATGAACTTTGATTTTTACCCACCCAACCTCATATTGAAAGAAAATCCTGCTAAAAATAACAACGAAGTTGAATTTTTGGATTTGAATATCAACTTTTGTCAAATCCCGATCCTATTTACCATCTATGACAAAAGAAAGCAATTTAAATTACCCATTAATGGAATAATACATTGGCACTCCAACCTACACTTGAATGTGTTTCGCAATGTATTCTTGGGAGGTTTGGTCAGAATTAAAAGAACTATTAAAGAAGAGCATTTACGTATTAATTTTGATCAAGAATTTTTAAAACAAGCATATTTTCAAAAATATCCAATATCTTTTATGCTTAAAAATATTGATAATTTATACAGAACCAATTTGGCATATGGTGTAAGGCTCAAATCTTTTTTGTGTTCAATTAGAGAATAAAATTTCGAATCTTTCATATGACAGGCCCGCACAGCGATCAAAGGACCGCAGCTCACTCATACGTTGCTATATACCTTTCACTTGAGTCAGCAGTTCTGTTGGCTATTTTTGTTGTGATATTGCTCTCGTCCGCGTTTCTATTCTAGTACCTGGTCTCGTGATAATTTTTATTATCACTCCGGAGGTTGGCTTGAGCCAAAGCTGGCGACCAGGAGTGAAAGGCCGCGGCGTTTATGACGAGCTCGTTGAACTGGGGAGTAAGGTCACAACCCCTTACCGCCATAAAGTAAGCTTTTTGCTAAGCCATCCTTCATTTTTTCAATGTTTATTCACTTTTTATCTTTTCATTTTTTCAATATATATATATATATATATATATATATATATATATATATATATATATATCAGGGTTCATAGACACACTGTGCACGTGAAAATAAAATTGTGTATCCAATTGTCTCTTTCAATGTGCACGTAGTGTACCTAATTTCGTAGTGTGCCTAAATCGTCAAAATTTGGCGGAAATTCTGATTTGTCACGAACGGAAAAAATTCTTTGCAAGTCATAAAGTGGAGCTATTGTCGCTTTGGAGCTTTTATATATGACTATGAATGTTTGATTTTCGAGATGATATAGGCCATACTATGAAAATTTGCATATTTGAGCAAGTCATGCTGAATGGCGATGATAAAATTGCTGAAATGGAAGAACATCACGACACTTTGGTGATATTTGTAGTGGTATTGATGAACATAATTTCCATATTTACGGATCTATTTTTGCATCAAATTATTTCAATCAACAAGGGTAGAACTTTCATGTCATAGTTTTATTATCAATAAGCATTTTAGTGAAATGTCGATTACTTTGCACTAAAAATTTCGTATACATGCAAATACCAATAAAAAATCCTTTTCCATCCATACGAAGTTTCGAAAAATCCAAACTTGGAGAAGCATGACTATTATATATTTACATTGTGTTGTTGTTGAAACCCAGACCGTCCGACCTACCAGAAAGGTGTAAGGTAACTGTTTGGACGGTCGGGAAGTGCCACCCAATTTAGACCGGAACCCAGTGGGGGAGGCATCCACAGGGACCGTAAAAGGTATTTATAATTTTGTTTAATAGAGACTATAAATTAAAGATTACTCTTTTACCAAGAATAAAGAATATAGAATAAATATCGATTGAGCAGTTCAAGTATATTCTTGGCAACAGAGAGAGAGAGAGAGACCGAAAGCATCCAATTTCATCCATGTTCTGTTTTAAATAAATTGTGTTTGACCCCCCTTTGCATATCCCCCTTTGGCGTCCAAGGACGCCAATGCTTCCAAAGGGGGATCGAACTGTTTGGGATAGGATATGTCAAATACCTGTCTTTTTGAGAGGTTCTTCGTTTGGGGTGGACGCTGTCCCGACCATAAGCAAAAGGTTAATAATAACCATATTAGGAAAATGTCAATTAGGCAAAAAAGCTTCATGGAAGTCGTCTGTAGCCTCCGCCCCGCCTCTTCTGATTAAAATACTCATCAGTACTAAGTAGTTATAAATATTGCATTAAAATGCAATAGGTAGCGCAGCATTAAAAATTGTTAATGGTGTAAACAGTGAAAAAAATATATATTTTTATGCGTTTGTTAGTAATTTTTTTATAAATTGCAGCGACTATATTGTTCATAAATTTAGGTTAAATAGTTAATTTTTGAACCATGTACAAGTTGCTAGACTTATTACTGTAGAAAATTAAAAACAATCTGATATCCTGTATTTTATTAAATGAATTTCCCATAATTTCACCATTCAAAGGGTAATGTTGAAAAGGGTTGGTTATTAAAGGTGACTAGAAAGAGTTTTGTTATGAACGAAGATGAACGACAAAAATACATAAAATATTATTAATGAAGCTAAATCCATGACATATTATCCATTTGAGAAAATGTAATAATTTTGAATATTAAATGACGTTTATTGAAGCTATAAAATTTACTGCACTCCGGCCACTAATCAATTTTCCTCACGAAGTTGGTTGAATCCTCCAAAATTTAATGTAAAATTTCTACTTAATCTGATGTGAATAGAAATTCCCTAATTCAATAATTTATTTGACTATAGGTATTTATATTTTTCTAGCAAAAAGTACGTATCGCATTAAAACGTTAAACGGCAATAACACATTTTTTCCCACTTGGTACAATTTGTTAAAACTTAAAATACTTATATATACATAAAGGCTCAAAATGTAATTGTATACAACTTTCTATAATCTCAAATATGTACATAAAACATTGCAATTCGATAAGACGTAACGTGAACTGTCAATAATTTCTTGGATGTGTTATGGCATAAAATCTATCAAGCTGCGCACAAGATCGGTTTCCTACCCAGAATAATTCCCACTCTACATAAGTGGAACTCCAAAACTGACTCTTACTAACATTCTATAGAATATTTTACTTTCAAACATGCCTACAGAACATAACGTTTGCATAAAAAATGTTCTATGCAGTCATCCGTACACAAAAACTCAATTAACAATTAATTAATACAATTAAAAATAATTAATAAAATTATATTATAGCTTCTAATTTCAATGAGATAATCCTAATGTGTTGTGCAATTAATCAAATTACCAAGTATGCAAATTAGTGTTTGCCTGCATATTCGTCGAGGAGATTCATTACCATGAAGAAATATGTGCACTTAGTTTAATTTCCAATTGCACCAATTGTTGTTCTTGATTTCGATTTTTGAATGAAATTCGAAATAATTTTTTTACATATAAAAAGCTTACATCATATTAAACGTAAATGTATATGACAAGAAACCAAAATAATACTCATAGATCTAGGCTCAAACAACTTTCAAATTTGACATTGAACGTCATTAAGAGCACATGTCATTAGGGATATTTTCCCTATCACAAATGCAATAACAATGTCTGATAACTCGTGGAACAAATACCAAGAGTCCAAACTCTGCATTGCATTGCAATTTTGAAATTTTTCTTCTGAGTATTTTTCATTAGCAGTTACTGAAATATCCCAAAGAAGCTTCCAAATGATGCAGTTTTGAAAATAGGTTTGAAAATATTTGAAAATAAGTACTGAGAGGAATAAACTAAAATTTTGCACACCCCACTTTCCGACATCGCTACATCGATTGTCGTTAAAATTTGCATATGTTTCTATTCATATTGTCATTCAAATATGAATTCATAATTAATAATTAATATTAAAAATTTGTTTGAAAATGAAAATTCATATACATTTAGTTTGGGTTGTTGAGTACCACAATGAAAAATTGTAATTAGTTTCTTATGCTAATTACTTCATAAAACATGTTTGAAAATTGCAGAACAAATTCAAAATTCTGACAAATTGGTTCAATTAAAAAGAAAAAGCATTATTTAGAATATACTCAAACCTGTTTTTGTGCGGTCTTTTTTTGTGCGATTTTTTATTTGTGCGATTTTTTTTGTGCGATTTTTTTTGTGCAGTATATGAAAATTTCAATCAAATTGGAACATAATTGACGAAGTTATCAATAAAAAAAAATTAGTAGGTTTGATCAGCCATTTAGTTTTTTCGATTTTTGATATGTATTTCATCGCATTACATAAGTATTGCGTCAGCCAATTACATTACATATGTATTGAATTCTATAATCGCATAAGTTAATTGTTGGACGCACAATAATTTCCATGTAAATAAATGAAATGTGCAATAGCATATTGCGATGGAATTTTTGCGTAGCAAAGCAAAAATGCATTGACCGCAAATAAACATTGAAGGACATCTGCATCGTGTTAGTTCGGGTTTTCCTGAAACGGACTGCGTGTCTCGATAGGTCGCTAAGTTGGTTTTTTGCTAATGAGATAGTTGGCGACTAGTCTCATGCTTTGTTTTGTTTGTTTTAACGAGTAGGTAGAAGAAGTTTACTTGAAGGGAGCAAAGAGTTGCTTTTTTTTATTCGTCTCTGATCTGCGAAAGTGACAAGTCCGCTAAATAAAGTGATTTAATAAAAAAGAATATTACGTGTGTTTTAATTTTTAAATCTAATATTAATTGACGTCCTTCAAAGTGCTTTCACATTCCTATTGTCAGACTACGAAGGATAATGGTTATACGTTTAGAAAAGTTTTGATGTGTAAAATAAGTACATATGTAAATAAAATATTTAAAAATGTTCGCATGTGTATTTTCTAAATCAGATTCCAAAAGGTTTGGCGATATTCCAAGTAGCTGCCAAGCCTCGTGTCTTGATTTCGTTTAAAAAAGCAATTCCTAGTTATTTCGTAAGGTTGAGTTATTTTCTACGTGAGACTTTTTTTATGCGGTCCCTCTTCACCGCATAAAAAAATACTTTTTTCATTGTGTTGCGAAAACTATTTTTTATAGCTACTCGTGAAGTTTTGCGCGATTTTTTTTACGCGTTTCCTTTTAAGCGGTCCCTATCCACCGCACAAAAACAGGTTTGAGTGCATATCTACAATATTTGTTTGTGAATAGCCTGGGCGTCTATGAACCCATTGTATCGCGCCCATCTTCAGCATTTAGCGCTTTCTTGGGCATTGAAATAGTGTTTATTTGCAATAAATATAAAAATGGGTTACATTTTAAGCAGCTAGTTTCGAGGTAGGACAGCCCACCGATTAGCGCACAGGGCTTGCACTCGGACGACCCGATATCGATTCCCGGCCCTGCCCCAATTTCCCCTCATGTTCAGGTGGAGTGCGAGCACATTATGTATAAGCCCGTAAGTCCTTCCGAGAAGTTGGTGGTATGGGAACGAGGGTACGGTCCGTGTGGGTGCCGCCCCATTGGATACCAGTCTATATTGGGTAGTACTGTTCGGACAGTCCAAATAGATACCTTACACCTTCAGGTAGGTCGGGTTTTCTGGGTCGAAGAAGAAGCAGCTAGTTTTACCTTAAATCACTATTTTAGAAAGTGCTAAAATTACCAAGGTGAATTACGGAAATTGAATTAACTTTTCTGTGGGTATTTCATATCGACACCGATTCTGCCAATTCAAGTCTAAATGTTATTTTAATTCATGTACGACCCGTAAGGTCATAGGTCATTGTTTTCAAAGGCAGCCATTTGGACAGTCCTGCCTTTAAAGCCCAAAACGGATAATATTATTTTATCTCCACACTGAGTATGAGACTGTGCAAAGTTAAAAACGAAATGTTTTAACCTACCGTTTATATAAACCAATAATATTTTGTAAATTTATTGTATATTAAAAATGATTTTTTTTTTATCATCATCTTCATTGTAGCCATAATATCTAATTCAGAAAGCTGTGCAGCACAATGCGGCAACCAGTTGAAATATATTTTAGATCTATTAACTGAGATTGTCAGTGCAAAGTTGCTGATAGTTGCTCAGTTAATAGATCTGAAATATATTTTAGATCTATTAATTGAGATTGTCAGTGCAAAGTTGCTGTCTATGCAAGGTTGCTGTCTATGCACTGAGACTGTATGAAAAAGACTGACGAATCTCGCATTTCAAACATTAAGCCTCGCGGTATAAACGCAAGAATACAGAGCAGGTTTAGTTTCGAAACGAACATGTGTATATTCTTACGATGGTCATATCTTTAATTAATGGAGAAAAAGATCCAAATAGTACTTTTAACAGTTATGTACAGCCGCGGAAAAAAAATGCGCCCCACCCTCTGGTAATCGAGCATCGTTCATCGTAGAGAAAATTGAATGATACCATTCGATTATGAATAACATCCTCTATAAATTAATGTGCGTAAAATTTGCATTAGGGACCGTCTTCATATCTAAACGCGCACAAACTTTGAAATTTTCAATGGCAACACCCAATTTTGACGTCGCCCACAAGTTCTAGACCCCCAAATTAGTCCAAATTCAAATTTTCACGACGTTTCTATCCTTATATACGAAGATATTCAATATTCCGGAATGTGCAATTTTCAGGGATCAGCTCCATATTGAAAAGCGCTATTTGAAGGGCGATGTTTCGTTGATTGACCACAGCACTGTTGTAAATTATTGAACTATCCTCTTGACATTCAGCATTATGGCTTACCTCACAGCCAAAGGGTCAGAGGTTCGATTCCTGCATGAGAGTGTGATGATTTCATGGCTGGGTGTGGTGTTGTCTTGTGTGTTACTAAGGCAGTGGGCCTGTAATGGGTAGGATCATGTGAGCCTCAAATAGGGCACGATTATTAGGGGTAAAAACCGTACTGGGAACATTGCTAAAATCTAATGGGGCATTTGTGCCAGGGTCAATAAGAAAGAATAAATAATGAAGAATGAAATGTTTATTTTAAACTGCTGTTTCAAAAACAATTTATAAGACTAACAAATATCTGCTTTGTAATACAGTTAAATAAGCGAAACTTAAATTGAGAATAAAATTATAGAATCATTTTACCTTTGAATAAGAGGTTCTTAAGTTGTTGAAATAACTATCATACTAAACCGCGATTATGCAAATTCGTCTTTTGATGTAAAGCTACGTATTATGGTGTTTAGTATCACATAGTTTTATAATTTCTTATTGTTTTATATAAATAGTTTTTATTATAAATTATCACATTGAATGGTATCATTCAATTTTCTCTACGATGAACGTTGCTCGATTAACAGAGGGTGGGGCGTTTTTTTTTTTCCGCGGCTGTACATTTCATTTTGATTTGCTACTTTCTACTTCGAATGTACCCTTATAACTTCGTATGTATACCTTATAACTTTAATTTTTTCCCCTTTCTTTTTCAAATATTTCATTTTCCATGAAATATAGCATATTTTTTTTAATCGGCGTAAGTAGAAAAGTTTGATAATGCCTGATTTGGATTCACCATCGAAATTCAGAGGTCGAGGATGCTTTACTGAGGATTCCTACTTCCAATTCTGGAGATACCATTTCCAGTTTTTCAAAAATGTGTATGAGTATACGAAATAAATGTACAAAAGGCATAAAAATGCTGAATAGCTCCGTCAGAAATGAAGTGTACATACACACTACTTGCCACCACATGAAGGCTCTATTCTAAATTTCTTCTTAATGTATGCAGTCTATATGAGCCACTTTCCTGATATTTAGGTAAGTTACTAAGAGACGATTTTGTATGAATTTCATACTCAAGTTCTAAAGCGATAAACTTGGTGCTATTTAAAAAGCAACAACAGTGTAATATTCAGTTATTTCTTAACCGTCTGAGTGAGACGAAGACATGGATTTGTCTAATGTGAATGCTATTGCCGACGATGTAGGCTCCAGACTGGTTTCAGCAAATTTGGGTTTTATTGTAATTTTTGGTAACCAGTTAAATTTGTTTTCAAATTAAAAGATTCAAAAATTGGGTCAGCGAATGCCAGGAACGCTTAACATAATGAGACTATGTACGCTTCCAATATTATGTGTATTAAGATATGACTTTTATAACGGATCTAATAATATTTAATTAGAGAAATAGTTTTTTAACCAAAACAAAGATTCAGTATTCATTCAATTGGGATTTGAGAATTTCTAACTAAATGGTTATCTATATAAAACCTATTTAATGTGCTTGTGTCTTTCCAGAGCCTTCAAAAACCCTACAATGAGTTAGAAGGCTGAAACATTAAGCACACTTAGGAAGGCTGTTAGGAAGGCTGTTAGAAGGCTGAAACATTGAGCCTCGATTACGGGACAGGAGTTAGATTTTCGATTTCCGCCACTGAGAGCGGTGAAAATTGGAATTTCCCAAAAAGTATTTCCAGACACTCCAAAAGCTGCTCAATAACTCAAATAAATGACTATTTAAGCAATTAAAATATTAACAGAATCTAAAGGGCCGGTACAGAACCTAAGAGAACCGGATATCCAACTTCTTCCCTGGGGTCGGATAAAAAGGGGAGGAGAGAGGGGGGATAGATAAATATTTCCAGATACCTACCCCTGAAATCGTTTGATAGCCTAGAGGACTGAAATTTTTCTCACCACATACAATATCAATCTGTAGATAGAACATAGCCACATCCATTTTCGATTACGATAACTATTCTTGACGCTAAGTGAAATAAATTGTTGAATAAAATGAAACTGCTAATAAAATAAATAGGCTGCCACTTTATTATTTATGAATGGTTAGTTTCCCTGGCTCTGACAGGTGTAAATATTAATATTTATATATTTCGTGAGAAATAAGATAAATATTTCTTAAAGAGACATCTTTCAAAAATGAAAATGATCTATAAACTATATTTTCAAGGAAACATTTTAAAAAATAATAGTGTCCAGAAGGAGTAAGTGTTCGGAAATTATGAAACGATATTATATATATATATATATATATATATATATATATGTATATATGTATATATATATATGTATATATATGCATATATATATACATATGTATATATATATATATATATATATATATATATATATATATATATATATATATATATATATATATGTATATATATATATATATATATGTATATGTATATATATATATATATATACATATATATATATATGTATATATATATATGTATATATATATATATATATATACATATATATATATATATATATATATATATATATATATATATATATACATATATATATATATATATATATATATATATATACATATATATATATATATATGCATATATATATATATATATATATATATATATATATATATATATATATATATATATATATTATCGATCTGTTCAAAATGCATTCACACAGATCATATAAAATTAGACTGAAAAACACGTCCAACTGTTTATTTTGTGGTAAATTGAAAGAAAATATCTCCGCAGAAATTTATTTTGTGTATGAAAGAACATCAGGGACACGGGGAGAAGAAATATTTCATAGTTCTTTGTTGTCAACAAAAGGCGTACAAATGGCCAAATGGCTTTCAGATGTTTTGACATTTTAGAAAAACACGAAGTTCGTATAAAAAATTTTTAATTGTCTGTATTGTGTTTCAAAGATTTTTCAAAAGATATTTTGGATCTAAAAATGACTTTCAGAATGAGATGAATTTTAATTTAGTTGGGGTCGTTTTCATATTCAGATTAATATTACTCTTTTGATAAATGAATTTGAGATCTCAAAACTTATATGCCTGTTAGACGACGTTTTGTCCTGTAAGTAGATTCCTGTTAAAAAGAAGTTAGTCCTGTTAAAAGATTTCTGTCCGAAGAAGTTAGAAGACATGTTAGTAGATTCCTGTTGGAAGTTAGTAGTGCTGTTTGAAGATTCCTGTTAGAATAAGTTTGTTATCCTGTTAGTAGATTCCTGTTAGATGAAGTTGGTAGTCATGTTAATAGATTCCTGTTAGAAGTTGTTTTTCTAGAAAACCATGTATTCCATACCAGGGACTCCCAGTCTAGGATCCGAGATCTCATTGGGGACCAAGGCAATTTCTTTGGTGATCTGTAAAGCTGTTAAATATCAAAATTAAAGTATACTTTTGTACAGGAAAATTACTAAAGTAAATAAAAAAGCTAACTTAGTGCAAACCAGAAATTTGCCATATTCCCTAGCATGTGAAGTTAATCGATTTGAAAACTCGAATAGTATTAACCCGAACAGTATTCTCAAACAACACTAACTCGAACCGTATTCTATAACAATTTTCAAGGGAAATTCGAACAGTAATAAATTTCCATCTGAACTGCTGTAGAACTACAAGGAAGTATCAGGTAATGTATTCACATTATTTTAGGAGTCAAGTCAAAGACGGACTTTCTACGTATTAGTAAACGCGCATGATGCTATTCAACTGTTATCACATATTTTACCCAAAATTATTTGTATTCATCTATTAGCTTTTAAAAACAACGCTAATTTGGATCTATAGAGTTTCATCCTTGCAATTTATATATATGAAAAGTTCCTCATATATTATTGGGAATAAGAATAACGGCTCTAATGTCGTTGCAATAAACATCTAATTAGATTAGTATTTTCTTCCAAGAGAATTTGGTAATTGAATTCGCACAGATACTTCTTTTCCAAATATAAGCCTCACGAGCAAAATTATGGTTTGACGATTTTTAAACATGAGTACTTCCACTATATTATCACTATATTAGATACATTAAATATAATATAGCGACAAATCACTGTATTAGACCCATACATTTCCCTACACCCATACTGTTATTACTATCTAGTAGCAGAAGAATTCACTGGTAAACGTATTTATTATACACTTTTAAGCACTCTGAGTCAAAAACATTTTCATGGTTTAGGTTAGCTAGGATACGTATCATCTCACAAGATAATAAGGTTTCTATCAGTAGGGTCTAGATCTCGTTCGATATCTTTTATAATTATTATTAATTTAATTTTATTTCTATTTCTGTTTGAAATACGCTGTGAAATTATGTAGGGATGTTACAACCTTACTTCTTGATTGGTTGATCTGTTGAAAAGTGTAATACAGCCCAGCAAAGAGTATCTTCTTCTGGTTCATTTCTGACCAGTTTCTACAACTATCGGAAAGCCTGTTGTTTCCGATTGTCATTTTGTGAAAGCACACGAACCCGATGGTGGCATCCAATATATTGTGTCCATGGAGGTAAAAATAGGGAGTTAAAACTTGATATTAAGAAAACGTCAATATCGTTTGAGACAATCATTCAAGTAGGGCTGGGGTAAGATAAGCAATCCTACATTGTATGTATTTCTATAGTGAAAGACTTAAAATATTTATTTAAGCTGTCAATTTTGTAAGAAAAAATATTATTAGCGCAATGAAAATTAGAACTGCATAATAAAGACAATAAAAACAATAATTCCTACATATTCAAAATTATTTTACTTTCAATTTATTTTTATCTCCCTATATTCTTAACTATGTCCTACAACTATGAAAAAATACTGGTTTGTTATACTCATAATTAGGGAATGCCTATCTGTTTTGTCAACTAATAACAGTAAGTACTTTATTAACACTGACGACTCCTAGATATAACTTTCAAAATATTCTGACAATATCAAGCGTTTCATCCATAGGAGTTTTAGCTCCTTCTTTCTAAATCCATGATTGTGGTACATGCAAGCGTAACGATAATGGGAAACAAGCGGAATGTGTGTTGTTGCCCACCAGTGTTCACCCTGAACTCTTTCATTTCAAGTTGCCGTAGACAAATCCACAAAATTTGAAATTCGATCTCTGAATACTAGTGCAAGCTTGATTTCATTTTCAATACAGTCAAACCCTCTCAATTATGGTCATTCATACTACCATTGTTATTGTCCGCTATTTATAGGTGTCTCCTAATTGAAAATGAAATTACTGTGGCCTTAAGTAACAAGCAATGAATGTTGTGTGTTATTGAGAGATATTTACCCCCTAGAAATTTCGTCACTGTACTGTGTGTCATCTATTTTGTTACTGAAAAAATAATACACAAAATATTTTAAGAACCTTTAATATAAAACTAATTACTGGTAGTTAAATTTAAAGTCCATTAAATGGGAATTTTATTTCCTTAATGGAACACTACTGCGTAAGTTCTCTAACTATTAAGTGATTCTTAAAAAAATACAATTTAAAGAAATACTAATAAAATAAAACTTGGAATTTTATTTAGCAAAATTTAAATATTTTTATGCCGTTTTATTAGAAATAATCCGTATTTAAATTGGCAATAAATAATGAAGCAAAATAAAATGATTAATTGTATTTTCATCATAATTTCCTGAAAAAAAACGAAAAATGCTGAATATTTTAGTCTTTTTTTTTTAACTTAGAACAAGTCAACGGAGGTAAAAGCAAAGCTTAAAACATCCCGGGTACGAACTCACAAATACTTGCATGGTATGCAAGCGCCGTACGTCTACGCCACAAACAGACAGAGGTTGTTGATTTTATTAGCTTCAAGTATCCAATACATACATGAAATGTGTAAAAATATAAAAGATAAAATAAACACATGATCAAGAAAATAGAAAGAAGGATATAAAACCCTATAGATGAAAAGCTTGAAAATGCTATAACGCTTTGAGAAATATGTCTAAACGTCTCTAATGTTAGTAAAGCGCCATTTGTTTCCATTTGATACAAAGAAGCATAGTATTGAGTATATGTATTTTTGATTACTTTTAAGATTCCCTAATTATTAGTATAAAATTAATTAGTATTTTTTTACAGTTTTACGACAGAGTTCAGAATATAGGGGGATAAAAATAAATTGAAAAATAAAATAATTTTGAATACGTAGAAATATTCCTTATTGTTTCATTTCTAATTTGCATTCGCTACTAATTTATTTCTACAAAATTGACAGTTTGAATAAATGTTTACAGTCTTTCACCATAAAAATACATACAGTACAAAGTTGCTTATATTATCGCAGTGCCACCAGAAGTATTGTCTCAAATAATATTAGCATTTTCTCAGTATGGAGTTTTAAACCCTTACCTCTACCTACGTGCATATAATTTTACAGATAAAATATTTTTTTATTTACTAACGTATTTTTTGTATTGTTTATGTAACAATAAGAGCGAATTTATAAAGCTAACAAAATTGCAAAAAATAATGTTTCTCTTTGTTAACGTGATATAATAATTAAGCAATTAGCATGAAGAAGTTATATCGCGGCTCATCCGACATTTGATGGAAACTAATAATTTTTAAGTCAGGGGATGCAGAACCGCAATATGTTAAAATTCATTTTTTACATTCAAATATTTTTTAAAAGCTCAAAAACGAGATATAGCCCATTAAATACTTTTATACCAATTTTTCACTTTTCTGAGGCTTCTTAACAGCTGAAATACATTTGTTCTCCATTTGTTGGCGGCGAACTGGAAATAATTATGAAAAATATCCTTATGTGCCCCCGGTGCAAAGGCATACAGAGGCAAAAGAAAAAAGTGTTGGTATAATTTATTTCAATATACTATGAGTGCTAAAATAAATGGTTGGGCGTGCTTTTTATTCAAATAAATTAAAAAGAATAAAAAGTCCAAAAATGGTGGAATAGAAATTTTTAAGATATAAAACAAATATGATTTATAACAGAATTTTATTATTTCTTCTCATTGGAAATAAAATATATTTATTATCCTAAATATAGAATATTGACCTTTTGCTTATGGGTGGGACAGCGTCCATCCCAAACGAAGAACCTCTCAAAAAGACAGGTATTTGACATACCCTATCCCAAACAGTTCGATCCCCCTTTGCAGACTTTGGCGTTCAGGGACGCCAATGCCTGCAAAGGCGGATCGAACTGTTTGAGATAGGGTATGTGAAATACCTGTCTTATTGAGAGGTTCTTCGTTTGGGTAGACGCTCTCCCACCTGTAAGCAAAAGGTTAATGATTATTGAAACTTTATAGGAATCAAATATTTGAATGATACAAACAGGTTATGTAATGTATTTTAAGGGTTGACACAAACGACGGATGTTGGGTGAGTGACCACCTAGGGACACCGCGTGCTGTTGACACATCTCGGACGTGGTAGCCCGGTGGTTTGCGCGCTGGATTTGCACGCTGCCACAACTGCTGCCGTGTTCATGCGGAGTACGATCACGGTAAACATGTGAGTCCGTAAGTCCTTCCGAGAGGTTGGTGGTAGGGGAAGGAGGGTACGGTCCCTGTGGATGCCTCCTCCACTGGGTTCCAGTCTAAATTGGGTGGCACTTCCCGGCCGTCCAAACGGTTACCTTACACCTTTCTGGCAGGCGGAACGGTCTGGGTCTCAACAACAACAAACGACGGATGAATAACATAATCCGACACATCTCACGGGAAAAAAATACAAAAAAATTACTTTTCTTTCTCATACTATTGCATAGAGATAATACTTTCTAGCAAAAATATACTATAAGATTTCCTATACACATTTTGAATCGTCTTAAAAGAGCGTCTGTCTGTGAGAATTGGGAACAACAGCCAAAGACTATTACATGACCACGAATGAAAATGTATATTTAGAAGTGTTATATGTGAAAATAAAAATTAAATATAAGTATTTTCAAGTTTCGTAATTTTCATGTATAGGATACTAGTTATTCGACATTTCAAATTTTGAAAATTATATCCTCAATAAACTTATTACAAAAATAAATAAATAAATAAATATCAATCAATGTAATTATCTAACGCATTTTTGTCTTTCCAGATTCTCCAGATTGGTGACCTAGAAGACTAAATTTTTCTCATTTACGGTATCAACCACGATACAGAACCTAACGGAACCGGAATTTGTATTTCTCTCTAGAGGGTGTAGAAAATGCGAAGAGGGGTCAAAATGACTTTTTAGGCCCTCCAAAAGATCCCTGTGACCTAGAAGGTTGAATATTTGCAGACTTATAATATCAACTACTGGATATAACCTAAAGGAGCCCGATTTTTAATTGCTATGGATTTTCGAATCATACCAAAATCTAATCAGTACCAGGACAACCCACAGGATACTTACCTAACCAATTTTGTAAAATTTAGTCAAATAGATTTTGAGTTAAAGTGGATACATACATTGCAGACAAATATATACACACAGAGAGAGAGAGTTAGAGAGAGAGGGAGAGAACTCGAGTTCCGATTTTTTACACGATTCCAATACTTTATACATCATACATTACCATGTATGTTAGGAAAAATAAAGAAAGGATATGGACGGCATATGACTTGCCATATAGACTGAAATTTATTTATTTTTTCACTTCTGTCATAATCCATCGAATTGAGATTAATTGCACAAAATGACAAGCATATATATATTTTAAGTTATTTTCCATTATATTACAGTCTTAAAACCACTTAGTTTTATTTGCCGACTTATATTATTAAACGCCACCAGTTTGCAAAACTTATAAAAAAATTATATCGAGAACGGTTGGATCCAGAGAAATAGACTTGGTCTTATTCCTTTTGCTTGTCTAAAATTACATAATAAACAACCATTTAATCAATTCAAATAAACATATTTAATTTTTTGTATTATAGATTTTAATGATTCTTGCTGGCCTTTTTCATCAGCACCTTTCTTAATCAGCACCAGGGTGCAAATTAGTAATTCAGAATATTATAGATTTACATACCCAATTCTGTGAAATTTTTTCGTATAGTCAAGGCTGTATCTAGAAATTTATTTCGGGGGGGGGGGGGGGGGGGTTCAAAGTATAGTGAGATTTTAATCCAAAAAAAAGTTTATTTCACACACATACACACACCTATATACAGTCGAAAGCCGGAAATCCAGAACACTTGGGACTTCAGGATTATGAGTCGTGTGTTTTTAAACAACAGAAAAAATACTTTTTATTGAAATCATAAACAAACAAGAAAGATCAATCATGCATAAAGCATTGATTATGAAACACTTTCCAACTTCAATGCAATTTTATATAAGCACCTCTAAAATGCGATACATTCCTCGGTAATATTTTTTAAATTATCACAATACTACAATAATTTATATTTGGAAACTTCATCGGAAACAAATGAACTTTATTCAAATGACGTCACCGAAATTTAAATCGGCTGGCTCTCTCCATAAAAGCAGCATTTCATTCATTTACTGTTTTCCATTCCTTTCATTCATCCCAAAACTATAATAATTTATTTTATTTAAAAACTTAAAACCAAGGAGGTACAAGTAATTTAACTCTATACTTAAAACTTCATTGAAAAAGTAATCGTTTGCTTTTCTGATAAAATCAATGAATGTTTTATTCATATCAGCTATATTGCAGACTCCATGAGTCAAATAATTTTGCGTTAACGAAATGCAGCAATTCTTATACAACTCATTCTACATCTTTTGGTATTTACATTCTCCATAAGCGAAAAGTAGACTTCGTTGTAGAAATAAACAAAGTCGAATAATCATTTAAACTCAATTGTATTGTAATTGCGTTGTTTCAGTATGTAGATGCACAGAATTTAAGCAAAAATAAAGCGGTTTTAGAACGGATACAACAATTAATATGAATTAAAAGGAACTTTAAAAATCACGATTTTGACACAAGATGGATGCCATATTTTATTTTGAAGTGGGTCACTTGATCTCTCCATATAAAGGGTGTAACTATTATTTTAATTTTTATTTTAAAAACTACTGAATATATTTTGCTGAATTTTTTTTCATATATTTTATGGGATAATTTGAATATTTCATAAAACTTTCGTAGCAATTTGTGAATTTTAAATCCGCTTAAAAATTTTTTGAAAAATTAGGTCCCATAGGGTTCAATGTATTTCATTTTTTCAACCCGGGTTCAATCCAAAACTAATTGGGTGATATTATTATTCATTTATATTCCCATAGGTCCCACAGACCGTCTGAACAACATACCAAAAGTCATTTTTACGGCAGTTATCGTGCTAACAAATAAACAGACAGACAGACAAAATGAACAAAGTCATAAACACTTTTCAACTATATTATAAAGTATTAAAAATGCGGAAATGTAAATATACATCATATCCTTACAGACATATAGTGGAAATTCGTTTAGAGAATTTGAAGAAAATACGAGAAATTTTTAGCGTTAAGTAATTTAGCAGCTATCCACTGTTTCATAATAATCGATTAATGTTTCTGGCTTTTAAAGCCATCTTGTTCAAACTTCGTCTGCATTTATTCTCATGCTTCTATTCACTGAAAGTAATGCTAAATTTGTTAACCTCTTATGACCAGTTCTATTGCGAAGGAATGTATTGACTCTTTTCATGGTTGAAAACGATCGTTCAACACTGGCAGTGGAAACTGGTAAAGTACACAAAAGTTTGTATATATTAGAGAAAAAATTCTCATCACAGGACAACAGAGCGTTCATTGCATATTTTGGCCTCAACTTTTCTTCAACACATTCTTATTTTTGACACCACAGCAAGTATTCGGCTTTTATTGCAGAATCTGAAGTAATATCATCAAAGTATATTTTTAAGTTATCCAGTAGATCAACTTTTTTGGACGTTGCATATTTTGGTATGATAATTTCAATAGATGAAAACATATTGTGATTTTCATCAATTTGGATTTGTAATTGCGAACTTAGTTCATCCAAGCATGGTAAAAATATCGCACGTCTATAGTACTGTTCTGGTGTATCAAATGGGTGATTATCTCGAGCCGTTTGTTTTTTAACAATCCTCGGAACTCCTATCACAGAATCACAATTTTTACTCATTATAACAGATGCAGCTTTAAAAATTTCAGTGAAATAGTTGTCAAAGGATTTGTTTCTTATATCTTGCAGTTTTTGCGTAACACTTTTTACATAATTTAAAGCCGATGATAGATCGTGAGATAGATTTTGAAGATAAAGTGAAAAAGACAAAGTAAAACTAAGAAGCTTTTTGCATACCAAAAGAGAAACTAAAAATGAGCCTTTCTCAATTGCTGAAAGTAAGAGTTCTGCAGTAGTTGAAATACTTTTATTTGATTCGGCTATTTCTTGTAAACTAGGAACAATTGCGTCGAATAATTCGACGGAAACAATAATCGCGTCGTGCCTTTCCACAAATCGTGTTTCACATAATTTAAGTAATCTACCTTTTCTATTGTCTGAAAGAAAACAGTTAATGTTATTTTTTTAAATATTGCCTGCATAAGTATTATTTCGAAATAAATTGCATATTTCGCTTATAGTACCATTGCAATTTCAAATAGATGGAATTGATAGAGATGACGACAAAGCAAGATTCAAACGATGATTGGCACAATGAACGTACATAGCTTTAGGATAAGTTTCTTTTAAATTTGCCTGAACGCCATTCATTTCTCCTCTCATTCATTTCTCCTCTCTCTCTCATTCATTTCTCCTCTCATCATAAACTTGCCTGACAAGTTTGTTCATGTCAAATCCCAGATGTTGGCACTGATTTAAAAGAGTGTTTGTCAGTCCTTTCGCAGATAAATCGAACACTGGAGCGAAGGTCAAAAAGTGAAACGCCCTGGCTAGGTAAACCGAAATCCCCTGACCGTCCTTCTTGGCTGTCGCCATGTTCTCTCTTTCGGCTTCCCATACCTTGCAGTCTCTCAAAGTCGGCTTCTGGAACGCCAATGGAGTGCGTCCAAAGCTGCCCGAGATGCGTGATTATGTTATAGATGAAAACTTTGATATTTTTATGGTGAATGAGACCCACCTGACCCCCCCCCCCCGCCTCCCCAGCAATCTGTAATTATACAGGTTACTTCTCGTATAGAACGAGAGCTGGGGCGGCGGGGCGGAATGTCAAAGGCGGCACTGCACTCTATGTTAAAAACAACATTCCTCATCATAGGTTAAGTGTCCCGGCCTTCACGAAGCTTGAGGCCACAGCTATCAAAGTCACTATTCCAAATTTGGTCCCGATTGCACTTGCTTCAGTGTATATCCCTCCTGATAATGGTTCTAGATTATGTACTTCGGAGCTTGAAGCACTTTTAAGACTGAGCAGTAATATTATCATCGCTGGTGACCTAAATTATCGCCATGTTTCCTGGGACATAGCTTCGAATGGAAAAGGCAGAGATCTAAAACGATTGGCTCAGTGCGCCAACTTTAGGATCGTAGCTCCGCCCACTCCCACTCACTACGGTACTGGAAGGAACCCTTCAGTTCTTGACCTGGCTCTCTTCAGAAACATTCCATTTAATCACTCAATCAGAGTCGATAATAAATTGACGTCTGATCACCTTCCAGTACTATTGACCCTTAACTTTGATAAAATCTCTTTAGATCACCCGGTGGAGCTACATACAAATTGGGACGACTTTCGTCACCACCTTAATACTTCTAGCACTACCCCCCCCTCTCAAAATTACCAGCACGGACGATATTGACAATAGCGTCCAAGATTTTAATCACTTACTGCTAGAGGCTTATGCTGCTGCCTCGAAACCAAATCGTTCGCGTGTAAACTATCACTCGTTACCGAGTGATATCAAAGCCAAAATCAAGCAGCGTAACAGGTTGCGGAGACTTTGGCAGCGCAGTAGATATCCTCCATTCCAAGCGCAACTCCGTCAACTCCATAGCGAGGTCAAGTCTATGATTCAAACTCACACCCAGCAACGCTGGCGTACTCACCTTGAGGGACTCTCACCCAAGAATCACAGTCTCTGGCGAACAGCTAAAAACATGAGAACCACGAAAACAACAATTCCGCCCATTAACGGCTTACATGCTCTCGCCCAGACTGCGGAGGAAAAAGCTAATGCTATTGCAGATAGCTTGGAACTCCAATTCACTCCACACGAAGACCCAAACTTCAGCCAACTTCATGCAAGCACTTTACACGATTTCCAACAGACCAATCAGAATGCACTAAATGTACAAGTACCAAATGACCTCGAAACTATACACTTGGCTGAAGTTCACAACATCATACGGAGCTTCAAAGCTAAGAAATCACCTGGCTCTGACAAGATCAGCAATAGAATGCTGAAAAACCTTCCTATTCATTATGAGTGCTGGCTCACCGTGCTCCTTAATCATATGTTAGAACTTCGATACTTTCCCCAGAGTTGGAAAACTGCTGACGTAGTCCCTCTCTTCAAAAAGGGTCAAAATCCTAATTCTACTGATAGTTACAGACCAATCAGCCTTCTATCTAGCCTTTCCAAAATTTTTGAGTTAGTGTTGCTTAGACGTTTGACTAGTTTCTGCAGATCGAAAGACATTTTAATTCCTGAACAGCACGGCTTTCGATCTGATTTTTCCACGCATTCCCAACTCATGCGTGTAGTAGAAACTATTCACAAAAACTCTACCAACAAGCAGTATACCAGCATAGTGTTTTTCGATATCAGTAAAGCTTTTGATAAAGCCTTTATTCCGGGTCTGCTAACCAAGCTGGTCCGACTTGGCATTTCGACACAACTTTTGGCTCTCATCAACTCGTATCTTGCTAAACGTTCTTTCCGCGTACGAATTGAACATTCATACTCTTCTCTTCGGCCAATCAGAGCCGGGGTACCTCAGGGCGGAAATTTAAGCCCACTTCTATTCAACTTATATATTAATGATATTCCTAAAAACCCTTACGTAAAACTGGCCATCTTTGCTGATGACACAGCCCTAATGACTAGAAGCTCCAAACCACACCACACTATTAACACACTCCAAAGATACATAAAGAATAGTCTTGAGCACTGGCTCGCGACCTGGAGAATCAAAATTAATCCGACCAAGAGTGCAGTCGTCATATTTCGTCCGAACCACCGAGAACTTAGCACTAATAATCTCTCCCTTAAAATTTTCAATGATCCGATCCCCTTTTCACAGTCTGCAAAGTATTTGGGAGTCATTCTGGACTCCAAATTGCTTTTCGCTGAGCACATCTCCAAGAAAGTTGCAACTGCTAATAAAACCTTTACAGCCCTCCTCCCACTTCTCGGTAGAAAGTCTCACTTGTCCCTCTACAACAAACTGCTCATCTATAAACAAATCATCGCACCTGCGTTTTTGTATGCCAGCTCTGTCTGGGGCTCGGCTGCGAAAACGCACATTGAGAAACTGCAAGTGTTCCAAAACAAGGTATTGCGCTGCATTGTTAAAGCGCCCTGGTACATCCAGAACGAGGTTATCCATCATGACCTCAAAGTCCCACACGTTACTGGGCATATTAGAAAAACCGCTCAAAATTTTTTCAAGAAGAACACCAGAAAACCCTGCCTGAGAGGCGTCGATAATAGCTACGACACTTCCACAACCTCCTACCTTGGAAAAAGAAGGCCTAGACACCTTCTTTCAGGGCCTACGGCGCCCCCGTGGAAGCGCCCCAGATACTCTACACCCCAGGCAGGTGTTTCCTAACCTCGTTCGCCGGACGGCGTTAAGGGCGCACTTTTTCTCTCTGGAGCTGCCCCGGCAGACCCAGAGAGGAACGGAGCGTTCTGATTAGCCCCCCCCGGCGAGCCCTCAATCCACTTTGTACTTTGCTTTGCCCGCGTCTTTAATGCCAACCCGGTCAATTCACGCGCAAGCCATGCTTGCCCTGCATTGTACTTCACAGCTTACTAAAAGCACTTGTAACCTTTATTTTTATATCACTTGTATATTATGTTAAAAATTCCTAATTGTAAAATTAATTTATAGTGTGTCCCTGAAAAGGGCCTTTCTTTTTCGCATCGTGACGGAACCTATGTGATAGAAAAACTTACTCGCCCATTTTATTCAAATTATTTATATCATTTATATCTCCTTTTAAATTCTTAAATACAACTTGTATATCATTCATTATTGTAAATTACCACATAAACCTAAAATAACTCAAACTTAGAAATTCTGCATCCTAAACTTAAATTTAACTGGCCCTGCACTCTGCAGTTTTCTATTGGCCGCCTGTTTAGGCCCCGCCCTCCCACTCTCTTTCAGCTGCCACAGCCCAGTACTTAGTCTAGTCTTCAACACCTACCAAGACGAGGATGGCACAACATCGCCATCAGTGATCCACATCGACATCAACAGAGAACTCTTACACAGCACCTCACTCAGTGAAAGAGTGCATCATTGAACTATCGCATATTGCTATATCACTTGTGGACATTTATATTTTCTGATGTGGGCGTGAGGGGCTTTGCCCCATGGAAGCCCCGAAATGAAGCGTCTTGGTCAAAAAGTGATCGCATAATATATTATTTAAGTTCACGTACCTAACACATAATGAAAATTGTTGAACACCAGAGATATCTAAAGTTGCGTCAGCTAAAATGCTAAAACACCCTGAATTGTTGACTTCGTCGACAATGCTTTTCTGAATGATATCTCCACAAATTTCAAGTATTTCGTTTTTAATAATAGGATTAACGTAAGATGCATTTTTTTAGCAATTTAAAATATGTTGTTTTGATGTTTTATCTCCCGAATTTGCGCGGAAGTATAACAGAGCGCGAAAATTTCCATCATTATTTTCTGGTCTTTACAAAATTAAAGGACTACTGTTTTCATCCTCACGAATTGCAATTTCTTGTTGTCCACAAAAAATTAGCGACTGAATTATTGGCATTACAGCAGCTCTATTTTTTTCAATTTTTTTTTGTGATTACAATCAATTATGCTCGCAATACCTTTTTTCTCTCTTGCCATAATGCTTGAAAATTTTTTCAGCTACAATTTCACATTTTTTGTGATAAGATGCACTTTGATGCTCATTAAACCTTTGAATCGCATCTTACCATTTTCTGAAAAGATTAACAACAAGAGAGCCAATACTTTGATGCGATCCTTTTCCTACAGCTTCTCCATAAAAAAATACACAATATTTACAAAACGCACCATCTTAAATTTTGGAATATGCCAACCATCTCCACTTTTTTAACCAATGAAGCTGAAATCTTAAGTTCTTTTTATTAATTTCACGCACAGGGAATATGTGGCTTTCAGTAGGAAGGAATATATTGTTTAAGAATTGCATTCTTAATTCTTTTGTATCGCAATTCGATGAAAAAATTTTATTTGCTATGTTTCCGATATCCTTGACGGTTTGTAAAGAGCCAAAACTGTTACCTGGTAATGTGGTGCCAGCCTCATTTGAAGGATCTGAAGTGACGAATTTGGTTTCTTCAACGACAGGAATTTTCTTTCTTTTCTGCTGCTAGAACAGAGCGTATCGTCCTGACACGATGTTCCACATATCGACTTGAAAAAACTATCAATTCAGGTTCGTTTCATGATTAATTAAGCAACTAATATTGGACTTATATAATTGATGCTGCACTTATCATATGCGAATATATAAGCTTATTACATTTACACGAATGTCGAATACTAAATTGATACTGGATCACAATTGAACGAGAAAACACGAGAGCACAGGGATGATGCAATTTAGAAGTAATATTACAATCCGCGATTCTAACCCGATGCTCGCCATCTAGTGGTCAATTTTTGAAACAGTTCGTCAAGGAAATAGTGTTAGGAAATGCGCATTTTTTTTATTTAACTTATCGAAAATACAATCATGAGTGATTCAAATATAATGTGTGGCGTCTCTAGAACTTATTGTTGTATGCCACAGCACAGTCAAAGGCCACACTGCTAAAAGGCACAGGTATAATGAAAAAAATATTAAAAATTTTATGATTACACAAGTAAAACTAGGGAAAGATTGAAAAAGAACATTTTATTTGAGAAAAACGTATGTCAGAGACACTACAAAATGTTTACAATGCATATGTTGCAAATTTCATTTCGGAGGGGGGGGGGGGGGGGTCCGGACCCGCTCTATAAATACTTCCTTATGCATAGTTTTGAGATAATGGGAATTCGTGCACAGATACACAGACAGACATGCACATAGACGAGACGTAGAAATTGGTGTTTTCATTCTCTAGAATACTCCAAACGGATAGATTCAGCTAAAATTCGAGTTGCGATTTTCGACACGATTCCAATACTTTCTCCATTATCATGCACTGTGAGTAAAAATGACCTTTTGGATTTAGCATAAAATATTAATAACTGATTTGCATCATTTCATTTAAAATGCTGATTACTAGACCATAAAATTTTGAAATGTAATCCCAAAATGCTTATACTTAATTACATTCCGATATTGGATCACGGAATTTTCGACATTTTCCACTTCGAACAAATCGTTTCAAAGTCATTCGAAAATAACTCTACCCGCAGAGGGGTATACGTCCTTTATAAAGTATATTTAACATCTGCATCATCAGGAATATTTCCAATCACGTGGGAAATTATCGCGACAAATATTGGGTTTCTAACTTTTATCCACATATATCTGCTTTATAAATCGAGCTTCAATGAACATTGGAGGTGTTATGATGTTTACTGCATCAACAAGAATAAGTGCAATGGTTGTTTGGCTCATTTCGTTATTTCGCTCAAAGAAGCAATTTGATATCGTATAAATAGTGTATTCCGAATCACTATCGTCATTCCAAATCACTATATTGGTTACATAATTATAGTTATGATATTAAGAACGAAACATGTTTCGCCGTCTGAATACTTCTTTAGTACATAAAGGACATTTAAGGGGACGGTAGACTTTGTAATGAGCAAAAATCGACTAAAAAAGTTTTAATATATAACATTATTTTACACATTTAACATTTGATTACTGGTGGAACAGTGTCAATCCCAACCGAAGAACCTCCCAAAAAGATAGCTATTTGACATACCCTATCCCAAACAGTTCGACCCCCTTTGCAGGCATTGGCGTCCATGGAAATCGCTGACAGAAACTTTACAGCTGCGGCAGCAGGTGCAATGTTTTAATGCAGAAAAACGTTTAACGTTTTAATGCAGAAAAATATTTTTAAAAAATTAACTTTCTAAGGGATTTAAAAATGAATACCCAAATTTGTTCATAATGTGTTTTTGAGTGGTCATAATGTAAAATTAATCAAAAATGTCAACAAATGGCACGCAAGGAGCATTTTCAAATTGTTGTTAAAAAAAATTAAATTAAAAAAAAGATACAAAATTATAACAAAATTGAAAAAAAATATATAATGGTATTGTATATAGTAATGTTAAGAGGAATATTTATACAAATTTTCACGTTTATAAGTCAATAAATAAATAAAAAAAATTTCAACGTCCACCGTCCCCTTAAAAGGAATTAAATATAAAATTGACATGAAATGCATCCTTTAGCAAAATTGAAATCTGAGACGTCTTATCAAACAGAATAATTTCGAGTGTGAGTAATTAACAGAAATTGCAGATGTTCTGCAAATCAAATCAAAATCACATTTGATAAAGACTTGCAAATAAAGAATCCCATATCCAAATTTTTCAAACTACGGTACATGCATTACAACATTCAAGTATTAATTTTTTTTATAAAACTCTAAAAATAACATATTTTTCAAATGTCTCTATACCCAATTCAAAAGCGAAACAAGTATGCTTTCGCATATTTGTATCTTTCTTGGAAATTTTGAAAAATCATAATCCTGAATGCACATCTTGCCCATACCTAAAAGTATTCACTCCCTCATCAGACTACACACCACGTAGTCTGGCGTGACGTCACGAAATCGGGATGAAAACTCTATCTGATGAAAACGGAGAGACGCAGCACGTTGTGCGTGAGATTTTGCAAATAAAATATCTAGCATTTTTAAAGTATGAAAAGGAATGCTGATATTATATCTCATGAATGCATTCTTCATTATTGCGGGAATGTAAGAAAACATTAAATGTTATGACCTATCAACGAAACTATTTTTAGCAATACCATACATAGGGTGTCAAGGAAAGTCCGTATCAGGAAAATTTCTTGAAAACGAAGAGAGTCATCCTTATTCTTTTAATGCAGCTGCACGGGAAACGCCTACGGCGCTAAACGACAAGGTAACTTCAAGAAGCTAATTGTTTTCTTATGGGGATTTCGTTATCACTGCATTTCGTATGTCACACAAATGTAAACTAGAAACCTAAGGCAACCATTGTTCAAAACTAGGACGCACTTTACATTTACGCGATGGAGAGTGTGTCCTCAGAGTATGTGCCCTCCCATAGAATCAGAGACAAACAGTAAATTACAAAGTTGTAGCATATTGCCAAATAAGATACTGATCACTAGTAGGTTGCATTTTGCGGCTAACACGCTATGAACCGAGGTCATCCTTTTTACAGACTTACTTATGCCATCTAGTGGCTTTTTTTCCATCTTTATGAACTCTTTGTGGATGTTGAAATTGTAAACACTGATCTGAACAGCTGCTTATTTCATGAACTTTTCAGTTCCACATCTGGTATGCCGGCAAAATCTTTGTATTTTTGGTATTACTGCTTTAACGCTACAGTCTTTCATTGATGATATAAATTTTAATGAACGATCAGTTGCATTTTACATATAATAGTACAATTAAATACCAATTCAATCCGCAGAATAAACATGTTAGGCGATGTCCGACCCATGAACTGGCATCTGGTAACTCCACACAAATAAAATGCACTAGAAGGTCTGAACACATCACCAGACAATAGAATGTAAATACGATGTATTTTATTTACATTTTGTACAATGCTCTAAATTTTAATGAACGATCAGTTGCATTTTACATATAATAGTACAATTAAATACCAATTCAATCCGCAGAATAAACATGTTAGGCGATGTCCGACCCATGAACTGGCATCTGGTAACTCCACACAAATAAAATGCACTAGAAGGTCTGAACACATCACCAGACAATAGAATGTAAATACGATGTATTTTATTTACATTTTGTACAATGCTCTAAAATAAGATCTATTATTCAAGTGATCGTATAGTTAAATATAAATTGCAGCCAATTTAAAGTTCCTACTTGTGTACATTGATTAAATCATGGCATTAATAGACGACAATAATATTGTTACGAATAGCTAGAAATCAGAAAGTTCATACGAATACTGCACACGAGATACCGTCCACTGTCTCAGAGTCGTTTCACTCATCAAGAGTTCTATTTTACTCCTCAAAATAAAAATTCTTGCTCGGTCGGAGTTTCGACCTTCTATTTCCAAGTTGTCCATCCGTATTTAATGAATCTCTCAAAATCTCGTCCACTTCTCCAAGTTCTAGATGGGCGGAGGTTTACTCTCTTTGTCCGTAAGGCTAAGCTTTTTACGATGCGCATTTGCTGCTTTTCCTCTAGTGCGCTCGCAGCACGTCTAGATGCGATCCCCCAAATTAGAATTTGCTGATGCAAACTTCCTTACCCCGTATATTTCCTCAATGGCTTAAATCTATAGGGCTGGGTCCTTAGGTTGGTGCCCAATTAGTTAGTGCCTTAATTCTTACGTTGGTGCCCGAGTACCCAGTCCTTTCTTCGCTTAGATCCGGACATATCATCTGCCGATGTATGGAATTTTAATACCTGTCTTTCTGTTTGGTATGGAATGTTAATTTTTTAAATGATTGACTTGGCTTGAATGTAACTCTTCGCATAACAAAACGCTTAGGAGCAATTAAGTTAATAGACATTTTAAAAAAACATTTCCTCTTCCACGTTATCTAGAAAGTTAAAGTACCAAATAAAAATGAAAGAAAAGGTGTGTTTTTTTTTGTAAGTTTTGATGCAGTTACCCATTTTACTACTTATGTTTCTTCCAGGCGCAACTTTAAATTCGCCGTCGTAGGAAGAGCAAATATACCAACTCAGCATACAGTTGCCTAGATGATACGTTTGGTCCATTTCGTCATTGTTAAGCTGACAAAACAAAACGGAAATCAGAAAGATAATATGGGCACAAATGTAAGACCTATAGGGATATACATACCCAAAATGGATTCTAAGCCCCAACGGTTGGTTAACACCAAATTAAAGGCATTCAAAATCTAACCAAAAAAGCCAATCAAATGACAAAACGAAGAATAAGACAAACCAAAACTGAAATATAAATCGGAGTGCCCCAAGACGCAGCAGAAATGTTCCAAGAAGACTAGGCGCCTCCCAATAAGACGCAAAGTTTCCAACAAGACGAAAACAAATCCAAACAAAAAAGTCCAACTAATCTTCGTCGAAAAAGAAAATATAAATATTATACTAAAATGTTTTTAAACAGAAATACGTATTTTATAATAATCCTTTACTTTAATTATAAGTTAGTAACTTTTTATGAAAACCCGCTTCTATAAATGGTTGTAAATATTTTTAGAAATAAATTTACAAAACATTGCAATTTCATACTTTGAAAATAAAATTAAATTATGTAATTAACTTTTATTTATACAATGTTGGTACGAATTTAGAAAGAAAACTCTAAAATAAAATAAAAAGCGAAACGCACAGCGTATAATTGCTATTTTATTATTTCATTGTCATGTTGTGTCAGAACAAGAAGTTTTAATTACTTTTATAAAATCTCATTCGAAGAGCAAAATGATAATTATCAGAAAAGGATTGTACAATCGGAGTTCTGTGAAAACAAAAACAAGAATGGCGCAGTACAAAGGTAAAACACAAATTTTTCTTTTGCTGTTCTTCATTGCAATTTAAGAGGATTAAAAAAGCTTGCAGTAAATTCATAATTTTTTTTCTTAAAACCCATGTACTACAGGTCACACCATTTCATTCTACTTGATGTTTGATCACGTATTCATATGATAATTTTCTTTATATATTAAAATGTTTGCAGATAGATCATTTTCATTGTATATGCTTAAGAAAATTATTCTTAATGTACTTCCTAAGAAAATTTCTTAAATAAAATGTAATTTAGAGTATAGCAATGCTTACAACGAAAATTTAATTAGTTCGAAAATATTGTTACATTAAACGTCGTCTCATACGTAATAAACATTCTGTGGATTTTGTAGCTCTACCTCCTGCAGCGGAACAGGGGAAATATGGAGATTACAATTAGAAATAAGTTTTGGTTTTAAACATTGCGGAAATATTGGTCTTTGTCTAAAGATTTGAAAGTATCGAATATCAATCCTATATTCTGTAAAGGGGAAATGTGAGTAAAAAAATATATCACCAAAGCAAAAAAAAATCTGGTAGAGACTATTTGGAAATTACAAAAAACATTGTATCTATCAAGAAGGCGAATATTACACCGGGATTTCAACTCGAACTCTCAAAGAAAAGGTGATAAAGACAGATAAGGAAAAAAATTTTGGATGTTAACAACTTCAATTCATACACATTTACATATATATGTCCCTTTGAAGTAACAGGGCCCTCTCAAAGAATAGAATTTCTACCTGACGGACTATGCCATCTCTTCCAGACTTAATCTATTACTTACACTATATTTCTAAGTCTCATTGTGCTTTATTGTGCTATATCTTTCGTTTTATTGTACTATTGTTTCTTTCTATTGCGCTTCTTGTTTTTTTATTGTGCTATATATTGTGCTATATCTCTCATTGTGCTATATATTTTATTATGAGGTTTTTGTTCTATATAAAGGAGCAGCTATCCTATATGAATCAGATATCCAGCTGCCAGATAAAAACTAGACAGTTACCTTGTTATACAAATAATTAAAAAAGGAGAACTTGTTCTGTCAATGCTTACAGCTGTTAGTCACAGTTTGATTAGAATATTTTGTCGTGCTATTATTCTAATTCATGCGCACCAAGACTGATGTATCCCAGAAGTTTTACAAATACAGGCATGTATGCATGCACAAACCTCTCCACACATACCCGGAAATCAAATCTGGTTCTTAAAGAGGGTGAACAGTTTGGACACAAGTGGGTCTTGTAGCTCGGAACAAATCTATTATGAATAAATACAGTAAGTACACTTTGTGCGAAGGATAAGAAAAACATTAACAACATATAAAAGCACAAATGATACAATAATTCAGCATACAGTTGTTTCCAGGATACGCTGGATCGCTTTCGTCAGAGCAAGACAACCAACAAACCCGAAGTCCAAACGAAGAATGGGCGCAAAAGAAAGAAGCAGGGGTATTATATATCCAAGACCTGGATTAAGGAGACATGCATAAGAGACCTGAATAATTTTTCTTAAATCAACTATGGTTAAAAGATTTATATTTGCAATTTTAGAAAATCTCTTATTATGAGTTTTCGAGTCGCAAATTATGTTTCTAAAAGAAAACGATTTAATTTCTCGTATTTTTTCATCACTAAGGAAATCCTATCGAAATGGTTTAAAGTGTAGAATTTAAAAAGAATAAGTGCTATCAAAATAAATCATGAAATGTGCTGCAGACAGAAATATTTAGTTATGTTAGATTAATAATTAACGCATGGAAATCCATGCCCACTTGCACACCTTCAGGTCTACTTAGTGGTATTGTTCCAAAAGTCTTCATTTTTAAAATGCATTTTAAAATGTCATGAATGCGTTTTCTTAAACAAAATACAACCCCAAAAGTGTAGAAACCATACATCGGTATGGGAATGGATTTTAGATGGGAATGGACAAAAGTCGTGTTATTTGAAAGCTTTCTGTGTTCCGAATATCACATTTCAAAATTCTTTCCAGTATTTATTGATGTTTCAGAATATATTTATTTATATCAGACTATTATATTGACAAAATACTAAAAGAAAAATCTAATATAATTGTAACGTATAGCGATATTCTATAAATATATTCGAAGTACCTTTTATGTACTAAAGTATACAGGATGTCCCACAAACATTGACTTTGGCTTTTATTTCTTAAATATAGATCTTACACATATATAATAAATTACAAAGTTGCGTAAAAAAAGGTACAGAACTTTATGAAATCGATACACATTTTCAGGGGATTAAATTTGAAAAAATATAAAATTCAAATTTTTATACGGCCTCCGTACAAAAACATTTCCAATGAGTAAAATGTGCCCCATACACTAATAAGATGATGTACAAAATTTCAGCATTTTATCATAAAAAGTCCCATAGATATATTTAAACAAAGTTGGTGAGGGATTAATCACAAATTAAAATGTAAATGTTTATAGTAAGAGTGCAAAGGAAGCAAGGCAGAAATGCACCATAGGCAAATAATATCTGCCTCTTATCCTTAATGGATTTTTGGCATGGATGGAAACATTTTGAACAAGCTTTGTAATCTTTGTGTAAAGTTATTATTTCTACACAGTGTAGATAGATACTTTTGTACCAATAAATAGCAAAATTATTATTTATTTATATAATCATTGTTTTCTTTCGTAATTTGTGTATGACCCCTGAAACGCGATCTGCAGACATGATTTTCCCCTCTGAGAACCCATGTCGATGCATCGAAAAGTGGTTTAAGTCAGCGTTTTTGTCTTTTCATATCTCTGGGATTTTTTATGAAAAAATGCTGAAATTTTGTACATCACCTTATTAGTGTATGGGACACAGTTTACTCATTGGAAATGTTTTTGTACGGGAGCTGTATAAAAATTTAAATTTTGTATTTTCTAAAATTTAATTCCCTTGAAAATTTTAATCGACTTCATAAAATTCTGTACCTTTTTTCATGCAACTTTGTTATTTATTATATATGTCTAAGATCAATATTTAAAGAATAAAAGTCGAGGTCAATGTTTTTGAGATATCCTGTATAAGTTTCATTAAATGAGTGTGTATAGTAATATTTGCCTTCTGATACCATCACTTCCTGTATATTTAGGGATTCTTAAACCATTCAAATCCCTAACAAAATCCGGGAATCTTAATAATTCCCCTTTACATATAATATATTGTAGGAAAATTAAAAGCAGAACATATACTATTAACATCTTCTATGTTAAAACTATTTATTCTGATTATTAATTAAACGTGCAAAATCGAACAATTTATAATAAATCTTCAAATATACATATATTTTTTCCTGTTGAATGGAATTTCTACAAGACCAAAGGAAGTTTCCAAATTTTGATTGCGCCTATAAATTTCGTGTACTGATTAATGTGTTCCACCGTTCGTTTGTCATTTTTCTAAAATTAATACAGTTTTAAAAGTGTTTATATTTTAAAAGCCCTTTACAGCGTATTATATTTATTGCTTCTCAAATTTAAACCAACTATTGAACATTAAGATTTATTACACAATCGACGCAGCGATTAGTTATGTTTAATAAATATTACTCACTTACTTTAAGGCACAGTCGAGCATGACTGTGCTTTCAGTATGTGAAGGATATATGCATATCTCGGATACAGCGAACCTTTATTTTGGTCTCAACCAATCTCCTATGTAATTTATGTTATTTTTAACTTTTGAAATGAACTTCCAGCTTCAGTTCGGATATAACAGTTGTAAAATCCCAACTAATAGGGAGTTTTTGTGTGTGTGTGTGTGTGTGTGTCAGTGATACTGTGGAGACGATAACTGACGAACGAATGGACCGATTCGAACGAAATTTGGTACAAAAATCACAATCTGTAAACACTGGAAGCTTATTATCAGAACTCCCCTAAATTTTCGAGTGACATTTTGAAAAAATCGTCAAAAAATCAAAACCACTACTAAAGTTACGCAAATAGACATTTCCTATGTAATTTTTCATTAGAAAACGATTGACATAAATTTTAGAACATTGACATGAACTGTTCTCGAGATATTGCACATTTTTCAAAAAAATTATTAAAAAGTTATATAAAATAAAAAACATATATTTCCTATTGAGAAACATGTTCACTTTTCATATGTAATACCTTGGGTGACATCATAAATTGGGTGACATCATTCTCGTGAATCTAGCACGTTTCATTCATGAAAAAAGATACTTTGAGTAATACTTTTGTATTTGAACGCCAATAGTCATTTATTTGCTTAAGAATAACTTATTTCTCCGTCCATAACTCTTGGCGAGATTTTGGCGACGAATTGGCGGAATGTCGCCAACTTGGAGACATTATTAATTGTTGCCAAGTTAACAAAAATCTCGCCAAATTAATAAAAATGACACTAAATCAATGAAAATGACGACTAATTGAAGAAAATTCAATATCTTGGAAGGAATATAAGTACCTACTATAAGAATAACATTTTTTTAACTGTAAAAGTAGTAAATTCATTGCATTATATAAATAAAGTCATGTGTTGCCCGCATCAGATTTTTGTATTCAGGACGGCATTAGCCTCTCAGAGTGTAGGGGGTGTGGTGCAAGTTACCACTACAGGAGTACTTTGTCAAGCATGGTACCGATTGAAAGATTTTTTCAATCCCTTTAAAGTGAAGGTTAAGACGTCATGATTGTAATTATTTAAACCAACGGTACCAATTTTTCACAAATTTACTTGTAAAGTTTGAAGGAGAAAAAAAATCACAAACTACTTAAAAACGGATTCTGGTATGAGGAAGTCGAGATGAGTCACACTTCAGTTAATTTTTTATAATTATTACCGATGGAGATCAAAGCACACTATATCTGGAGAAGAGTGCTTGCCGGCCTCTAATATAAGACGTAGTTAGATTTTAAATAAAAAAAAATTATGGAGCAAAATTAAGCCGACAGCTATATCAATAAGTTACTATATATGTTTATACGCTAAACAGATTCAATCTATTGCATTAATATCCAATTAACGAACGCTTTTCATTGAAAAATGATACACCGTTTCAATTCCCCGTGCGAGCATTTACACAAAATCATCTCCACTAAGTAGAGATGGTTTTGATTTACGTCAGTGAAGTTGGCATCCTCCCCGGTTATCGGCTGAAGTAAGCGAAATTACTAAATAAATTAGACTTCGATTAAGTTCAATTAATGTAATACGCATCATAATAATAATGCACATTTTATCAGTGACATTAGCTCTGATTTTAAGAGAAGATAAAGTTAATGACTAATGTACCCAGATATGTTTAAAAATTAGAAACGTCGATGTTTGTGGGAAGGATTTCTTCATAATTTCCCAGGTGTGTGGGAGGTAGTCGATTTCTTAGCGATTGCGTAAATGTTAAGCAAAATTGAATATACCTCCTCTGGATAAAAGCTATTTTCGATTCCAATCATTTACAATTATTTATTTGAGGAAATATTAAGTTATGTATTAATTTTGCATATTAGAAAGCGACTGAGTTTAAACGTAACGTGGGAAACGTAACGTGTGAAATGACCATGAGGAGTAGATATTTTTTAGAATATCTGCGGGCCCAGTACCCTCCTTCCCCTACCACTCTACCACCAACCTTCGAGGAGAAATTTAAGTAGAGAAAGTCTGGACAACCTGAACGATTGTCACAAAACGGCTGTCACGTAAGTGTCAAGAAGGCCGAGGGACTTTTACTGCCTAGAGCGTTCCGTTTCCCTTGCAATTCAATGGAAGACTATAAATGTTAGAGCGTCCTTGAAAGAAAAATGTATACTATTATCAATTATTTCTGATTCCCCTAAGCTTTGGGGGATAAAAAAAATTGTAGAAGATATGATGAGCTTCGTGGTGAAACTTTTCCGTCAATGTATTTATCAAAAAATATTCATTAAAACATCTTAAATTGCGTTTTACTGCATTTTGACGGCATTTGAAAAACGAAACTACGAGATCGCACCCCCCCCCCCCGCACTATGAATGCGTCTAAGAATTTGCTTGTTCTTCAGATATAAATTAATATAATAACTCTAGAATAGCTGATATATTAATTTATATCTGAAGAATAGCGCTTTGGTTCCAAAAATAAGCTCATTGGTTCATTAATAGATCCCTGGTTCCAATAATAAGTTTTTTGGTTCTAATAGCGCCTTGGTTACAATAATAAGTTCAACAAGCTCGAGACCGTTGAATTTGAGTTCTAATGGGAGATAATTTTTTTAGAGCTTGAAACATCCTTCTGAAACTATATCAATCTTCTCTGTAATACATGACGTTTTACTCTACTGCAATACTGAATTTATTGACTGTTCTGAGTAATTGAAACTAACCTCTTACATGTAAAAATATATCGACCTTCATGGAATGTGTATTCAGCAGAAAAATTCGAAACAAATAAACATGATGCAAAAATGTGATGCAAAAATATATCTTCAAAAACTCCTAGTCCCAAAACTTTTTCTTTTCTTTTTACAATTCTAAAATCATAAATATATCCGTTTCTTGAACTTGTAGGGATTTTCTCATCTTGTAGGGAAAATATGCCCCTTTTTCTGCAAAAGGAGATCTTTATCTTTCTGATATATTTGACCCAAAGTGACAGGAACAAGTGAGACCAGACGTATGTTATTCTATTTTATTTTAAACCAGGTCTATTTTGAAAGAATTTGGTGGTTAGATTTTATGAGAATTGTGAGTTTTCAAACTTTTCTGCATGCGCAAAATGTGAGATATTTGTAATATATTTCATACAAAATTGTGCACTTTTTGAATTTGTTTGCATCTGACTGTTCTTGATATTTTTATGTATTGGAACTGCAATATTATTTTATTACCTTTTAAAGCTCATACAATTTCAAATGCAAATAATATATTGTGTTCGGTTTCTAAGAAATTGAAATAAAAATGAGAAAAATTTATATTTTATATTTTATAATTTCACATTATATTAATGATTTATTCATTATACTCATATATATTTATTCATTATAATGATTTATTCATATATGTATTTTCAACACCATTTAGTAATAATTATGAAGTGTTTAAAATACACAAAGTTTTGAAGTTTGAAAAAGTTGAAAGTTTTATTTATTTCTTAATTTCACAATTATTTTAAATAGAAAATATTTTAATTAATTATTATCTCCACATACTATAGAATAAAATAATTATTTTTTAAAGGAAAATACAAGGTGTTTCACAAAGGACTCCCTAACTTTGAAATGGAACAACTCGGAAACGGTGATCGATAGAAGACTGAAACAAGTTATATGTTTATTGGGAAAGCCGTAAAAATCATATACAAAAGTTTCAAAATTAGTTACAAATGTTACTGGCAGATGGCGCTGTACGCTGTAGTCGCAGTACGGAGTTCGAAAAATAGTGGTGAGACTATCCTTGGTAAAGCACTCGTTGCAATCACATTAAAATCGATTTAAAATGTGCACCTTGCACAGCACAGAGATGACGCAAACGACGAATGAAATTGGCAGTCACCTTCTCGAGTGCATCAACAGAAATGGACGCACATGCCTGACTGATCCACTCTGCAAGCTTATCCAGTGTTGCAGGATTGTTGCGGAAAACAGTGTCTTTCAATGTGTCCCATAAGATGTAGTCGAAGGGCGCTAAATCGGGTGAATATGGAGACCAATTCATGCCTGTTCCAGTAAATATGGAATAGTTTAAAGCAATGACTCTATTAACGAAGTATTCCTCAAGAAAGGCAAAAACGACTGGGTTACGGTGTGGACGGGCCCCATCTTGCATGAATCACGAAGTGCCTGTGCGATAATCCAACGCCTGTAGTGTGGCGACAAATTGTTCCAAAACCGCAATGTATCGGTCAGTAGTAATCGTTTTCGCAAGAAAAAAGGGCCAATGATGTCCTTGCTCGATACTGCAGCCCAAACGATAAATTTTAAAGAATGTAATGGTCGCGCTTGACACAAATACGGGTTTTCGATACCCCCAAAACGACAGTTTTGTCTGTTCAGGACACCATCCAGGTGAAAATGGACCTCATCTGTGCAGCCAACATCATGTGCAGCCAACATCAAAACCATCACCATCAATCATGGCGAGCATATCGTTCTTGAACTCTTCTCTTTGTCGAACAACTGAAACTGTTATGGCTTGGTGATATTGGATCCTGAACGGAAACATGTCTAGGGTGTTCCTCAGGATTCTGTACGTGCTGGATGGCGTTAATCTGGATTCAGCTGCAATTCTTCGGATGGATTTTCTCAGATTAGACTGAATAACTGCAGCAACTGTCGCGACATTTTCAGGTGTAACTGCAGATTGCCTGGGACCAACATGTCCCACTAACTCATCAGCCACACTGCCTGTCCGCTGAAATTTGTCGAAAAGTTGGCGAATTGTTTTCACATTAGGAACTTTAGCAATTTTAAATCAGGATTGAAAACTCTCGCCTTGTTGCTCTAGGAGTGTGATTTAACCGGTGGTACTCGAGTACCAGAAAAACACGTTGCTCCACGGAATACATAACTTCATCCACTTCCTTCAGTACGTTAACCTCCTTTCACGTTTCAACAGCCAAACCGTCCAAAGATTAATCGCTGTGTGCTTCAGAGCACTCTTTATAGGGATCCGTACTGCGACTACAGCGTACAACGTCATCTGTCAGCAACATTTATAACTAATTTTGAAACTTTTGTATCAGATTTTTACGGATTTCCTAGTAAACTATCACTTGTTTAGTCTTCCATCGATCAACATTTCCGTGTTGTTTCAAAGTTAAGGAGTCCTTTATGAAACACCTTGTATAATACATGTACAGAACATATACAGGATGTTTCAAAACTAATGCAACAAACTTTCAGGGAGTGATAGAACAAACCAAAACAAACACTTTTCATCATAGAATGCATAGTCGCAAGTGAAGCTATTATGCTCTGGAGGGCACTTTCAGGAGCTAGAGGGCTCGTTCAGGCACGAGTATAAAAGTGATGGTTTTCGCATGTATTGTCATTAGCGACTTGGAATAGATGGGTATACCAATGGGGAGAAGGCGGACATGCATTTTGTCTACGGTCTCACTACAGGTAATGGCAGAGAATACCAAAGACTTTGCCACGGTCGCTTCCCCAACAGAAGTGTTCCCAATCACGGAATGTTTTCTCGCTTACACCGCCAACTGTCTGAAAGGGGATCCTTCAGTACTGTGATGAATTTGTTTTGTCCTATATAAGGCTTTGTTTTGATGTTTCGTGCCAGGCCTGCTTTTGCGTTGCATAAGACTGAGTGTGTGGAGAAATAAAAAGCGTCCTCTAGCGCATAACCGCTTCACTTACGACCATGCACTGAATGATGAAAAGTGTTTGTTCTATCATCCCTGAAAATGCATTGCATTAGTTTTGAGACACCCTGTATACAATAACAAATTGCAGGTGAAGTATAATGTCTGATAATATTCAAGAATCTAAAAAATGAGTTGCGAAATTAAAATACAGTATTAAAAGAATAATAATATTAGCAACCGGTTTTGGAGTACAAAAAGAGCCTACTTCTTCAGAATACAAGACAGCGTAACATAACCAATAAAAGCAAGAAAACGTCTGTCATTAAGTAGTTTATCACGTTATCCGGAAGGAAAAGTGTTATCAAACGATAAATAGAATATATGAAAAGAGAAAAAAGAACAGCAGAAGCATTCAAAACAAGTTTTCGGGGAATGACTACGAACTGTATTAATAAACACTGAGCGGTTTCTAAAGCGACATGACCAACACCAACAAATAAGTTTCAGAGAAACGTGCGCTAAATGTGATTGATAATATTGGAAATATTTGTGAAGAAATGACTACGAAATTATGCAATACTAGCAGTATACGTCTTCTTCATATGGAATATATAATAAAGAAATTTAACATTCAAAATTCCTAGTAAACTTTTAATATTTTGCATCTTTCTTTTTGAAATTTTATAAAATCGTAATTCGCATATTTCATATATTATATGATTCTATTGTGATTACAGTAATTGTAATTAACAATTCAAATTTTTACCTAATATGATGCAAATCAATTTTTCCTTCCTATAGATGACTTTAAACATTTTGTTGCAAATGTGACATCATTACTTTTCCTATATACATATTATAATATATAGAGAAAGATATCTCACAAACAAATGGAGTGCTTCGAAAGAAATTTGGTACAAAAATTACAATCTGTGAAAACTAGAAGCCTATTAATTTTAAACGAAATCGAATGCTTGGAAGACCGCTCCCCCCCCCCCCCCCCCCCATTTTTGAATGAAATTTTAAAAAATCGTCAAAAATATAATCCTTCAACAATGTTTCGTAAATAAACAATTCTTATGAAATTTTTTATTAGAGAACGCTTGACTCAAATTTTAGAATATTAACATGAACCACGACATTGCACTTTTTTTAAGATATTGCAATTTTTCAATTAAATTTTTCAAAAAAATCACATTAAATTAAAAGGAACATTAACTATTATGAAATATGTTCACTTTTCATGTGTACATGGTATGCGATATATTTGTTAGCATCATTTTGGTGGGTCTAGTTCCTTCCATTCACGAGATAAGATACTTTGTGCAATGGTTTTGTATTTTGACGCCTAACAACTCACCAACAGTCATTTATATATAAGAAATGCGCTTCTTTTCGTTTGTCTGTAGTTCTTTGCAATCAATTTGGAGAACTTGGCCACTCAATTAGTGAAATATTACCAATTTTGCGATATTTCGCCCCAGATTGTCAAAAATATCGTTAAAGTTGCAGAAATGACTCGCTAACGAAAGCGACGTCAAATTGATTAATTAATTAATAAAATAATTTAATATGTTGACTATATTGCTTATTACAGATGCTGTCAGTATTGATAATTGCTTATTTGGTGTTGCGTGAAAGATAATAAGTAAATTGGGTATTTCAAAATAGTTTTACATGTTGTCATCCGGAAAAGCGCGCAATGTTCAATTCAGCATTAAAACATTACGCAGTAGATCTTATACATCAATTTGTCGCTGTGAAAAAGAAAATTTATTGCATTATATAGGACAGTCATGTGCTGCCCACATCAGATTTTCTTGAATTGTATTTAACATCGTCAAAGCGATATTTTAAAGTTAGTATGTAAAATAGCACCCTTTTGCATTTCAATATATTTGGTCGCTTAAAATATCAGATGGAAAAAACCCAGAACAAAAAGTGCTTTAATAAGTTATATATATTTGTTTGTTTATTTTTTTATATTTTTTATCATTAATTTCTCATTTTAATTAATACCATTAATTTCTCATTTAAATACTTGAAGTAAAACCACCAACTGTTTACATATATCCCTTCTAAAATTAAAAACCGAGATAATTATCACTTATGAATTAATTTATAAAGTGTTTTAATTACTTAATTGAACAATAAATAAAAATAATTACACATATACTTCGAATTTCTATTTAGGCAGTAAATACGCAATTCTCGCAGATAAGTTCAAAGATTTGCTCCGAAGTGGTACATAACACAAATGTAAATAAAATGCATGATTTATGTAAGTGTGAATACACAACAGAAAATTCGAAGTTTGTCAACAGGAATTCTCGATAATTTCCCACGTGAGTTATAATTTTCCTTACTTGATTAGGTTAATGTTAAGAAAAGACGATTAACTATGCCCCGCTGGAAGTTAAACAGTTATCTTCGATTTACTTTGCAAATATTTATAGAAAGTGAAAGGTAGTAGGTATTTTGCGCGTATATAGTTGAGCATGATGAGGATAATTAAGAATCAACATTCCTGATATCATATCCACATTTTATGTCTAAACTGTATCAATATAAATACATTATTAGTATAAAAGAAATTCTTAATTCATATATTTGTTCTTAAAAGCGCAAGGTTTTTAAATATTAATACTATGCAAATGTAGTTAAAAGGAAACTATTTATGATAAAGAGAAACATGCCTAATAGCATTTTATAAAATATATGAAAGCATTTCATAATATATATGTCTAATAGCCATGTTCGTCGTTAAGGTCAAGCGACCCAGATCATCAAATTACAGCAAAGGTTTTCTGTTACAGATTCGTCATAATATTATGTCACTTCCATTGCATACATCCATTTCATTCCCGTCACATTTCCTTCACGAATCACTCTGTACTCATAGCTAAGATGCTTCACATAAGAAATACAATTTATAGGTGGTATGCTGGTGAGTTTTAAAATTAAAGTAGGAAGCATTGCTCTTTGATGCACTGTTGGAGCAAATTCATGTTTCTGCACGTTACTCAGCAGTTATTTCAATTTTTTTTACTTGAATACATATACAAATTTTACAAAACTATTGAAAGAGACATACTGAGTGAATCTAATTGTTTTATTAATTAACTAAAACACGACATTGCCCTGTATTTATATCAAGGAATTATTAAATTCATTAAATTTTTCGAAAGGCTTAGTTATCTGCTGCGCAAGCACACGCTTAAATTTTAAAATACACGCGAGCATGTATTTGCCCTAAATAATCTATCCCCTAATCACACCATATTTTTTAAACAACGCGAATTAAGCGAACGTTGTTTCGGGACCGAACAGCGAGTGTTCGATGACATGGTAGAAGTTTTTGCCATTTAATCTGTGCTGTACCGGTTCCCGGGAGTGTTACCGCGGTGTAAAGCATGCTTAACCGGGGAGTGGGGGTCACAATCCCCCACGACTAATTTGTTGTACGTCACTTCATTTTTCATTCGATCCTTTTGGAAATTTATATAGGTTGCTGAAGGCGTATAGCTGCTATGCGCCATACATATTCAGATACAGTGTAAATATATATTTTTATTTCAAACACTAAAAAAAATTCTTACATTTGTAATATCATATATATAGGGTTAGCAAGAAATAAGTTTTCCACTTCTGAGGGCTCTAGAATGCGTACTATTGGTCCAAATGAGATAAAATTTAAAATACAGATAATTCAAATTGTGCCCTTGACATTTATTAAATCAAAAATTTTAGTATCAACATTCACCTATAGTTGGAGCTATAACACAAATGGTATTAATTTGCATATATTGGAAATGTGAAATATTATTTGCGTTACAGAGCATGCCTAGTAGCATTATTCTTTGGATAAAAAGAAAGCGGATTCTGCACGAGCATTAGTTACTTCACAACACATCATGCCAACGTTGCAAGAAAAAGTGCTACTGGTGAAATTGTTCTACCAGAACCAGCAGAACTCCGTTGCAGCAGTAAAAGAATTCCGTCGTATGTAGCAGATACTACGAAGAGGTTTAATGTCTACATGTGCCCTACGCAAGACGATAAAGAAATTTGAAACAACTGGACAACTTGACATTCTTCCAGGTAGAGGACGAAAGCCAATCTAGTCTTTTAGCGTCGAAAATGTGACTTCCGCGGTCGTTGAAGCCATCAGTCATTCGCCGCATGGTAGTGTGAGTGCACCAGTTGTTTCCCGTGTATTGGATATGCCGTATTCCACTGTACGAAAAATCTTACAGCGGATTTTGAATTTTTATCCCTACAAAATCAAGCTTGTGCACTTATTGCAGGACGGAGACCCAAAAGTTCGTAAAACTTTTGCACTTCAATTCCTCGCTCGAATGGTGTTTGACGTCAGTTGGCCATGGAACATCCTGTGGACTGACGAAGCCCACTTTTGTCTCAATGGGCAAGTTAACACCCACAATTGTCGAATTTAGGTAGCGGAAAACCCTCACGCTATCCAGGAACAACCCTTGCATCCTGAAAAAGTGACAGTATGCTGTGGTTTTACGGCTACCTTTATCATTGGACCGTATTTTTTTTAAAAGGTAACTGCAACTGGAATCAAAACCTGTTCTGTCACAGGACTACGGTGTCGTGATATACTGAGGGATTTTGTAATCCCACAACTTCAACAGCGTGGATGCCTTCAGGACATCATTTTCATGCAGGATGGCGCACCTCCTCACATTGAGCATAGTGTAAAGCAATTGCTAACACAGCATTTCACAGCTGAACGGGTGATCAGCCGGCATTTCCCAACAGTATGGCCTCCTCGTTCGCCGAATATCACCCCCTGTGACTTTTGGTTGTGGGGTTTCCTCAAGGACAATATCTACCGTAAAAGGCCAGCATCTGTGCCAGATCTGAAAGACAGCATTTGGCGCCATGTTCTTGATATTCCGGCAGAATCACTCCGGTCAGCTGTGAAAAATAAATATGGTTCTGCGATTAGAGCACATTGTTGAACATGAAGGGAGACATATTGAGCAGTTTTAATGCTACTTTTTAATATTATTTAACATTTATAAAGCATATTAAATGCTGTTATATGTCTTACAGCTCCACCTATCGGCGAATGTTTGTACTAAAATTTTTAATTTAATAAATGTCAAGCGCATCATTTGAATTATCTGTATTTCAAATTTTATCTCATTTGGACCAATAGAACGCATTTTAGATTCTTCTGAAGTGGGAAACTTATTTCTTGCTAACCCTGTATATATATATACATTATCTATCTATCTTATATATTATATATATATATATATATATATATATATATATATATATATATATATATATATATATATACATACATATATACATATACATATATATATATACATATATATATACATTATATATATATATACATTATATATATATATTTGCACCATGGGCATAATATAACGGGAAATCTAGATATTATTAATTATGATACACTGAAGATCACTTATGTTACTGGACACTAAATACCGTTTACTTACTAAATTTAGCCATGAATTGATTTTTAAAGATTTAATATTTGACTTAAATAAGTTTGTTTATAAAATCATCTCATCTATAAATATCAAATTCCTGTAGAAGCGTTTAAACCCTGGAGAGTCTTAATAGAGCAATGCTTAAATCACTATATAAATATTCAGAAAATTAATAAATCATATAAACTTAATTCAATTAAAAAATATATTAAAGAAATTTAAAAAGATTTTGTTATTACTTATGCCGATAAGGCTAGTAGTAACTACTCTATCATCTGTAAATATTACTATATAAGTACCCTCCAGTCACTCATTCTTAATAATTCTAATTATAATTTATATAATACTAACATTAAAATCTTATTTAATGTAATATCAACAAAATATAAGCAAATCCATCTTAATAATAGTGTGTGGTAATAACATTCCATATCTAGTTTTAGTACCCAAGTTTCATAAATCCCCTGTTGCTTTTCGAACTATTACTGTTGGGCATAATTCTTACCTTACTATTGCTGGTAAATTATTACAAGAAATTTTAGATGAAATCTCTTTGTCAGATGGCATCTCTAATAATAGTCATATTGTAAAAAACAGTTTTGAATTTGTTAAGAAATTAAAAACTCAAACTAATATCCATAGTATTTATACCTTTGATTTTAAGGATTTGTTCAATAATACTGATATGGATGATTTCTTTAGAATGGTTTTACAAATTTAAAAAAATAATAATAATACTACCTTAAAATATTCAACATTCCTTTTTAAAAAATTACTTAATTTCACTCTCTATGAAAATTATATTCAACATGGCGATTCTATTTTTGAGCAACAGTTTGGTATCTCACAAGGAGGGGGTGCTTCATCATTATTGGCTAATTTATATTTATACTACTTTGAGAAAAACTATAATCTTGTGTCGCATAATTTACATATGTATAGATATTTAGGTGATATGTTATCTGTATCCCATAATCATAATCCTTTTGTCTTAAACTTTTATCCTAACAATTTACAATTAAATACCAGTAATAATGACTCTAATGCAGCGAAATTACTTAAATTTAACTTAGACTTAAATTTAAATTTGAAAAATTGTAATCGGGTTATAATCTTATATGATAAAAGACTAGATTTTAATTTTAATATCTCTAAAATTCAACACTTTGACTCTTGTCTGCATATATCAGTGTTTAGAAATATCATATCAAACCAGGTTCTTAGAATAAATAAAATCTGTGGTGACAATTATAAATTAACACATTTTACAGAATTATTAAATACTGCAACCAATAATGCATATCCTTCTATTTTCGTAATTAAAATTATCAACTCACTGTATTAACTACCACTCGATATCATCCGAGACAATATATCCAATTATGGCGGCTAATAAAAAGAAGAAAACTAATTATTATTAATTATGTGATTATATAAAAATGAAAAATAATAAAATAAACAAAAAAATTAGGAAATAAGATGAATATTTATTTAATATTTTGAAAATTATTGTCGCTAAAACTATGTAACATTAGCCAGTTCCCCTAGCATTATTATATATGTAATATTAGCCTGCATCCCCAATTATAGCGCCTAATTTAATTTTAAAAAAAATATTATTATAATTTCTTAATTATATAATTATATAAAAATGTAAAATAAAAAATAAACTAAAATAAAAAATTCAAAAGCAATAAAATTGAAAATAAGATACATAAATATTTAATATTTTGAAAATTATTTTCGCTAAAAATATGTAACATTAGCTAGTTCCCCTAGCATTATTATATATGTAACATTAGCCTACACTGTGGTCGAACGGTCAAGGCAAGCTTTTCCTAGCGATCGTTCGGCTACCGGGTGGTGGGTTCGAGTTCCATCTTCAGGCATGGATGTTGTGTCGTTGGGCGCGGTGAGTTCCGATCCTCACTGGTGCGCCGGGGCAACGTCATGTGACGGCTAAAAGGTTTACGATTCTGGCCGGTGTGTAGGCGAATGATGAAATATCAAATGCCTGGCCATTGGAAAAAAACATTAGCCTCATCCCCAATTATGGCGGCTAATTTAATTTAAAAAATATATTATTATAATTTCTTAATTATATGATTATATAAAAATGTAAAATAAAAAATAAACTAAAATAAAAAATTGAAAAGCAATAAAATTGAAAATAAGATACATAAATATTTAATATTTTTAAAATTATTTTCACTAAAAATATGTAACATTAGCCAATTTGATACTACAATTTGAGCCCCATTTATGATGGTGATTGTGGCATACTCGTTTATTCATTTCTTCTAAGAATCACTTGTCACGATGAAATAAATACTCGTATAATAGGTAATAACATCTTACATTTTATACATAAAAGGAGTATAAATAATTATGAACTAAAAATGGTTACATAATATTCATTTAAGATACAAGAGTCAGACCAAAAGCAAGAAATTTTATTTGTTCATAAACAGTGTAATTAAAACTGTAGAACTACTCAGAACATTTAGATATACAGCTCCAAAAATACATATGTAGTGTCAAACGAATTGCATAAACTATTGTTAATGTAGAACAATTGTTAATTATTGTTAATGTAGATGACGACAAATATCCAAATGTATATATCTTCCACAAGTCATATAATTTTAACAAATGGATTTTACAAAATAAAATATAAATATAAAAACCTAATATAACAAAACTCATAAAGAAAAATATAAGACATCGCTCATTTAAAGAAATGGCGCTACAATTTAATAATTAAAACATTAAAAGGGATGAGATCAAATTTTCATCTGCTTCAAATAACTGGTCAGAGCAAAAAATTGCGACACAAAAACATAAGTGTGAACTTAAATAGAACTCAATGTTAACTTAAAAAGGAATGAAACGAGGAAAAATAAAAAAATGAAGATGTAAATGGGAACAAATACCAAACAAAATACATATTGTTTTACGACATTAATGTTACATTTTATTTTCCTTATATCACTACTCCGAACAAATTTTGAAAAATAAGGAATATATATATATATATATATATATACAAGATTTTTCCAAAATACTTATGAGTCCCTTTAACTTTCTATTGACGTGTTCTAGAATTGTATAAGCGATATCTAATAATTAACAAGGGACTATGCACTATCGATTGAGAAAGTTTGCAGTGACTCTAGCCGCTGCAAATTGATGTAGTTAGAACACCTATCTGTGCAGTTTACAGATAACATGTACACAGACGATAAGGCACGATATCAACGAAAAGTGATAATTATTGTACTCCATTACTGTTGTGCAATTTTTATACAAAAGTTATCGTTTACTGCAAATGGATAATTTTGAATAAATTAAAATTAATTATTTAACATATTAAAATTAATCGAGACATTTGCAGAATGATCGCTTTTCATGTCCCTTCTTTACTAACTTCGTGCACATCGCATACCTTTCTAAATTACACAAACAATGCTCAACAACTCTGTAATTAAACATTTTCGCCTATCTTTCTTCGTCTTCTTTAATTCGCAGCTGTAAATTTTCGTAATCGACAAAGTATAGTCACTTTTCTATTCATAAATTTGGCTTATGAAGCTCTGCAACATTTCAATCGAAAGTTAACGGTTTGCATTAAGGACTTGGAATACCAGCCTATTATATTGAGAATAAATGTAAAGCAATATAACGAATACCAACCCTGCTTATTATAATAGGAGCAAAGTCAAAAAATACAATCCTTTAATCCTATCGATATGTTTTGTTTTTTAGATTTTATAATGCATTCTGGCCATATGATTCGCTAAATAGAGTGAGCTGGAAAAGTTCTTGGGACAAAACATACAATTAAATGGTTTCTCTCCTGTATGGAGACGCATATGATCGATAAGGTTCCTTTTATAACCATATCTTTTGATGCACTGATCACACCCGTATGGCTTTTCCCCTGTGTGAACAAGTAAATGCCTCTTCAGATGGGATTTATGTGGCGTTGCGTATTTACATTGTTCACACTTAAAGGATTTTACTTTGCTTTTCTTCCTTGGTGGGGACTTCTGGGTTTTATCAGATGCAATACTCATACTGCAACGGGACTCCATCCCAACTAAAAGGACAAAATACAACAGTAAATATAATTAATTAAGACAAGCAATAAAATGTTTCGAACAATATAAACTCTACACACAGCTTTGCAATCACGGATTAATAATTTATTACACTAAAACTATATTGTTAATTCATAAAATTTATAAACTCTATTAAAAAACTATATGATTAATTACTATATTAACACATAATATCATAAAAATAACTCGTAAACAATATGATAAACATATACAATAACACAAAAAATTGTACAAACATACACAATAAATCATTAGCCACTGGATAAACATAAACAAATAAACACTTGCACAAACATAACCAATGATACACAATTGGATAAACATAACAATAACGCATAAATAATTAGATAAACATAACAATAACACATAATTGGGAAAACATAAACAGTAAAAGCACATAAAAAATAGAGCACAGCGGTTAAAAGCCCCTTATTTAAGGTATACTCGTAGTTTCTGCTTATTTGATTAAAGTGTTTGCTAATATCATTCTAGCGACTATATATTTTGAGAATATAAAATACTTAATTCAATTAATTCCTGGATTAAATTCCGAGCAACGACGGGTAATATTTCAGTAAAGAATAAAACAAGTTACAGCTTTTCATAACTCTATCTCGCTTACGATTCAGCAAGTTATGGGAGTTACCTAATAAAATAAAAATTCAAATTTTTGGCAATTGATTTGGAAAATATCATGCTCCTTATTAAATGGCACATTTTATAATATCTCGAGAATGGTTCATAGTATCTTCTAAACAATATTATCCACTTATTTATGGCTACAAGAGCTTACATTGCATTCACCTGTTTCATAAAAGAACAGGTTTAATGCTTTATTATATTCTCCATTTTAGGTGAAAAATTTGCAATTTTTACAGAACAATGTATAATAGCATTCAATAAATGATATTATTCACTTTAATAATCAACGGGATTGCTGCTCAACTCGACTCTCTCATGCCAAAATTTATCTTTAGCAGCTTGTGACTTTTTTTCTTGCAAATTAAGCAAGAAATATTTTGAAAAATCTGTATTATTGGTGCAAATGATCAAAATTATAATATGTTAACCTTCATTTTAAAGGGCTTGAAAAAGTAGTTAGCCTGATACCAAGTTTGACGATACGCCCCCTCGGGAGGAAATATTGCCCTCCTCCCCAAGGTGGGCTAATGAAGTCACAAACACAATACTTGCATCGCGGCTTTTTTCACTACAATGATTAAAACTGTTAATAAAATAAAAAAATTCCAAGTTTTAGCTTGAATTACTAAAAATTTTATTTAATTCTAGATTTTTCGATCACAAAGCCGTATATACAGTTTTGTGAAAATCCATTAACATTTGTGACAACTATCGTATACATAAAAAAAATGACCACAGACAAACAGACGGACATCACTCACAAAATAGTCAAAACGTGATCAGGAGGTCCTGAAACATATACTGGCATCAAAATGAAAATCTCGCAAATTTTCATAAAAAAAATACTTTCACTATACTATATTCTATGGCATGAGTAAGTAAAAATTGACATAAATTTCTGTTACTTTTCGAAAACAAACACTGGAAAAATGAAGGATTCTTTCATGATTTGTGTTTCATGCATTTGCTAAATTGTGAAGTCTATTACATTTATCGATTAAAATAACTGCAACAAATATCATTTGAAAAGTTAAATTTGTCTTCAGGATATAATGATGATAAGAAAAATTCTGACTTATTTAAAAAATGATCAATTTGAATTCAGGGTCGTGCAAACCATGCATATACATCACGACATACAAATATACAAATATTTTCTACTAGGTAATATGTAAAAAGTGAATTTCGGATTTATAAAAGAAACCCCATAGAGTAAAAAGTCGTGTAAAATGTTAGTTTCTCATAGCTGAAGTTTCTGCTCTAATAGAACCTGAAAATCGTAAGAAAAGTTAGTATTGAAATATTGAAATAATATTCAAAACCTTATAACAAATGCCAATTTAAAGAAGAAAATCAAGTAGTAAATCACTTATAAAATGACAAAGGAATCAGAATACTATAATCAAAAACTTATAGAGAATACAATATCGGAATACTATAATCTAAAACTTATAGAGAATACAATATCAGAATACTATAATCAGAAAACTATTTGTACATCGAAATAAACATAGCGTTAGGTAAAGATAGATATGTTCACTTTATGAATACTAATAAGTGTTTTTGAAGCTTGTTGTACGCGCATCATTCAAGAAGAATGTTTAAATTTGTCACCGAGTATATGTTATTTAACTCCGAAGTATTGCAAATCTTTTATTACGTAAAAAAATGGAAAATTTGAAATATATGTAAAAAATAAAAGGTGTGATAAACGCGTGAAAACGTGTGAGTATAATACATTAGAAGGTGTGTTTCTAGAAGGTAAAACTTCTGTTCTGACAGAACCTGAAAAACATAAGAATGTTGATTATAGAAATATTAATATAATATTCAAAAAATAATGTAAAATAGAAAATTATTGTAGTAAATCAGTAGTAAAATGATAATTATAAATAAAAAAACTATATGTACATCGATATATAAACAACATTTACAATCAGTGTTTAAATAAGCAAAGCAGAGATTGATACGTTTATTTTATGAATATTAATGAGTATTTTAAAAACTTGTTGTACACACAATTTGTGCATCATTTTAAAAGAACATTTCGATTTATCACTGACTATATGCTATTTAACGCCAAACTTTTCCAAATGTAACTCCAAACTTTTACTACTCAAATGAAAAGGGAGAAATCTGAGATTTATGAAAAAAAACTAAGAAAAAATTTAATTTTTTGTAGGTGAAATGTTACATGGCATTGTTACGAATGTGTGAAATGCTTAACGGTTCTTTGAACGGTTTTCAATTGAACGGTTTTCAATTGAAAAAATCAATTTTTCAACCATTGCTACAACGTGAAGCAATGCCATTGCATGAAAGTATGTTGCCTGAAGTTAACAACATTTTCGTTGAATGGGTTACAGATTTGGCGAAATATTGCAAACTTGGTGACTTTCCGAATGCGGTGAAACTTTCTAGAAATATCCACTTGTTTCAACGATAATTCCTCTTTCCAGACATTTTTATAGAGAGTATGCAATGAAGTCATTTTGGGCTCAAGGAAATCAATTTAGCTCGTCGTTATTACGCCAACTCTCTCCAACTGAAAGTCAGTTGGAAAGAGTCGACGTAATGCGAACCAAATTGAATTGAAAAATACGTCAATGTTTTGATAAAATTTTCTGCTACTTTGTGAATTAGTTAAGCATTTATTGTACTATTGTTTTATTGTACCTGACATTTGTTTTATGATCTTGAAAGATAACTATAGTATTTTTAACTATGTATTGTTCTTCTTTAAGATTATTGGTGTTTTTAAATAAAATCATTAATTATCCAGAAATTCGGGTTGATTTTTGTATCCTGACAGTACACACCCAGGATTTGCGAGGCTACGGGGTAACAGTATGTTTCTGAAAGGTAAACGTCTGCTGCTCTGGCAGCTCCTGAAAATAAAAACAATGGTTATTATTTAAATACTAAATTAATATTTGTAAAATGATAACAAAAATAATTTCAAAAGAAAAGACGTCAATAATAAATCAATAGCAACTTATCAAACATAATCAGAAAAGCATTTGCACATCAAAATAAATTAAATGTTTTACAGTTAATGTTTAAGTAAGTAGATATGGATATTTTTACTTTATTAATACTATGGAGTGTTTTGGAACCTTGTTGTACTCCTCAGTTTGTGTATAATGAAAAAAAACCACCGTTTTAATTTATTAATAATTTCATACTTTTAAACTCCAAACTCTGATAATTTATTTCATTTTTACCTTATTTTACATTTCGAAGATAGAATATAAGCTATTTAGAAGAATGAAATTTTATTTAGGTGCCTCAGTTGAGTGTATATGAGCCACCTATTTTGTATTTTCATATTTTGAATAATTAAATACAGATCTATAACACTCATACAATCAGGAGCGTCCATGGAACTTTTTTCAAGAGGTAACCGCTGATGTAAGTGGATAAACTCATGTATAAGACGCACATCGATTACCTGGATGCGCGGCTCCGTAGATGGATGCCTATATTTGTGACCTGCAATATAAGGTTAGTTGTAAAACAAGAAAGATCAATCGTGCTTAAAGCATTGACTATGAAACACTTTCCAACTTCAATGCCATTTTATTTAAACATGTCGAAAATGCAATGCATTCCTCGGTAATATTTTGAAACTTATCACAATACTGCATTAATTTATTATATTTGAAAACTTAAACCTTCATCGGAAAAAATGGACTTCATTCAAATGACGGCATTGAAATATAAATTGCCTGGTTTAAACATCTCTAAAATGTGATACATTCCTCGGAAATAATTTTAGAATTATCATAATACTACGATAATTTATTATATTTGAAAACTTCAGCGAAAACAACTGAAATTCATTCAAATGACGTCATAGAAAAAATAACACGCCTGGCTCTCTCTATAAAAGCAGCATTTCATTCATAAATAATTTCCCATTCATGTCATTCATCACAATACTATAATAATTTATTTTATATAAATTATTTTTAAATAAAATACGTATAGAGTTTAATTACTTGTAGACCATGTAGCTACAAGTAATTAAACTCTATGCGTAAAACTTCATCGAAAAAAATCGTCATTCTCTTTGTAAAATCAATGAATATTTCATACATATCAGCTACGCAGACTCCATGAACTAAATGATTTTGTGTTAAAGAAATACAGCAATTCTAATACAACTTATTCTGCATATTTTGCTGTTTACATTTTACATAGGTGAAAAATAGGCTTCGTTGTAGAAATAATCAAATTTGGATGAGCATTTAAACTCAAATATATTGTAATTGCGCTTTTTCAGTATGTAGATGAACAGAATTTAAGCAAAAATAAAGTGTTTTTAGGACGGATACAACACTCAATATGAATTAAAAAGAACTTTAAAAATCACGATTTTGAGACAAGATGGATGCCATATATCATTTTTATGTGGGTCACGTGATTTTTTCATATCATGATCACGTGATCGCTTCATATAAGAGGTGTTATTATTATTTTAATTTTTATTTAAAAAACTACTGAATATATTTCGTTGAATTTTGTTTTATATATTTTATGGAACAATTTGAATGTTACCTAAAATTTTCGAAGAAATTTGCGAATTTTAAATCCGCTTAAAAAATGTTTGAAAAATTAGGTCCCATAGGACTCAATGTGTTTCATTTTTTCAACCCGGGTTCAATCCAAAACTAATTGGGTGATTTTATTCATTTATATTGCCATAGGTCCTATAGACCGTCTGAACAACATACTAAAATTTCATTTTGATTAAGTCATTTCTACGGCAGTTATCGTGCTAACGGACAGACAGACAGACAGACAAAATGAATGAACAAAGTTATTAACACTTTTCAACTTTGTTGTAAAGTGTTAAAAAATGAGTAGATTTGCGTTATACTGAGTAATTCTATAAAATCACTACAAATATATTCACGCAAAAATCAGGAGAAAATATAAATGTAAATGTGCAAAGTAATAGTATACAATAGTTAAGAATGTTCAAACAGTGTGAGGTTTTATGTTGCAGTTACGATTAAAAGTATTTTCTAATAAATAATATTCCACAAAATAAAATATAACGAAAATTAATAACAACACATTATGCACCATAAAATGTTCCAAACTATTTAACAGAAATCTGATATTTCCCTAAGTAAACATGAATTTTCACATGTGTTACATAACGGGTGGAAATTGACAATGTGAAACCATAATATAAAACAGTCCAGAAAATAAATAAATTTGCAGATGCAGTACAATATCAGTAGCTCAATTATAGCTCCAATAACGCACCCATGAAAGCAAACATAATGAATGAAATTAAATGTACGAACAATTTTAATGAAAAAGCTAATAGTGTCTTTCAAGTAGGAAAAATGTCTCCAAACTCCCTTCTAACCATCGCTTTAATAAAAATGTAAACATAATTTTTCCAGATATTTCTTTAAATGTTACATCTGGAAAAGCTTCTGCAATAAATATTGGACGTAAACGATTGCTTCTCTGCATGAACACGCATAGGCATATGTGGAGTAAGGATTTGCGTGTCAAAAAATCATTTATTGCAGTAAGACTTGAAAGGCCTCTCTGCTGTATGAACTCTTAAATGTTTATTTATATTAGGCACAATTGGGATTTTATATTCTTTTGAAAGACTCCACGCTATTGTGAAGAAACAGTTATTTAGGCAATGACCTAAGCACATGAGACTTATATGATTTACTACCAATGTCATAAGGATACTAAAAATATAGATAGATAAACTTAGACACTATATTAATTAAGAACTAACATTAAAATTTTGTTAAATATAGAATGCCTTCTTAATAACAAATATAAAAATAGAAAACATGTCGATTACAAGATTCTATTTGTTGCATACTAGCTATGCCTAAACGACTAAATTCAAATCAAAGACAAAGAATATATAGTATGCTTACAGATAAACAATAGTTTATATACCTCTATAATATTATTTTCTTGATATTGATCACCATAACAGCTCTGTAATAAATACCTCGGGAAAAAATAACAATAAAATAAACAAGAAAGATCAATCATGAATAAATCATTTATTATGAAACACTTTCCAACTTCAATGCAATTTTATTTAAACATCTCTAAAATGCGATATATTCCTTGGTAATATTTTTTAAATTATCACAATACTAATTAATGTATTATATTTGAAAACCTAAAACTTCATCGAAACAAATGAACTTCATTCAAATGACGGCCTTGAAATATAAATTGCCTGGTTCAAACATCTCTAAAATGTGGTACATTCCTAGGTAATATTTTTAAAATTATCATAATACTACAATAATTTATTATATTTGAATACTTCATCCAAAACAAATGAACTTTTTCAAATCACGTCATCAAATATAAATCGGCTGGCTCTTTAAATAAAAACAGCATTTCATTCACAAACATGTTTCCATTCATTTCATTCATGACAATACTATAATAATTAATTTTATTTAAAACTTAAAACCATGGAGGTTCAAGTAATTTAACTCTATGCTCAAAACTTCATCAAAAAATCGTTTGCTTCTCTGTAAAATAAATTATTGTTTCATTCATATGAGCTATATTGCAGACTCTATGGGTTAAAAAATTTTGCGTTAAAGAAATGCAAAAATTCTTATACACCTCATTCTACATCTTTTGGTATTTACATCCTCCATAATTGAAAAGTAGCCATCATTGTAGACATAATCAAAGTTGGATGATCATTTAAACTCAACTATATTGTAATTGCATTGTTTCAGGATGTAGATGTACAGAATTTAAGCAAAAATAAAGCGGTTTAAGGCGGATACAACACTAAATATGAATTAAAAAGAACTTTAAAAATCACTATTTTGACACAAGATGGATGCCATATTTTATTTTGAAGTGGGTCATGATCTCTTCATTTAAAGGATGTAATTATTATTTTAATTTTTATTTAAAAAACTACTGAAAATATTTTGCTGAATTTTTTTTTATATATTTTATGGGATAATTTGAATATTTCCTTAAACTTTCGAAGCGATTTGTGAATTTTATATCCGCTTAAAAAATGTTTGAAAAATTAGGTCCAATAGGGTTCAATGTATTTTATTTTTTCAACCGGGGTTCAATCCAAAATTAATTGGGTGATATCATTCGTTTATATTCCCATAGGTCCCACAGACCGTTTGAACAACATACTAAAATTTCATTTTGATAGTCATTTTTATGGCAGTTATCGTGCTAACGGACAGACAGACAGAATGAACAAAGTCATAAACACTTTTCAACTATGCTGTAAAGTGTTAATATGAACAAAGTCATAAACACTTTTCAACTATGTTGTAAAATGTTAAAAACATGCAGCACTTGTAAATGTGCAAATTATATTTTTTGGCTTAAAAATTTAAAACTATTCACTATTTTGATATCAGCATATATGCACAAAAAACTGACCCTCTTTGTGCTGATTACTGGAAAATATGGTTAAAGGTGAATCCTTTTCAGGGACGTTTATGATCACAATCAAAACAAACAAATGCTGGTGTTCCCCAATAGTCCAGGCAATAAAGGCCAAAAAACACTGATTAGGAAAAAAAATCGTGCAGTTTTGAAGTTTAGCAGAGTTGTGGGGGGGGAGTGTCCTGAATAACATACTAAAAGTCCCCGTGGATGGGGGTGACCGGGGGTGGGGGGAGCGTTGAAATGTCATTTTTCTCAGTTTTCCCTAAATATCTCAAATACTATGAATTCTATCAAAAAACACTTAGGTACAAAATTATACTACATAAAATTTCCTACAAAAATTATCGGTACCATCTTTCTGTAGGATTAATAGTTTAGAAAATAGAGGGAGGTGAAGAATGACATAGTTCTGAAAATTTTTGTTATATTGGTTTTATTTAAATCAAAACAGAAGGTAAATAATAATAGTAAAGGTAAATAATACATATAAAACTTACTATTGTAGAATATAGATAACTAGTAAGTAGAGGTAAAATACGGTAGAAGTAGTGAAATTCGTTTCAAAGGCAAATGGTGTTGGTGTTGTTGAGACCCAGACCGTCCGACCTACCAGAATGGTGTAAGATAACTGTTTGGACGACCGGGAAGAGCCACCCAATTTAGACCGGAACCCAGTGGGGGAGGCATCCACAGGGACCGTACCCTGCATCCCCTACCACCAACCTCTCGGAAGGTCTTACGGATCCACATGTTTAACATGATCGTACTCCGCGTAAACACGGCGGCAGTTTGGGCAGCGGAGGAAATCGGATCCAGGCCTACCGAGTGCAACTCCAGCGCGCTAACCAATGGGCTACCGCGCCCAGGCATACATCATGGGTGTCGAAGTCCCTTCCCCGAAGGCATTTTATATTAGCTTAATTTTTATTTATATTAAAACATTTGGATATATTTGTATAGGGCAAATAGGAAACTTGCCTCTCCCCCCCCTAAAGTTTAATTCGCCCCCTCCGGCCAAAATGTCCTGAAGTGTGAAATTATACTGAATTTTAACTTTTAATTCAAGTTTCGTTTTCATCTGGTAAGTGGTCATATTTTCAAAGGCAGATTAGCAAAAATGCGAAAATGTAAAATTAGTTCTAGAGTGATACGATTGGTCTTATTCTTTTCGTAATCAAAAGTTACATATAAAACAAGCATTTAATTAATACATTTAAGTATACATAGTCTTTTATTTTAGATTTTGACTATTGTTAAGGGTCCTTTCGTAAAAAAGGCGGGTTCTTATTTTGCGAATCGTATCAAAGTCTAATCAGCACCAGGAAAACCTGCAAATGCCTTATCTGCCAAATTTTGTGAAATTTGATAAATTAGTTTCCCAGCTAAAGTGGATATATGCGACTTTAGCAGACCTTCATGCAATAAAAGGCAGGTTCTTTTATCCCAAATCGTACCAAAATCCAATCAACACCAGGATCACGTATAACATTTTATGAAATTCGGTTAAATCAATTAGTTTTTAAGTTAGAATGGATACATACATTGCACAGACAGACACACACAGACGTCATGCTAAAAATAGTTTTTTCGTGTAAAATTTGGCAGCGACCGCCCTACCAGAATGGTGTAAGATAACTGTTTGGACGACCGGGAAGAGCCACCCAATTTAGACCGGAACCCAGTGGGGGAGGCATCCACAGGGACCGTACCCTGCATCCCCTACCACCAACCTCTCGGAAGGTCTTACGGATCCACATGTTTAACATGATCGTACTCCGCGTAAACACGGCGGCAGTTTTGGCAGCGGAGGAAATCGGACCCAGGCCTACCGAGTGCAACTCCAGCGCGCTAACCAATGGGCTACCGCGCCCAGGCATACATCATGGGTGTCGAAGTCCCTGCCCCTGCGTAAACACGGCGGCAGTTTTGGCAGCGGAGGAAATCGGACCCGGGCCTACCGAGTGCAATTGCCGGCAGCTAACCACTGGGCTACCGCGCCCAAGGCAAGTGGTGTGAAAGACGTCGGCAGCGGAAGTTTAGAAACTGTACACCAAGGTCTGTGTATATCAAGGCTCGAGAAATAGTATGTTCCTTGTCGTATGAGCCTCTGTTTCAAAAAATAGTCGTGAGGCTGGGAGGATTCCATATCCTTATGTCCTATATGGGGTGCATAGGCCACACAGTGGCAGGAAGTGGGCTGAAGGATGTGTTATTATCAGATTTTGCTCCTAATTCAGTGGCCAAAATGTTAACTGGACATGCTTATAGCAGATCAGTTAGAGAGCAGGTCCTAGTACAAGCTGCTTTGGTTATAATCATCCTGGATGGTGCCTGTGTTTCATCACAAGAACAAGAGTTCATCATCAACCTATTGTGTGACATGGGGGAACTCACTCCACAAAAAGTTAGAGAGAATGCTCACCTAACTTCACTTCAAAACAAACTACGAAATGAGCTTGATCGGGTCAAGGAGAATGGGTCCACTGCAGCTTCGTGGGTGCAATATGCTAATATGATTTCGCTAATGAAGATGTTCATTGTTGCAGAGCTTTGTGGTGATTGGAATGGCCACTTGCTGTGTGCCCAGCAAATTATCCCTTTCTTCCATGCAAGTGGCCACTTTCAGTATGCGAAATGTGCTCATATTTATGAGGAAGACATGCTTGCTTTGACAACTAACCACACAGATGTGTTAGAGCACTTTGTGGAAAACGGATATTTCGCCATAAATAGAAGTGGTTCACCATGAGCAGGAGGTTGGTCTGATTTGGTTATCAAACAGACTCTGATGCGCTCCTTAAAAAGCTCTGGTGGTCTGACACGAGGAAGAGGAATCAGTGATTCTGTGTTATCAAAGTGGGTTTATGGATCATCTGCAGCAGCTGTCATCTGTCCGTCATGGAGGATTTTTCTGAAATGGTATTTTCAAGTGGAGAGCAGCACGTTGATTTCCGTGTATCAAGGCAAAATAGAGATGAGCAGAACCGACTTAAGGTTTATGAGTGGTTCAGCAACCATCCTCCGTTTTCGAAGTCGACTTCGCTAATGTCACTGTCGACAGGTATCATTTGAAACTCCAAAATACATTGTTACCACGCTCTACAACTTGGCACCCAAACAGTGAAAAGTATGGTTGAAAATAATTTTGCTGATATCAAGCAATCAAAAAAGAATGTAGTGTTGTCACCAGTATGACCTGTGCTATAAAAGTGAACAATGAACCAGTGGTTGTTGACCCTCTAATAATCTTCCAAAGAACCATTATTACAAAACAGAGTGATGAGGATGTTGCGGATCTTTTATGTTATGAATTATCCCCATTGGCTCTCTTCGATAAAGGAGGAATGAGGAAGTCAAAGAAGTCAGCTCTCTATGATGCCTTTCTTGTAGTAAGTAATACGACAACAATAAACCTCAAAATTAGTACTAATATTGTAGATAGTGGCTTCCTCCTACACCGAGTGAAATGGAATATTGGGAGCAAGTTTTATTCAATTTGTGATCAGTATGTAGCCTACATTATGAAGCATTATGGTGAAAACTGCACTGTGGTTTTTGATGGGTATGGTGATGTCAATAGCACAAAGCGAGCAGAACTGAGGCGAAGAAGCACCACGAAAACTTCTGTTGTTATTCATTTTAAAGAGAACATGAATGTCACCGTTCAATAGGAATATTTTCTGGCAAATGAAAAGAATAAAACCAGGTTTATTCACTTCCTCACACAGAAAATGGCTGCAAGAGGAATTGAAACTAAGATCACTACAGGTGATGCTAATACTGCCATTGTGAGATGTGGGGTATAGAAAGCAACTACTAATTCATCCTACTGTTGCTGTAATAGGGGAAGATGTGGATTTGGCCGTGCTACTGATTGCTTTGGCACCACCAGATAGTAACATTTATTTCTTAAAGCCTGGAAGGGAAAAGTAGAAGATAAATTATTTTCAACAAACGACTTCAACATCCTCTTTTTTCTCAATCCATCCTCCTTTTTCATGCCTTCAGTGGATGCGATACAACTTCAGCCATTTATAAAAAAAAAGCAAAACAACAATGGTCACACTGTTAAAGAAAACAACCAAGCCAGATGAGAGACATTGCTGAAATATTTTATAACCCCTCATCGACACCTGATGCTGTGTTACAAGCTGGTGAGATGTTCCTTGCTATATAACACAGCCAATGCTATTCAACATGATTTGAATAACATGTAATAACACCGGTATTCATCATTCCTCAAATCATCAACCAAGATCAAAGTTGACCGCTCCTCACTTCCTCCAACCAGAGGCTCAGTGCAACAACACTCGTTGAGAGTGTGTTTACAGGTTCAACAGTGTCTCGATAACAACTTACCTCCTGACCAGTGGGGATGGACCCGACGAGAGGATGATTCCCTATTCCTACTAAAAACAAAGGACGCGGTGACTCCTGACACAATTTTGAACACCGTATTTTGCGCTGTATAACTAGGTGTGGTGGAATATGTAGATGCCAAAAAGCAGGCATTAAATGCTCATCCGTTTGTGAAATCTACCATGGTACATGCACCAACAGTACACCATTAGAAGAACAGGAGTTTCAAATTGATGACGTCGACGCAGAATACATATATATGTGCATATATATTCTGCGTCGAATGTGAATACATATATATGTGAATACATAATATGAGTTTTAGGTATAAATAGAAAAGTAAACATTTATTCTGAGAATTAGTAATAATAATAAATAAATCTTGATTGCCTTAAAAAATCTGCATTGGCTAACGATAACAGAACTTTAAAAATATGTTTAAATAATAACACATTGTTTTTATTTTGACAATTTGTTGTATAATTTTTTGCCGCATTGTATGAGATGTTTTTTTCACAATTTTAGTTCGTCAATCCGATAATCCGGTATATTTGACAATCTGGCAGTACTGAAGTCTAAATCGCGCCATCTTATCGGAAGTTTACTGCATATTTTGTTTGCTAAAATATGTAACATGAAAATTTATTTGCTAATTTTTGTATCAATTTATCTGTCTCCTCAAATTATTTTATCACGCTTCACTGCTGTAGAATGCTATTTTTGCTAGATAGCTCAATACAATGCTATATTTTAAACGAAATGGACAGTTAGAAATAGAATAGAATCATATGTATCAATTCTATCAAAAAAGTTGAGAACTTTCATTTTACCCACAAAATACAATCATACCAAATAAATATGGCAGATTATTTTATACCAATTAAAAAAATAACGTGTATATAAATGCTGCATAATAAAAATATAATAGTTGTTTAAGCTTAAATTATAAGTTAAACGATATCTCACCGAGAATACCACCGAGGAATTCCACAGATTCTAACTTCAATAAAAGGCTCAAATGCAATTATTTGCATCTAACAATTCACTGAAAATAATATTCTTTGAAACATCGACACAGCTGTAAATTCCGTCCGTTAACTTCACTGCAATTAGTTGAATTGAGTATCTAATAATTTACTGAAAATAATATTCTTTGAAACATGGACATACATATAAAAACAATTAGTTGAGTTGAATAATTCCTTTCTCTATATTGCTTTCAAATAATTAATAACACTGTTTTATTTAATATAGCAGACGATTTTCAGATTTGGCGCGAATTTAAATCTGCAAAATTATGTATGTATATTTTTTTATTATTACAAATTGTCTGTCATTAATTTCATTCGATATTACAGATTAAAATGGAGGAATTTATTTGTTGCAGAAATTTAAATTTATAGAAAATATCTAATATAGGCAGCACATAACTTTCTCATAAAACTCAAATTCATTTTCTCTTTACCGCTTTAATAATTCAGAGTTTAATTGCACAAAATAACGCGCATAGTTATGTGAAATCAATGTTTCTTTCAGGCATACATCATGGGTTGCTGTTGTTGAGACCCAGACCGTCTGACCTACCAGAAAGGTGTAAGGTAACTGTTTGGACAGCCGGGAAGTGCCATCCAATTTAGACCGGAACCCAATGGGGGAGGCATCCACAGGGACCGTACCTTCCTTCCCCTACCACCAACCTCTCGGAAGGACTTACGGACCCACATGTTTAACGTGATCGTACTCCGCGTGAACACGGCGGCAGATTTGGCAGCGGCTGGAATCGAACCCAGGCCTACCGAGTGCAACTCCAGCGCGCTAACCAATGGGCTACCGCGCCCAGGCATACATCATGGGTGTCGAAGTCCCTTCCCCGAAGGCATTTTATATTAGCTTAATTTTTATTTATATTAAAACATTTGGATATATTTGTATAGGGCAAATAGGAAACTTGCCTCTCCCCCCCCCTAAAGTTTAATTCGCCCCCTCCGGCCAAAATGTCCTGAAGTGTGAAATTATACTGAATTTTAACTTTTAATTCAAATTTCGTTTTCATTTGGTAAGTGGTCATATTTTCAAAGGCAGATTAGCAAAAATGCGAAAATGTAAAATTAGTTCTAGAGTGATACGATTGGTCTTATTCTTTTCGTAATCAAAAGTTACATATAAAACAAGCATTTAATTAATACATTTAAGTATACATAGTCTTTTAATTTAGATTTTGACTGTTGTTAAGGGCCCTTTCGTAAAAAAGGCGGGTTCTTATTTTGCGAATCGTATCAAAGTCTAATCAGCACCAGGAAAACCTGCAAATGCCTTATTTGCCAAATTTTGTGAAATTTGATAAATTAGTTTCCCAGCTAAAGTGGATATATGCGACTTTAGCAGACCTTCATGCAATAAAAGGCAGGTTCTTTTATCCCAAATCGTACCAAAATCCAATCAACACCTGGATCACGTATAACATTTTATGAAATTCGGTTAAATCAATTAGTTTTTAAGTTAGAATGGATACATACATTGCACAGACAGACACGCACAGACGTCATGCTAAAAATAGTTTTTTCGTGTTCTAGATGTCCCAAAACGTGTAGATTCGCCGAAATCTAGAGTTGCGGTTTTCGACACGATCCCAATACTTTCCCTATATATTACTATGTATTGCAAGAAAGCAAAAAATCTGACGTGAACAGCACATGATTTTCCCTTACATATGCAAATTCGTTTTCTTAATTTTTATTTCATGATACATTAAATTCAGTTCAATTGCAGAAAATAACATGGATACTTTTCGGATATTATTTCCAAATTGTATTCTAATGCATGTTTGTTTCATTTGGCAAATTAATGCAGTTTGGAATCTTTAGCTCTTCAAAATTCCAAAAAACTAATATGTCTCGAAAACGGTTTATTTTAGAGTCATGGGGTTAGTCTTTTTCGTTGTGCTCTTAAAAATTATATGAGGAACAAGTACTTAATTATTATATTTCAGCAATTGTGGTCATTATTTTCACATTTTCACGATCTTTGCAAGTCATTTCTCAAAAAAATGTCTGTTATATTTTTTTGAATCATACCAAAATCTAATGAGTATCAGTATGACCCTCAAGGGACGTAACTACTAAATTTTAAGAAATCTCATTAAATAGTTTTTCATTACAGTAAAAAACTTCTTCCGTTCTCCCATTCAAAAAACTTTTAATATCCTAAAAATTATAGATCTTAAATATTCTAAGAATGATCACATTAGAGTAATGGGGTTGATCTTATTTTATTATTTCCATCGTTAAAAATTACGTATAAAACATATATTTAATTTATACATTTGTACCATTTTATTTCAGATCTTGAAAATTTTTACCAGCCATTTCGCAAAAAAAGCCAGATTCTTTTTTTTTTAATCGTACCAAAATCTAACCAGCACCAATAGTAACCTACAAGCAACTTATCTACCAAATTTTGTAAACTTTAGTCTATTGTTTCTTTAGTTAGAGTGGATGCATACAATTTTTGAGGGCCATTTAAGAAAAGTCAGTTTCTTTTATCCGGAGACATAGCAAAATATAATCAGCGTCAGGGTAACTCATAAGGTACTATTTTACAAAATTTGGTCAATCAGTTTTTGAGTTAGAGTAGATATATACATTGAACAGACAGACACACACACACAGAAGTCACGCTAAAAATTGTTTTTTCGTGTTCTAGAGTGCTCGAAACGTGTAGATCAGTCGAAAACTCAAATTGCGATTTTAGACACGATTCCAATACGTTCCCTATGCAGGTATTGCAGGGAAAATGAAAATGCAATTAATAAAATTTTAATACAACTGGAAAGTAAAAATTAACGGAGATGTGACTTGACTCGACTTTCTCATACCAGAATCCATTCTTAAGCAGCTTGTGATTATTTTCTTTTTCAAATTTCACAAGAAAAATTTTCAAAAATATATATATATCTTCGTACCAAATGATCACAATTATAGCATATAACCCTTCATTTTAAAGGTTTTGAAGAACTATTTCTATTGATAACAAATTCGATAATGCCCCCCCCCCCCCCGAGTAGGTTAACTTGCTCCCCATGGTGGCTAATAACGCCACGAGCACAAAAATTGTATCACGGCTTTTTTTTTTTACTATAATGATTAAAGCCACTAAGTTTCGTGATCATTGAACCATAAATAACGCATTTTATGCATGATTATGTCCAATTTTGTCCTCTGTTGCCATGTTAAAAAAAATTAAATGCATTTAAGCATTTCGTAGTTTTGGCTGGAATTTCAAACAATTTCATCTAGTTCTAGAAATTACAGTCTCGTGAAATATACAGTCTCGTGAAAATCCGTTAATATTTATGGCAACTATCGTGTACACAACAAATCGACCACAAACAGACAGACAGGCGGCCATTACACTAAAAATATCAAAACGTGCTCAGGATTTTCTAAAATATATATTGGCACCAAAATTTCGTAATCTAAAATTTTCGTGTAAACAATACTTATCTCAATATTGCGTATAAGAGAGTAAAAATAAATTGAAGAATACATATATTTCACCGTATTTATTTATTGATAGCAAATCAAATACATTATTTTGTTTATACTTGTGGTGATGGTTTCCTCCCCCCCCCCCTGTTTGATCTTCTAGTTTAACTATTTATCAAGTGCGTAATTTAGACTTCAAAATTCATTTTCCTTTAAGAACGGTTGTCTATTTTATTGCTTTTTTTATGCCCTTACTTCTCAAATAGTGGAGCGTCTTTTGATTTCGCTAGACAGTAGACAGGCGTATAGTACGGCACTGTTTGGGAATTGTTCTAGAATTTTTTGGAAGCTAACGGAAGGCTTGTAACGTGATTGAAATGGTCCAATCACGTTTGGTTATTTTGGTTGGCGAAAGTTCGAGTTTGCTGGTTCCGGGGTAGGTTAAGTTTGAAGCCGAGAGGATCTAAAAAATCTTGACTCCTATAAAAATGCTGTACCATTTTTTTTTATTCATTTATTATGAAGGCACTCAAAAACATTTCACTTTTGGGAAAGGTTTCCCAATGCAAATATAATTATATTATTAAAAGGTACTTACGTATTCGGGCGCGGTACTTACGTACCGCGCCCGAAATGTGCCAACAGCACGCCCCTCTCAAACCACGTGTCTTTTCTAATGACTACACGTTTCTGACAGTCTCACATTGCATCGCCACTGTTCAGCTGTTTTCACGTAAAGACCCATATCGTGGCCATTAACGCATATTTTTTTAGATGCCAGAAATCCGTATTATTGAAAATAGGCCACTGCATGCTCTTCTGTAGTAGGCAAGTCCCAAATGTTAATCATTTTGCCGGCAGAGGAAAAAAACAGGCTTTAATATGCGCATTTACCAAAGCAAAAATGGATGGCTTCCGCCTCAGTGACCAAGGTTTGCACAGTGGATGTCATAATTTTCGATTATTGGCGCGAAATCTACCTTTTGGCGACAGTTTCGATTTCGACTGAAATGGTCGACTGGATAATACTAAGTGCCCATTAAATATCTTTCTGCAGGATTAAAAGAGTTTTGAAATTTGTGTAAATTAAAATCTGATATTTTCAAAACTGAAGCATGACCGGAGCCGTAATTGTATATTTCTCACGGTGGATGGAGTATCCTGGAAAAATCGAAAGTGTTAGAAATCCTATTGTGACCTGTCGACATCGTATTTGCTATATCAAGTGTATTTCTGTATCGATTACTATGTTGGAGCTTAAATAGAAAGGCATACAAAAGAATTATAAACCCCCGTGTGGAGTCATCAGTTCCGCTCCACCTTTGGAGAGTCGAAATGTACCTCACTTTTTGTGTTTCAAGTGTCTTCATAAAGGATGGATAAATTTTGTTCCTTCTACAAGCCTACAAGCGTATTTAGTCAAGCTTATTTGTACTTCTGCAACGTATTTGTACTTCTACAAGCGTATTTGTAAGTCCTTTAAAATTTTTAATATTTATTAATGGAGCTCAAAATAGAACTGGCTGGAATTTAGGTAAAAGTTTTGAAAATTATAATACAAGACCCTTTTAAGCTCCCGTAATAATGCTGTATGTTATTAATTTGTGTTGAGAATACATATTGTGTCTTTGGACTGTTATTATTCATGATGATTATGCCATTTATTGCTTGTGTAAAAAATAAATAAAAATATATGCTGGAAAATATTTCATGAGTCATTATTCTACCTCCGCTACATTAATGATTAACTATTTTGTTCTTGAATTTAACTACTGTTGTTTTGTTTTGGCCTATGCTTTGGGTAAATCTCCAATCACGCAGCGTGAGCCTGAGATTTTCACTACACTTAATCACGTTCCATAGTTGATAATTGCAAATAGGAGTTTTATAATATATATTCATTGATTGTTGCATTTATAATGTATAATTTCATGAATCTAATATTTGATCATCCTTATATTATCTTTCTTTGCCCCGGCACCAAGATTCATTGATAACCAACTTTCGAACATGCTAAAATAAATCACTCTCAAAATATTTTAATATTTTTATTATCGTCAATATCTTGGAAACACTTCAACCGATTAACACGCAATTTTTTCCGTATATGGAGAGAGGGTATTTGAAAAATCTTTTCAGTCCCTCCGGAAAACCTCGGTGACTTAGAAGACCAAATGCACTCTTACAGAACGGTCGACGGGACATAATATAACGGAGCCGAAGTTTCGGATAAAATGAAGGTTGAAAATTTCTTATACCCTGCAGAGAACTCTCTCCGGTGAACTATACACTTAATGTATCAACCATGGGGGATGGGAGAGCACTTGGAGGACCAGAGTGCAATTTCCGAAGAAGCCCAGCTCTCAAACTATCCGGTGTCTGTGCGGAATAGGGGAGCGTTAAATCTGTGGATTCGAAAGTTCTTTTGGGAGCTTGATGGTTGGGGAAGGAAGGTTCGAGGTTACCCTGATGAGTTCCAATCAAAATTAGGACACCTTAAACTTTCGAGTTAGTCAGACGGTCTGGGGTAGAAAGACAAAAAGTACTAAACACGGACCAACCCAAAGAGGGTCAATGTTCGACACCTAAACACCTGTTGCTAAAACGCCTATTTTTGATGCTAAGCGCAGAAAAGAAACGCTTATTAAATTAACCGCGTATAGCTTAACTCGACTTTCTTATACCAGAATCCAATTTTAGTAACTTTTTTTTAATTTCAAAATATAATGTTTGAAAAATCAGTATTGTGAGTCCAAATGATTACTTGAAAATCTTTCGATTGATATTAAATTCGTCAGTGTAAACGTAATATTCACGAGAGGTAATTGGGGGGAATTACCCCTCGGGAGGGGGAGTAATTCTCATCCAAGAGGAGCTAATGACGTCACGAACGAACGTAATTGTATCGCAGCTATTTTTTACAACAATGATTGAAACTGAGTCTCGTGATCATTAAGCCATAAATATGATTTAATTTTATGCATGATTATGTCGAATTTGTGCTATGCTGCCATGTTAAAAAAAATTTAATTTCGAAATGTTCGTTCGAATTTTAAAAATTCTATCTAATTCTATATTTTTATAGCAAAGCCGAATATCAAGTTTCGTGATAATCCCATCAATATTTGGGGTCGCTACACAAAAAATTGATCCCATACGAACATCACTCCAAAAATAGTCAAAACGTATTCAGGAGGTCTTCATATATTGGCATCAAAATCTCAAATTCGAAAATTTTCATGAAAGCAATACTTTAAATACTATATTACATAGTATGAGAATGTAAAAATGGTATAATTTTCAAAATACTAAACAATTGGAAACCCAGAAGATTAAAACGTTAAAACTAATTATCTGCGACAAATATAGTAGTATTGCTCTTTACTGTAGTGTACCGTCATGGAGCAAGGCGAAGCGGTCGCTCCAGGGTGCTGTACGAAAAGGGAGCGCCTCTTTCGGTTGAAAATATTTTGACTTAAGAACCAACTATGTATAATGGGAAAGGTCGCCCTGAAATTATTTGCTACAGAGCGCCAAAAGTCTAGTTACACCACTGGTTCTTTACCGCAAGTACACGCGTCCATGTTTCGAATTTTTAGAACAGGTGAACCGAGTGGATGTACCGAGCATTTGAACCAAATTTAAAGTTTGAAGATGTGAACTACTTACTCTCTACCACTCTCTATTTTTACTGCCTCATACTATAGCATGCAATATAGAAAAAGAATTGTTTTCACGAAAATTTTTGATTTCGTGATTTTGATGACAATATAGGTTTTAGAACCTTCTAAACATATTTTGTCCATTTTTAGAGGGATGTCCGTCTGCCTGTGGTCGATTTTTTGCGAACACAATAGATATTTCAAATATTAATGGATATTCACAAAACTTCATATCCAGCTTTTTTACCAAAAAATCTAGAACGAGGTAGAATTTTTTTGGAATTCGAGCTAGAACTTCGAAATTTTAGATTTTCTTAACATGCAACATAGGACAAATTTTGATATAATTATACATAAAATGGGTTATTTATGACTCAATAATCACGAAACTTAACAGTTTCAATAATTACAGTAAAAAATAGCTGCGATACAATTGAGTTCGTGACGTCATTAACCCCCTCATGGGGGGGGGGGTCTCCTTTTCAAAGGATATATTGTCAAACTTGGAACAATCGAAATACTTTTTCATGCCCTGTAAAATGAAGGTGAGCAATGCTATAGTGATTATTTTGACCAAAGATACAAATTTTTCAAATATTTTCTTACAAAATTTGCAACAAACATAAATAATAAACACAAGCTATTTAACAAGGATTCTGGTATGAAACAGACGAGATAGCTACACTCGCCACAATTTTTGACTTAGTTTTAAAGAATAACACAAAAGTAATAATAATATTTATATCATTACTATTATCACCATTAAATCCTTTGAGAATTGCAGTACGATTGACAACGCGTGGGGAAAGGAGGGAGAATTATGCATTTCCATATGATCTACATTCTAAACCAGAATTCGTCACTGCAGATTGTATATCTGTGAAGAAAACTCGAAATTTCGGACAGCGGTGAAATTCGATACAGAAATAATTCAGGTCTCCGAAAATAGGGCTCGGTGGGATTCATTTAAAATTTCAAGATTACTCGTTTAGTTTTCTCTCTAATGAAGCACAGTTTTCGCGATTTTCGCATAAATCGGTTCTTTAGCGATCAAAACTAATATCACAGTTTCTATTTTGACATCATGGGAAAGATCAAAGAATGTTCTTTCGAACGATCTATAAACCGAGTTCATAGGGCAACAGCTTCATGTTTATTTATTTAATTTTAAATGCATTAATATTTTTATTTTTACGCTTTACAACATAGTTGAAAAGTGTTATGTCTTTGCTCATTCTGTCTGTATGTCTGTTCGCACAACTGCCGTAAAAGTGATTGATTATCAAACTGAAATTTTATTATCTTGTTGAGACGGTCTATGGGGCAAGATTATACGGACTTCACCACGGCTGCCCTGCAGACTTGAGCCGATATTAAGGTATGCCGCGCGCAGATTTCAGCATATCTCATCCAGCGAAGCCGCAGTCGGGGGCCACAATCTCGACGAAATCATTCACTGGGTAGGGTCCGAAGAAAACCCGCTGAGCCAGACCCAAGTCACCGGCCGGGCCTTGGCTCAGGCCATGAATATGCGCAAGTCCAGTGGTCACAGCTACCCGGAAGAGTCGGGGCCTGATTGCCTCACCGGTTCGACGGACGGTTCCTCGACAACCAGATAACCCGATTTATTTACCCCCCAGGTCGGAGGATCGGAGCTACAGAGCTAAGATTCGTTCACCACTCAAAGAGTGGGCCTCCCCGGGGAGGAATAGTCTGTGGGACATATGAGAATGTAAATAAATAATATCATCAAATTAGTTTTGGATTGAACCTGGGTTGAAGAGATGAAATACATTGAACCCTATGGGAGCTAATTTTTTTCAAACATTTTCTAAGCGACGTTAAAACTCACAAATTGCAATAATTGAAATATTCAAATTATCACATAAATATATATAAAAAAAATTTCAGCAAAATATGTTCGGTAGTTTTTAAATAAAAATTAAAATAATATATAATGACACCCATATAATATGAAAAGGTCAAGCTACCCACTTCATCTTTTTTCCCTGAGTAAAAATCGTGATTTTTAAAGTTCTTTTAAATTTATATTTAGTGTTGCATCCGTCCTAAAACCGCTTTATTTTAACGTTTTCTCTGTGCATCTATATTCTGCGCCAACGCAATTACAATATTTTTTAATTTAAATTATCATCAAATCTTGGTTATTTCTACAACGAAACCCAATTTTAATGAATGTAAAATGTAAACAAGTGATTGTAAGTTGAGTTTCTGAAATTTTCACGCCACATTATTTAACTCTGGAGTATGGAATAAAAATATATGAATGAAATATTCACTGCTTTTACATAGAGAGCCAGAGGATTTATATTTCGATGACTTCATTTGAATAAAGTTAGAATAAAGTTTTAAACATGGAGATAGAAAGTACTTTTACCTCCATGGTTTTAATTTTCCAATTAAAATAATATATTGTAGATCTGTGTTAATTAAAAAAATATTGCCGCTGAATGTATCGTATTTTAGAGATGTTTAAATAAAATTACAGGTAAAATAAATTATTGTAGTTCTGTGATAATTAAAAAAATATCGCCACTGAATGTATAGTATTTTAGGGATGTTTAAATAACGTTTCGGTTGGAAAGTGTTTTATAATCAATGCTTTATCCATGATTGATCTTTCTTGTTATTTTTTTTTATTTTACCGCATCCGCAAATGGGAGATTAGCATAATTCTGTAGTTTTGCAAAAATATGGGTATATCTTCACATTCTAACAATTATTTTTCATTGCTCGGTTTTTGTAAAAAATATATATGCAAGCCTGAGCACTTTTGAGCATGAAACGTCCATCATCAAAGCCATATAACAGGGGGAAAAAGTACATTGGGTATTTATACCCAGTCAAACCACGATCAAATCTCCCATATCATTAATGGCTGAAAAGTAAAAGTAAATACAAGCGAAATGGAAAAATATGAAATATACAAATGCCACAGCATATATAGAAATCAAATTACACTCTATATATGCTGAGACATTTGTATATTTTACATTGGCATTTGCATTTTCACACCAGGCGATTTGGAAATTGAGTGGTGTTATCTGTATTATTTACATAGCGGAAGCTTATTAATTTGAAAACGGTGATTCATTCTACTCAAGAGATAAATCACATAATGAACGTTGAAATATATTTTATTATTGAAGGGCATAACCAACTAACTTGAACACAAGAAAAAGGTTTTAAAGTGCAAGAATACTAATAAATAAAATTATAGCACAAAACATTGAAATCAATTATCATGAGAAAATCATTTAAATTATAAAAACAACAATAGTATGTCTTTTTTTTAATGTATATAAGAATATTTTCAAAACTGCCATTAAATCACGAATTGCTGGAACATTTTTGTAAATAATAGTGCGTCAATAAAAATAATGAATTTTTGTATGTTTCTTTAATGTAGGTCGTAAAAATGCAGTCAAACTCTATAAATGCTGTGACATTTGTATATTTTATATTAACATTTGCATTTTCAAAACAGGTGATTTGGAAATTGAGTGGTGTTATCTACATCTGTGTTATTTACAAAGCATGCACGTATTATCCTGGCAATGTAATTTATTTTACTAGAGATAAATCGCATAATATACTTTGAAATATATTTTATTGTTGAAGGACATAACTAACTAACTTGAAGACAAGAAAAAGTTTTTTAAGTGAAAGAATACTAATAATTAACATTATAGCATAAAACATTGAAATATATGAACAATAAGAAAAATATTTAAATTATTATAAATAACAATAACCTGTCTTATTTTTTTTATGTATATAGAAATTTTTTCACAAAACTAAGGCTGCCATTAAATTACATTTATTAAATCACGTCACGACTGCAATAATGTTTTTCAAATAATATTCCGTTAATAAAAATAATGAATGCTTTTTTGTCTCTTTAGTGTGAATCGTTCAGAGAAACTCTTGGCACAAAATTCGCATGTAAACGGTTTCTTTCCTGTATGTATTCTACCATGCTTCCTCATGTGGGAAATCCTTGAAATTGAATAGAAACAAAACGGGCACTGGAACAACTTATTTTTAAAGTCGTTAAGAAGCAGTTGGTAATCGGGCGGCAATCCAAATACAAGAGTACCTTTTGAGCGGTTCTCTGGGTCATAACCCATGTCCAAATAAACAAATGTATAAATTTTAAACTATTAAAATAAAACAGGAAATATTGTAATACATAAAATGAGTATAATGAAACATCAATCGAATATTTGGTTAGGAAATATTCTGTTAAAATTGCAAAATAGGAAACTTAAAAACACCGTATTTAACTTGCTTACAAACGGTCGTGTTGCAACTGCAGAAATACTCGGAATACTGCCGCTGAATAAAACCGTTCTTTAAATAAAGAAATGCAATCACAATAAACTAATACAAAGTCAAAATTAGATGGCAACAAGTATCCAATAATACAATATATTATAAATTGTGATTTTTATATCAATAGAGATTAACATAATTGTCCTAATTATCTTTTACTCAATTGATTAAGCTAAGATATCATTACATTGATTTTAAAATGCCGCTTTCTTTTTATAGTTTAACATAATGTAAAAGGGATATGTAATTTTACCATCTTGGCATTACTAGTTGAGCAGTAAGAAAGAGCACAACAATCGAAAAATGGGTATAAACTAAATTGAAAATTCAACAAAACGAACAAAACTACAATAAATGAAAGTAAATATAAAAGCCAAATAAAAAAAACATTTGTTGTATATCATACATTGCTAGGTTAATTTTAACTATATTCAGGACTTTTCTGACGAATAGATTTACTTAAACAGGGTGTAAAATAATATAGCGAAAACTAACATTTCCTTTTTAAAATAAGGAAAATCAAATAAGCCATCCTTTATTCTAGACCATTCTGTTTATCAAAATTTATCATGTTTTTTTTTCAAATGTGTCTTTAAATTGCGTGAATTGGAAAAGTTGCTGGAACAGAAATTGCAAGCAAATGGTTTCTCTTCTTTATGGAAACGCACGTGGTCGATAAGCTCCCTTTTATAAGCATATTTTTTGATGCAATAAAGACAAGCAAATGGTTTTTCTCCTGTGTGAACTCTTGCATGTCTCGTTAGATTGCATCCAAAAGGTGTTGTGTATTCACATTGTTGACACTTAAAAAACTTTACACTGATTTTGTTGCACAGCGATGAACGGTCCCCCGGTGACTGCCCAGAACAGCAGCTGTTCCTTCTACCTAAAACAACAAACGACAAGGGTTAAATTGAAAATAAAATATTAGACAAGCACAACTAAAACATTCGACTTATGTAAATTTTCAGATTTATGTATTTTTTACATTAAAACCTGTATGAAACACGTAACAGTGCTATTTGCGAAGCAAAAAATTTCTGCAAAATTAATAAAAAAATAGATTATATATTTTACTATATGACACTTGAAGGTCCATCATCAGGAAATGGTACATTGGGTTATTTATATCCAGTCAAACCTCGAATAGAATTTGCATATCATTAATGGACGAAAAGTTGTAAAAGAACCTCGATGCCCCTACAGGGAATCGAACCCTGGATCTCCGAACTGTCCACCCGACGCTCTACAGTTGAGCTACTGGGACTAAATTCCAAGCTCTTATAGTCGAAGTGGACTCTGCATTCCCAACCCTCTAATGTCTGATTGGCGAGCTACTGACAATTTGACTGACCACCTCCTATTTTTACCTCAGGTTAGTCTCCTGACACTACTATTTTTACCAAGGTTAGTATCCTGTGTGGTCATCAACCTCTCAATTTTGAAATCGGTGCTCAATCTCTCAGAGTTCACTGAATCCGTACTAGGCGTACTAGAGTCACTTTCAGACCTTCGACATCTTTGCACTAAGTTACAGGGTTAATTTATTCGGGAGCCATTGTAAAGAACCTTGCTTCCCCAACCGGGAATCGAACCCTGGATCTCCGAACTGGCCATCCGATACACTATCATTGAGCTACTGGGATGAAATTGCAAACTCTTATCGTCGAAGTGGACTCTGCGCAGTAAATACAAGTAAAATGAAAAAATATGAAATATACAAAAATCTCAGATATAAAAATAAAATTATACTCTTATATATGCTGTAACATTTGTATATATTATATTGACATTTGCATTTTCAAAACAGGCGATTTGGAAATTGAGTGGTATTATCTGCACCTGTGCTATTTACAAAGCGGGCACTTATTATCCTGGAAACTTATTTTATCCTACTTAGAGATAAATCACATAATATACTTTGAAATATATTTTATTGTTGAAGGACATAACCAACTATCATGAACACAAGAAAAAAGGTTTAAAGTGAAGAATACTAATAAGCAACATTTAAGCATAAAACATTGAAATACATGAGTAATAAGAAAAACATTTAAATTATTATAAATAACAATAATCTGTCTTTTTTTTAAATGTATATAGGAATATTTTCACAAAACTAAGGCTGCCATTTAATCACGTCACGACTGGAATAATGTTTTGTAAATAATATTCCGTTAATAAAAATAATGAATATTTTTATGTCTCTTTAATGTGGATCGTTCAGAGAAGCTCTTGGCACAGAATTCGCATGTAAACGGTTTCTCTCCTGTATGGATTCTACCGTGCTGCCTCATGTGGGAAATCCTTGAAGTTGAATAGAAACAAAACGGGCACTGGAACAATTTCTTTTTAATGTCGTTAAGAAGCAGTTGGTAATGAGGCGACAATTCATATACAAGAGTATCTCTTGAGCGATTCTCTGGGTCAAAACCCATCTCTAAAGAAACAAATGTATAAATTTTAAATGATTAAAAATAAAGTAGGAAAACAATGTAATGCAAAAAATGAGTATAATAAAACATCAACCGAATACTTGGTTAGGAAATATTCTGCTAAACATAAATAAGGCAAATTTAAAAACAGATGATTTTATTTGTTCACAAACGGTCTTATTACAACTTCAGAAATACTCAGAATACTTAAATACACTTTAAATATTTAAATACTCTTTACATTGAGAAATGCAGTCACACAACAATTATAAACTAAATACGTCAAAGTAAAAGTAGATGGCTACAAGTATCCGGTGATGTTATCTGCAATGAAGATTAATATAATTGTGTTAACAGATAAATTACAAAAAAATTAATTAAAATAAAAATTAATTAAATTAATAATAAAATTAATAAAATTAAATATTAATAAAATTAATTAATTAAATTAATAATAAAATTAATAAAATTAAAGATTAATAAAATTAATTAATTAAATTAAAAATTAATTATGATTAGATTGATTTTAAAATATCACATCCGTTTTATACTTTAGCATAATATAAAAGACATATATAATTTTAACATGTTTAACATTAATGGTTGAGCAGTAAGAAATAGCACAACAATCGGAACCTGATTATAAACTACCAAGAAAATTCAGTAAAACGAACAAAACTATAAAATAAATCGAAACAAATATAAAACCTACATTAAATACCTTTCGTTTTATATTATGCACTACTTAATTCCAACAATATACAGAATTTTTCCATAAAAATAGAGTTACTTAAACAAGATGTAAAATAATATAGCGTAAATTAACATTTCATTTGAAGTAAGAAAAGCCAAATAGGTCATCCTTATTTCTAGACCAATCTATTTATCAAAATTCATAATGTTTTTGCTTCAGATGTTTCCTTAAATTGCATGAAGTAGTAAAGTTACTTGAACAGAAATTGCAAGCAAATGGTTTCTCCTCTGTATGTAAACGCATATGGTCGATAAGGTCCCTTTTATGAGCATATTTTTTGCTGCAATAAAGGCAGGCAAATGGTTTTTCTCCTGTGTGAATTTTTATATGCCTCTCTAGATTGAATCCTGAACGTGTCGCGTATTCACATTGTTGACACTTAAATGGCTTCCCAATGGTTTTGTTACACAGTGAATAACGGTCCCTCGGTGACGCCCCAGAACAAATCTTATCTCTACCTAAAACAGCAAGGGTTAAAGTAAGAAAAAATGTAAATGTTTGTGTAAATTATGTAAATTTTTACAATGGTGTACTTTTAAATTACAACCTATATTAAACATAAAACAGTGTTATTTATATTAATTATAAAATTGCACAAAATTCCTGAAAATTTCGTAGAAAGATAAGTCTATAGCCATAAATTGTACTATACGACACTTGAAGTTTTGTTTAACTAAACAATAACTACTTTGTATGACACATGTAAAATACATTGAATATAAAATGTTTCTTGCATTATAATGTCTTGAATAATAATGCATTGAGTAATTGTAGATAAATAATAAATTTATATAAACGGCTGAAAAAAATTGAATATGACAGCATAATTAGAATTAAAATTATTTGTACATCCTGCTTACAAATATAAAATGAGTAATTACCATAATTACCAAAATTATTTTTCAGTTAATAAAAAGTTATTCTTTATAATCCATGTGTTTCATTAAATCGTGTATTTAAAGTACACATAAATTCAATAAACAAAATTGCAAGTATTTGGATGTAGAAGTAGATGTACTTCGAAGTAGAAAAATCTGGAATAAAAATGCAGTTCTGCAGACAATTCTCCATCTATACAGAGATAGAATAAATCGGGAACACACAGAAAGTATTCTGCCTGTAAATATTGAGAATATTTATAACTCATAAATATATTCAATAGCATAAAAAGTAGAATTAAAATCACGGATACGTGAAAAAGAAATAAAATCCAAGTGTAAATCTGAAAAATTAAATAGATGTAGAATATTTTATTTCTTTCGAAATCTCACGATGGAATCTTCTCAGTTTGCTTGCAGGAAGACATATAGACTTCAAAAAGAAGAAAAGTATAATTTGCAATTGACACAATGGTAACATTTACATGTTACCACTGTGTCAATTGTAACTGGTAAAAATCCTATTATGAAGCAGTATTTTGAAAATTACGATTCTCAAAGCCAATGCATCTCTTATAACGTCCCCTGAAAAACTGAAAATGACAAGAACAATTATTATTAAAACAATAATATCGTAACCAAAAATAAAATAATTAATCTCGTGTTACAAAAATAAATTGTGTATAATACAAATAAATTACAAACATGGTAAATGGAATTTATAAACCATTCACAAGTCAAAATCTGCGTTTTTTTTTATTCCACGACCCACGACGAATGGCTCGCCAGAAGGCTTAGAGCAACTTAATATGTGATCGAGAAGGAAAAAGGCCTCCAACACTCAAAATGAACAAAGAGCCAGCCACCCGAACCGGAAAGAACAAATTTGTGGGTTGCAGTTTTGGGTACTTTAGTATTAACCGCATGCCATTGGCGAATATCAACCAAGTTTTGTTTCGGGGGGAAAATATTTAACAATTGCCCTTAGGATGTCATCAAACATATCATTATCATTTGAGGCTTGTTTTTTCCTCCACACAAACTCTTCGAAATAGGACTCGAGGTGGTGGCGAGATGTTCTTCGATGTTTTTTATTTCGCCATTTTGCACTTCCCCAGATGCGTTCTACATTCTGTGTGCGCGTGCCAGTTTCAAGATCAATGAAATTGTATTTGTGGTTCACTTGGCATTATATATAACCATATTGTTCCATTTCTTCCGTCTTATAACCCTTCCAACAGTCGGAAAAAATGGTCGATCCATCTTTAATGTGTTTTTTTTTATTTCGTTCATTAATGTCGTAGCACTACGATCGGGGACCTTGACTAGAAATGTTTCTATTGTTTCGCGACAAATGTCCGCAAAAATCCATTGGGGAGGGACTATTCATCCAGAATTATTTTTACGTCTTGTGAACATGCTAATTCGATCTCCACAAATCAATCAAAACCGCCAATTTTTTCATTTTCAGCTTCCGCCATTTCAAGGACGCATATCTCTCGTAGATAATTATTCCAATCAACAACCGTTTTGTCTGCCATTCTTAGTTACTTTTGGCAGAACTTGACTAATGCGAGTTCTTCCCACCAGCAATAAATGAATCGTAAGGCTGTTGTATGTGTTATACGGCTACTTTCGAACCAGTTTTTTACACGCATTCTAACACTTTTTCGACATGTGCGAATATTGCACTGCCAATAAATGCATTCTTCGTTGAAATATAACTTCATAGGATACGAAAGATTGCAATATCGATTTTCCGGCAATATGCTGTATTTCTGGAAATACCGGACAGACTCCGCTTCATTTTGAAGTAAGTTCCACAGATTCATAACGATCAAGCATTACAAAAAAATTTACTTCGGCGTAAAAACAGAGAATATAGAACACGAGTATGCAACTACGCACTGAACACTGAACTATGGTTTTAAAAAACGTTTTGCAAAATAACTGAAGGTCATTGGTCACTTCACTTCAGTTCAATGCGGTTAATACGAAAGTACCCATTTTTTTATTAAAATGGGTGGTAATTCAAGGCAATCGAATTCCTTAGTTTGTCGGAGTGGTGTAGTTGGAAGTATAACTAGGAGCGATCAAAGAGACCCGGGATTCATTTCTAATTCCAGCCCATTATTGCTTTCGAGATCAGAAAGAATCTAGTGGTCTACATGAGTTGACATTTAGATATACGAAACAGCAAGTTTGTTTACCATACTAACACAAACCAGTCCTTTGTAAGTTTGTTGTTCCCTTAAAGTTTATATATCACTGAAAGATAGTTTCAGTATCTTCATGGGGTGCATTTATTAAAATCGGTCCTTAAAGTAACCAATTTTATAATTAAATTTGCCAATGTCGTATTTCATACACCAAATCATGCTTAGACTTAAAAGGAATGTCAATAGCTCCACTGTGATATATTCTTTTGACGGATGTATTTTGAACTTCGTTGAAATTTGAAATGACGTCTATTTAAACTTCGAGGTGTAGTGCATTATCCGGGCACGCATAAGCACTCAAATTTCGTATGGACTTGAAGCTAGTTAATTTCTGTTACAAAGAAAACATTAAGAAAAGTCAAATATAAGAAATATGCACAAATAAGTCTAAGGTTACACACACCAAAGAAAAAACATGTAACTTATATCAATAAAACAGCAAAAGCAAATATACATTAGAAAATAAAAATGTTTGAAAACCTTGAAATGTCTACCTTAAAAAAATATTTTTTTCTATTAAAGTAAATTTCACAAAATAAATATAACAAAGAATATGCTATAAACTTCATATAATTTAACAACACTTTTTACTGAAACTCGATATTAATTTCCGCATCTTCAGACAGAAGGAGAAAAACCCAACATGAAATCATATCAAAAGTTCAGTGAAATACAAATAATATAATACTAAATCTCATTTAGTCATACAATAAAAGAAGTGAAATACTTTATAAATTACATTTACAATTTCAGCATAATTTTTAAATCATTTTTACCAGAGAACCTAATCATGAAAGCTATGAATCAGATAAAACAAAACAGGTAATTTCATTAAAATAATAAGATACTGTCGTTAAAAGCGGGAAAATTTTCACTCTTAAAACCATCATAGTTTATTGCAGAAAATCAAACGCGAGTTTTCAGATGTGCCTGTAACCACTAAAAATTTTTCTGCAACAAACATTGAGAGTAAGTGCGGCTTCTCCATCGCATGCCCATGCCTCTATGAAAAAGGTAAGTGTTTATTAAGACTTTGCTCATAAGAAAATTCTTTAATGAAGAGGTGACATTTGAATGGCCCTTAAATCTTAAAACATTTCACAATTGGACTTGAGTTCACAATTGGTTAGCGTGCTGCAGTTGCACTCGGTAGGCCCGGGTTCGATTCCAGAGCCACTGCCAAAACTGCCGCCGTGTTCACGCGGAGTACGATCACGTTAAACATGTAGGTCCGTAAGTCCTTCCGAGAGGTTGGTGGTAGGGGAAGGAGGGTACGGTCTCTGTGGATGCCTCCCCCCCTGGGTTCCGGTCCAAATTGGGTGGCACTTCCCGGCCGTCCAAACAGTTACCTTACACCTTTCTGGTAGGTCGGACGGTCTGGGTCTCAACAACAACAATTGGACTTGAATATGAACAAAGTAGCCACTTGAAGGACTTCCTGTTAATCTGCAGAAACAAAATATCCAGATACGTAAGATTTATTGCTACAGTAGGCATAAGGTGTCTCTAGAAAAGAAAGGACGAGGTTAAATTGTAAAATAAAGACTAGCATTAAAATGTATGTATTATGTGTGTATTATACACAATAATACATAACAAAACATGCCAGAGACAACATTTGTTTCATTAAAATGATAATAAACTTCTGTATGCAAGCCACGAAAAATAGAAATACAGTTGGTTTGTCAAATCAGAAGGACAAAAAATATTTAGAAAACATATAGTAATAAATATTTAACTTAATACCTTTATTCTTTTCTCGATATTTCGATTTCTATTGGAAGCAAACCAACATATCCGCAGAAAAGGATCTACGTATAATAGGAACTTCTCAAAATTGAGGAAAGTAATGACATAATATCGGAGTCTGCAAAATATATATGTATATATTACAATCTAGTGATTTTCCCTAACGCAAAATATGTGAAAATTCGGGTTTTTTTCATCGTTTCAACCGAATCATCATCAGTTTCATTTTTGTACACTAAAATTGAAATTGGAATCCAAGCAATGTCATCCACACATGAGACGACGATGTATGTTTGAAAAATTGCTCGCATAAACTACAAAATATTGGTTATGATAAAATCACAGAAACAACTTTTAAATGGACAACTGGAAAAGCATGTACATTTCAAATGAATACCTGCCGTCTTTCAGATCACCTCGAATATCAACAGTCCTCTGACGTTCTTTGATTTAAATAAGAATTAGCATTTGATTTTCTCAGTTTCTTCGAGGAATATCTTGTCCACAGACAGACACGCAGACATATTAAAAAAATAATGATTGATATTCAGAGAGGTTTAAGACGCGTATATTGATCAACATTTTAGAGTCAGAAATTTGATCCCATCACAAAACTTTTCAATTTTTGCTAAAAACATAATCAAAAAACTTATTCCAATTTTTAAAAGTATCGCCGTGGTGGACATTCTTCGGGTCCTTACATACCCGTGTATCAAATTTCAAGCCTTATGACGCTTAGATGCATATATACACACAATTACATATACATATATACACACAATAGATAAATACACCGCTACGGACTGCATATATACGCACGATCATACACACACAAGGACATATTTTATTATGTAAGATTTTTAACTCATCTTCATATAAAATCTTTATCTAAATTCTAAATAAAGGAATCTCACGCTCAACGCACACTTGGATACCGGCATTAGTACGAGATTCACATCAGTAACAAATAAATATTATGGTTAAGAAATATCTATATAAAACACTTATGTACTGTAAAATAGTATATATATTTTGTTTAAAACGAATGACACATTAATGCATGAAATTAATGCATTAGTTTTAATTAAATTAGTTAAATAATTAAATTCAAGAACATCAAATTTATAAAAAAGATCATTTACGTGAATAAAGGACCCAACTTATACATAAATACAGCTAACACAAAAACTAATCTGTTAAATGAATCAGAATTTTTACCCAAAACGATCTCCGAAGAATATCAGTGACGAATCCTTCTTACCCACGAACAAACAGATTACATATGCACTAAAAGTAGCCAAATGGCAGAATTACACATTACATAATTTTAAAAATAAAGATTCTAATTTTAAAACTAAATAACTAATGCAGCAGTACCAAATATATTTTGAGAACATCAATCATGTAGCAAGTTGAGTAATTCTCGTGCTTTTTACCAAGCAAAAATGAATTTATTTCTTACAGCAGACGATTTTAGGTTTGGCGTCAATTACAAATGTTTTCTTATTTTTTTCTTTCTTCTTATTTTGATTGACTGCCATTTAATAGAACGGATATACTATTTGAAATTACTTTAAATGTTGAGAATCATTTTCTCGGGAAATTTAACTAATAGAAAAATTCGTGCAGAATTTCTTTCAGAACTTTTTGGTCGAGGTAGGGGGACGAATGAAACTTTAGAAAAGTTAATTTTTGAAAGTTTTCTATTTACTCTATATAAATATATCTAAACGCTGTCACATTAATACAAATTAGGTTAACATAAAATGTCTCCGGGGGAGGGAGGCCAATAGTCGTTTCCCGGGGAACTTCGTCTCCCCCCCCCCCATCCCGATCGAATTTTGAATTCTTACATTTTGCTCTGTTGATCTAAAAGCAGAGATGGATCGAATAACACCAAAATCATGATTTTTCTCAGAGTGGAAGTAAATGCTCGATCATTTTTTAACACTTTATAAAATAGTCGAAAAGTGTTTATGTTTTGTTCATTCTGTCTGTCTGTCTGTCAGTTAGCATGATAACTGCCGTAAAAATGACTTTATCGAAATGAAATTTTAGTATGTTGTTGAGACGGTCTATAGGACCTATGGGAATATAAATGAATAATATCACCCAATTAGTTTTGGATTGAACCCGGGTTGAAAAAATGAAATACATTGAACCCTATGGAATCCAATTTTTCAAACAGTTTTTAAGCAAATTTAAAATTCACAAATTGCTTCGAATTTTTAGGAAATATTTAAATTATCCCATAAAATATATAAAAAAGTTCAGCAAAATATATTCAGTAGTTCTTTTAAATAAAAATTAAAATAATAATTACACCCTTTATATGAAGAGATCATGTGACCATTATATGAAGAGATCACGTGACCCACTTCAAAATAAAATATGGCATCCATCTTGTCTCAAAATCGTGATTTGTAAAGCTCCTTTTAATTCATAGTTAGTGCTGTATCCGTCCTAAAACCGCTTTATTTTTGCTTAAATTCTGTGCATCAACATACTGAAACAATTCAATTACATTATATTTGATTTTAAATGATTATCAAACTTTGAATATTTCTACAACGAGCCTTATTTTCACTTATGGAAACTGTAAACACCAACATATGTAGAATGAGTTGTATAAGAATTGCTGCATTTCTTTAAAGCAAAATTATTTAGCTCATGGAGTCTGCAATATAGCTCATATGAATGAAACATTCATTGATTTTACACAGAGATCCCAGACGATTTTTTCGATGAAGTTTTAAGCATAGAGTTAAATTACTTGTACCTCCATGGTTTTAAGTTTTAAATAAAATAAATTATTATAGTATTGTGATGAATGGAAAAATGTTTATGAATGAAGAGCTGCTTTTATGTAGAGGCGATTTATATTTCGATGATGTCATTTGAATAAATTTAATTTGTTTTCGATGACGTTTTCAAATATAATAAATTATTGAAGTATTATGATAATTTTAAAAATATTACCGAGGAATGTATCGCATTTTAGAGATGTTTAAACCTGGCAATTTATATTTCAATACCGTCATTTGAATGAAATTCATTTTTCTCGATGAAGTTTAAGTTTTCAAATATAATAAATTAATGTAGTATTGTGATAATTTTAAAGATATTACCGAGGAACGTATCGCATTTCAGAGATGTCTATATAAAATTGAAATGAAGTTGGAAAGTCTTTCATAATCAATGCTATATGCATGATTGATCTTTCTTGTTTTCTATGTTACTCAATCAGTCACTCAATGTTATTGCTTTCATTATATACATATAATAATTTATATTACATTCCTTATATACATATTATAATGCATATTACTTTTCTTATATACATATAATAATATATGGGGAAAGTATTGTAACAGGATCGAAAATTCGAAACTTAAAACCATGGAGATCAAGTAATTTAACTCTATGATTAAAACGTCATCAAAAAAGTCGTCTGGTTGGTTCTCTGTGTAAAATCAATGAATGTTTCATTCATATCAGCTATATTGCAGACTCCATGAGCTAAAAAATTTTGCGTTAAAGAAATGCAGCAATTCTTATACGACTCATTCTACATATTTGGTGTTTACATTCTCCATAAGTGAAAATTAGGCAATATATTGTAAATGCGTTGTATATTGCTCAATATATTATAACTGCGTTGTTTCAGTATGTAGATGCACAGAATTTAAGCAAAAATAAAGCGGTTTTAGGACGGATACAACACTAAATATAAATTCAAAATAATTTTAAAAATCACGATTTTGACACAAGATGGATGCTATATTTTATTTTGTAGTGGGTCACGTGATCTCTTCATATAATGGTCACGTGATCTCTTCATATAAATGTTGTCATTAATATTTTAATTTTTATTTAAAGAACTACTGAATATATTTTGCTGAAATTTTTTTTATATATTTCATGGGATAATTTGAATATCTCTTAAAACTTTCGAAGCA